>JBBPBR010000006.1:34624290-34638908 GCA_037974775.1 Cicer pinnatifidum
GTTATTTTTACAAAATGAGCAAAATATAATGACACTTTATATTAAATGCATATAATAACTAATATTTAAAAATTGTAGAAACTAAGTAACCAAAATACGCCAAATCGAAAGATGCTTAAAGTCTCACATGATGGGGATAGCATGAGCAATGCAAGAAGGGGTCGTCATATGGTATGTTTAAACCATAACTTTTATGTTTATTTTTTTAAAATATTAAAGTATTTGTATATGAAAATTAGAAATTGATTTATATTTTATTAATATGTTAAGAGCTACAATGGAATAGACATGTATGTCGTGATGAGAATATATTGTCCCTTGGTTGTTTACAAAATGCGCGGATATTTCACTCAATTCGAAAATGTTGATAGCTCCATCCAAAAAAATGTTGAGGACTTACAAAAGAAAGTGTGCACTGTAACATCCTAAATTAAAGAATTAAAAATAATTAGAATTTCAAAATATTCTAATTTATAAATTTTTATTACTATTATTATTATTATTATTATTATTATTATTATTATTATTATTATTATTATTATTATTATTATTATTATTATTATTATTATTATATCAACTATTAATTTGCTTATAATAAGGTAACATTAGAAAGTTGTTGTTTGTTTGAAACTGTAATAATAGGAAGTTTGTTTTGGATGTTACCAATTTATGTGAAATAGATATTAACAAACAAGCTATTATAATAAACTTTTGCTACCTAATTACTTATTATTAAGGAGTCAAACAAAACCAAACAAACAATCCTATATGAATTCAATATGTATTCGTTTTATTTGAAACAACCAAGAGTTTAGTGGGGCAAATATAGGATACATAGTCAAACTATCTTATAAATATTTAATTATAAATAGATACAAAGAAGAAAATAAAAAACTCAATAGAGAGAACGATATATGCCACCATAAAGAGGAACAGAAGTATGATTGTGTTGCAGTAGCAGTGGTTAGTAACGACTAACACATATGAAACTTTTTATAAAAGAACACTTCAAGAGGTGAGTAATCACACCCTTTAAACTTTCATGGTACATTTATTTTGGAAATTTAGAATGGAAAAAGAGTTAGATATTATGGATGGTATTTTCTTATAAAAATATATTTTGTCAAAAATCTAACTCTATTAAAATTGAGATTTTATAAATTGTAATAATAGATTATGAATTGATTTGTTTACTATTGCTTGTTGGATTACCGTTTTCATGATTGTTTGAATATATACTCTTTAAAAATATTGTCTTATTATATTTTCTTTAATGATCATTGTTATTATATATTCAAATGAAATAGTATATTATAAATATGGTTTTACAAATACAGTTGTTGAAATATGAATTATTTGGATTACATGTATTTGAGAGATATATATCCTTTAAAAAGATTGTTTTATTATATTTCCTTGAATGATCATTGTTATTATATATTCAAATGAAATAGTAGATTATAAATATGCTTTTTCAAATATATTTGTTGAAGTATGAATTATTTGGATTACATGTGTTTGAGATATATATATCCTTTAAAAAGATTGTTTTATTATATTTTCTTAAATGATCATTGTTATTATATATTCAAATGAAATAGTAGATTATAAATATGATTTTTCAAATATAATTGTTGAAATATGAATTATTTGGATTGCATGTGTTTGAGATATATATTCTTTAAAAAGATTGTTTTATTATATTTTCTTGAATGATAATTGTTGTTATATATTCAAACGAAATATTATGTCATAAATATGAATTTTCCGAATATGATTGTTAAAATTATGAATAATTTTTGATTGTGTGTGCTGGAGATGGGTCTTGTACCCCACCTATTGATGAGTTTTAAACTTCACAAAGAGATGAGGTTTTAAACTCCACATGGATGAGTTTTAAACTTCCCAAAGAGATGAGGTTTAAACTCCACCTGGATGAGTATTAAACTTCACTAAGAGATGAGCTTTAAACTCCACCTATAGATGAGTATTAAACTTCACAAAGAGATGAGGTTTAAACTCCACATGCATGGGTCTTGGACCCCACATATTGATGAATTTTAAACTTCACAAAGAGATGAGGTTTTAAACTCCATCTGGATGAGTATTAAACTTCACAAAGAGATGAGGTTTAAAATCCACATGGATGAGTCTTGTACCCCACCTTTAGATGAGTATAAACTTCACAAAGAGATGAGGTTTAAACTCCACCTGGATGAGTATTAAACTTCACAAAGAGATAGGTTTAAACTCCACATGGATGGGTATTGTACCCCACATATAGATGAGTATTAAACTTCACAAAGAGATGAGGTTTAAACTCCACACAGATGGGTCTTGTACCCAACCCTGGATGAGCTGGTGCTCCACATGATTAGATATAATCACTTTGCAAAAGTTGTATATCTCCATCATTGAATTAATTTATTATTTTTGTGGAATAAATGTGTATATTGGAATTGTTTGATTATAATAGATGTTGATTATTGTAATTTATTTGATGAGTTTTTATTAATTATTGGAAGTAGTTGGTTATTATAGAGAAATTTTAGTTATATCACGAATAGTTTTAAAGAATATTTTTGGATGAAGGCGGGTGCCATGATCGACTTTTCCGGTTACCGCTCCGGCTGAGAATAATACTTGTTTTGAAATTGTGTGTATTATTCACTGAGATTTTGTATCTCATTAAAGTGTTATTTTTAGATACTGAGACCGTTGGAGACGTCGAGAGTTAAGAAGTCCTACCTCCCTTGAGAAGAGTGATTTCCTTCGATTAGGTTAGTAGATCAAGAATAAGTAGACATAATGTCTACATAGCATTTTATGTCAGGATTAGATACCATTTGTCCAATTTTGGATATTTTAATTATTAAATATTTTTCAGTTGTAAGGATAAATTTTTGAAATTTCATAACATTACTTCTTTCTAATAATCTAGTATTTATTACAGTACCTTATTATCTTATATAATTCTTACAACTTTAGCATCATTACCCAATTTTTATACCCACGTAACTAGGCGTTACATGCACTTTGAAAGAAAAGCTAAATTCATATGGGGAAACTAAAAAGCAACTTTTACAAACACAAAATCAAATTAAAGTTCTCTTAAATTTTATGCAAAGAAAATTTAGTGATGAGTTACCTACGTTCAACCAAGGTTTCCCTCCACCTTAGTAATATGATTTCTTATAATAAATACAAATTTTTGTTATTAAGAGTTTTTGCACTTAGATCTATACTTTAAATCATAGCAAATATCATGTTCTATTTTTTTTGCATAGTGATTAATATTATTAAAATAATACTCATTCATTATTGTTAATTACTAAACATTTTCTTACGTTATACTTCTACGGGACAAGTTCTAATTCTCATAATTAAAGATTAAAGTTCACCTTAATTTTTGGAGTAGAAATGGAAGGATTGTGTTTTTCGTTGTCTGCGGGCATATGGAAGAAATTTGATGTTTAGTAGACTGTTTTGTTGTTGCTCTAAACTATTTTGACGTAATCAACAATTTCTATATGTTTCATTAGTTTATGTATAAGATTTTAGAATGATTTACTACTAATTTAATTGTGTAATTGGTATAAACTACTTTATGCTTTTATATTAATGATGATTTTAGAATAACAATTAGTTCTTGTTGCTATAATTGTTGCTAATCTTTTTTGAAGCCCAACTATGCCACATACAAGGTTAACGTGACTAACTTTATTTACCACATACAATTGACAATTTCCTATAATTTCCTATGAACTGTGAATTGAAAATTTGTGTTTTCCTTAAGTATGTAACTTTGAAGAAAAACATTTGTATAATCCTTATGTTTATATGTTTATGTAGTTAATGTTTTGGGTCTCAAAAAGAAATCGAGACTTTTGATGCTAAATTAACACGGGAGAAAACTCTTTAACATTCGGTTTACATTATGTCCAAAGATTTTAAAGAAAAAAAGTGTAAACAAATAGGCCATAACCATTTTTCTTAAAATAGTTATAAAAGCAAGGTATATTTATACATTAATATTTTTTTCCCTCACTCTTCTGAACTATTTTCCTTCTTTAGTTGTTTTTAAGTCTAACTTTATATTTTTGTGTCTCATATTCTTAGTTTTACTTCAATGTAGTATATGTTGAGTAGCTTACAAGTTACAGTCGGAGCTGGGAATAAGTCCAATTGGGGAAGCACAAGCCCTACTAATGCAGGCCACTACAACAATTGGCTAGAAGACACATTAATTTTTTCCGCAAATCCTTTCACTAAGGGTGGAGGAGGGAGATGCATCACTCTACTCATCAGCTTTGATTGGAGGTGTTTTTGCTTTCTCAACATTCATTTCGCTTCTTCTTATCAGATAGATGGTCACTTGTTTGGTAAGAAATTTTTTGACTCAAGTAAATTTTAATCATGTTTAAAAGATATGTGCCATTAAATTGAGAAATAATTAAAATATAACCAAAAAAAAACAATTTGGATCATTTTAAATTTCACGATGACAAATCTGCATGTATTTTGGAAAATTTTCAAATTTCAAATATTAAAGTAGACGACTTCGATCGTTTTAGTTAACCATCTTTGTGGGAATTGTGATTTTTTATTTTATTTTAAAACATATATATTGGAATTTTAATTTACAAACATTCAAACTATTTTTAATATTAATAGAGTAATCATAATCATTAACATTTTGGTTTTAAAACCAAAATCTAAAATTTATAACAATTCGGTTACAAAATATTAATTGTCAAACAAATATAAGTATACATCAAATAAAAATAATTGCAAATAAATTACTTTAATTAGTTTCAGTAAAATGAAACTATGAAAAATTCAAAGAGACACATCATTTCTAAATATTATACATATTTAACAATATTGAAAGTAGAAAATCAAATATAAACTCGCTTTATAGAACAAAAAACTCTACATCTCTGAAATACAAACTTTGTAAAACAAATTCAGATGGAATATACTTTTCTTGAACATGTTACAGATCAGCACAATAATAATTTTGAGATGTTTAATGGTTGAAAAAGTAACGATAAATTTTTTTTTGGTGATTTTCAAAGATCAATTTTCAGTTTTAAAGGTTTTAAGAAAGTAGTTAGAAAGTGCTGAACGTGAATTAAAGTTGAATTTTGACGTTTCAAAATTTAAGATTTGGTTATGTTAGAAAAAATTCATATATTTATCAATAGTTTTGATCTTCATAGTGAAGTAATACATGGTTTTATAATACATGGAGATTGAGGGCTTGTTTAATTGTGTTTTATTTTTTAATTTTTAAAAACTATTTTATAAATAAATTTTAGAAAACTTTTTTTAAAAAGGAAATTTAAAAACAAATCTTTTTGGCAATTCCAATTTTTAAAATAATTTTTGACTAGAGAATTAAAAAAACTGAAAAATGAAAAGTAAAACACCATTTATTTGTTTTTTTTTTTTTTTGAGTTTTAAAAAGTATAATATTAGAAATAGTTTTACAAAATAGTTTTTTAAAACAAGTAATCCAAACAAATTTTAAAAATTTTAAAATACTAAAATAGAGTTTTTGGGATGTGAATCAAACAAGCCTTGCTATTTTGAAATTTCAAGAAAATTTATACATTTGAATTTTTTCAAATTTCAAGAAAATGACATTTTATAGCGCGCTTGTAATAGCGCTTATTAAATACAAGCGCTGTTGTATAATATTTTAAAAATAATGGAGGATACAACAGCGCTTTTTTGACAAGCGCTGTGGAAAAAACGTTGTTGTACGGTCATATATGGTCACATAGCGCTTACACATAATGTTTACAAGGCTTTTACATCGCTTTTTCAAATAGAGTCGTTTGTCCTTGTTTAAAATATTGTTTTGGAAAACACGTTAGAGAAAGATGAATTGGAAGAATATTTAGTATGGCATGGAATTGATAAAAGCTATATATGTTGGATAAGACATGGTGAGAAAAAAAAATGAAACATTAATTTTGAGAATAGTTTGAGATATGCTTCAACTGATTTCGAAACAAATACATATGAGCTGGACCGAGTTGAGGAGATTGCAAAAGGAGTTAAAGAAGATCTTCGGGATGGTCGTAAAATGTTTGAGAGTTTGTTGAGTGATACATAGAAACCATTATATAATGGTTGTACTAAATTCAGAAGACTTTCAACGATATTAAAGTTGTACAACTTAAAAGCGAGTAATGGATGGTCTGATAAAAGCTTCACAAAATTATTAACACTCTTAAAAGATATGTTGCCAGATGATAATGAACTTCTCAGTCGAACCTACGAGGCTAAATGAATTTTCTGCTCTATTGACATGAGTTACAAAAGGATTCATGTGTGTCCTTACGATTGCATTTTATTTCGAAACGAATATGAATTACTAAAGGCGTGTCCGAAATGCAATGTCTCTCGATATAAGAAGAAAGAATCTACTCCAGAAAAAGTCGTGTGGTATTTTTCTATAATACCAAGATTTAGGCGCATGTATCACAGTGAAGAAGATGCAAATCACTTGACATGGCATTCATATGAAAGAATTAGAGATGGAAAGTTTCGACACCCTGCAGATTCTCCACAATGGGCAAAAGTTGAGCACGAGTATCCTGAATTCGGGATAGAGTCAAGAAATCTAAGACTTGCACTTTCTACTGATGGAATGAATCCACATGGTCTTCAAAGGATCTCACACAACACGTGGCCTGTGATTTTGTTGATTTATAGCCTACCTCCATGGTTATGTATAAAGTGTAAGTTTATGTTATCTCTGTTAATTTCTGGACCTAAACAATTGGAGAATGATATCGATGTATACTTGACTCCTTTAATTGAAGATTTAAAAAATATGTGGAAGAAAAGTGGGGAAGTTTATGATGGGTGTAAGAAAGAATCTTTCAATTTGAGGGCTATGTTGTTCAGCATAATTATTAATTTTCCACATATGAGTAATTTATGAGGATATAGCATTAAAGGTCAGTGTGCATGTCCTATATGTGTATAGAGTACAAATTGGATGCGGTTGAAACATTGTCAAAAGAATGTATTTCTTGGACATCATAGATTTTTACCTTATAGTCATCAGTATCGTGGGTGGAGAAATGCATTGAATTAAAAATCAGAGGGAGATAAAGCTCCTTTAGCACCGATTGGATATCAAATGTTGAAAAAGTACAAGGTTTGACCAATAAATTTTGCAAACCTTTTGTGGGAGAGCTAGTCAAAACTGGGTGTAAGAAAAAGTCAATTTTCTTTGAATTGCCATATTCGAAGTCATTGTATATAAGACATTTCCTCGATGCTCCTTTAGCACCGATTGGATATCAAATGTTGAAAAAGTACAAGGTTTGACCAATAAATTTGGCAAACCTTTTGCGGGAGAGCTGGTCAAAACTGGGTGTAAGAAAAAGTCAATTTTCTTTGAATTACCATATTCGAAGTCATTGTATATAAGACATTTCCTCCATGTGACCCATATTGAAAAAAATGTATTTGATAGTGTTATTGATACATTACTCAATGTTCCAGAAAAGTCTAAAGATGGCATCAATGCAAGATTGGATTTGGTCGATATGGGAATAAGAAATGAATTGGGTCCCGTAAAGAAAGGAAATCGCACATATCTATCTCCAGCCGCTCATACTTTATCTAGAAAGGTAAAAATTGTTTTATGTACATTTCTACACGAAGTTAAAGTTCCATAAGGATACTCTTCAAACATTAAAAATTTAGTTTGTATGAAAGACCTCAAGTTAAAAGGTTTGAAGACCCATGATTGTCATATTCTAATGGAGCATTTGCTAGCAATAGGTATACGTTCCATTTTACCTGAAAAAGTACGACGAGCCACAACTATATTATGTTTTGTTAGACTCTTAAATTTTAAATCATAAATCATATAATTTTAGGATATTTTGTGTTGAATTTCTTAGGCTTTCGACCCAATTTTTGGTATTTAGTGAGTTAAATGCCAAAAATATATTTTTGGAAATTGGATTAAAATTATTTGTCGAAGAATAATTTATTTACGTTACGAAAAATTTAATATCGGGCAGTTTTGTTAAAAATAACTCTGGTTGCTGAAAATTTTATCTGTCAATTGAGTTGCGATGAGAGTTTATATTTTTACCAAAATAGATTGTGATGTGAGTGAAGTGATGTGGTATAAGAATATCTAGATATTTGTTGAATTAGTTTAATTATATATATATATATATATATTATTTATTAAGTTAGTAATATATATATATATATATATATATATATATATATATATATATTTGAGAGGAAGGCAAGGCTACTAAAGATAACAAAAACATTTTCCTCTACCTTGCGAACTTATTCCTTTTCTTCCTCCCCCTGCCTTGTGAAATTCATTCTCGTTCTTCCTTTTTTTCTTCTTTTGCTTTCTTTTGCATCAAGAAAAAGAAACCCAAGGCTTGGTGGGTGAGAAAGAAAGATTTCCCAGCTTCCTTCTTCTTCCCTGATTCAAAAATGCAGAAAACTGTGTTAGGGGTTTTCAAAACTGTCAAACACAAATCTCCGCTTTTCTTCGACTTCTAAGCATCATTTCGAGAAATGACAGAAGAGAAAGTTGCTCATTGCCACGCTGCAGTGCTAGTGAGCTAGTTTTTGAACCGACGTCACAAACTTAAATTTTACCAGAACTAAACGCGGTGCCGTAATCGCTTGTTAAAGCTACCGTTAAGGTAAGGGATCCTTCAAAAACTTTTAGTTTGCATTTAAGACCTTATATGTGAATGTGGAAAATAAGTTTTATGTGCCTGAGGTATATTTGTGGAAAAATGTATTTAATTCGATTTATGAGTGGAATTTGAATTTGGTGTGTTTGAGGTGTGGTTTGTGGTGATTCATGTTTGGTGAGATTGATGTGTTCAAAATTAATATTTTGAATTTTTGTGATGTGTTTTATGTGTGGATTTGTGAAAAATGAATTAAGGTGATTTAAGTGTGGTTGAGGTAATTGTATTGATGTGTTTGAGGGGTGGTTTGTGGAAACTAATTGGTGTAAAGTTATGTTTAAAATTGTGGAAATTAATGGGTGAATTATGGTTGAAATATGTGGAGTTTTGATATGAGTGATTTGCATATTAAATTTGGTGGAATTGAGAAAATTGAAATTCATGGGTGAATTGTTGAATTAAATTTAAGGTGGTTAATGAGTGAATTTGTGAAGATTAATTTGGATGTGATTACGTTCTCATAATTAATATTATGAATAATTGTGGTGTGATTATGCGTGATGTTAAGGTGATTAAGTTTCGATGTGATTATCTGTCCAAAACTGCTATATGTATGTTTAAGGTGTGTTGCGGTGCGAGTAAGTGGTGATCGCAGGCCACGAGATGGTTCTATGAGTTGATTGGTTCATCTTATCCTTACGAGGTTTTAACTATGGTGGTTTTTCCGTGAGAGACTACACCCTAGTAAATTGTGTTTGTTCGTGAGAGACTGCACTGGTGTTTGTCCGTGAGACACTGCACTAGTGTTTGTCCGTGAGAGACTGCACTGGTGTGTTTGTCCGTAAGAGACTACACCCTAATAAATCGTGTTTGTCCTTGAGAGACTGCACTGGTGTTTTTCCGTGAGAGACTACACCCTAGTAAATTGTGTTTGTCCGTGAGAGACTTCACCTTAGTACATTGTGTTTGTCCGTGAGAGACTGCACTGGTGTTTGTCCGTGAGAGAATACACTCTAGTAAATTGTTTTTGTCCGTGAGAGACTACGCCCTAGTAAATTGTGTTTGTCCATGAGAGACTAAACTAGTGTTTGTCCGTGAGAGACTACACCATAGGAAATCGTGTTAGTCCGTGAGAGACTGCACTCGTGTTTGTCTGTGAGAGACTACACTCGTGTTTGTCCATGAGAGACTCCATTCATGTTGTACGTGAGAGACTGCACTCATGTTTGTTCGTGAGGAACTGTACATTTACGATTTACGCCTCTCACGAAGGGTTTTGTTTGGAATTGAGGTGTAAGACCTGTGATAGGCTTCACTTTAAGAAATCGTGCGGGCCTGTGATAGGTGGCACCTTGGTAATAAGTATTGGTCTGTGAGAGACTGTAAAATTACGATTTTTGCCTCTCAGGGAGAGTTTTGATTGGAATTCTGAATTCATGCATTTTGGCATATACGCATTGCATTAGGGTGTTTGGCATGCGAGTCATGTTTGATATTTTGCGATGATTGTATATGTATGCTCAATTGTAGTTGTGATTTTGTCGTAATTGGTAAGTGTGATTGTTTGGATTTGTGTGTAAGTATTGATTGATTGCGAAACCATTTCAAAACCGAATTCTGCATTTTTCTGCTGTTGTATTCGAATACAAGGAGGTTGTATTCGAATATGGTTGTGCGGTTTTTGCTACAGACTTGTCCTATCTCGTATCCGACTACATCCTGTCTCATATTGGATTACAATTGTGCTGATTTTGCTACTAACTTATGAATTAGCACTGTATTCGAATACAAGGATGTTGTATTCGAATACGACAGTGTAGTTTTTTTAAAAACTACATTTTTCAACTTTGATTATGCATGTTTGGCATATGAAACCCCTTTCAAAGAGTATGCTAAGTTGGAAGGTTATTTTGTGCATTTAAAATTTAAATGCTATGTGATATTTGTTAATTTCGATTGGTGACCTTTACAATTATTGTTGAAATATGGGCTTTGCCCTTAGATAAGAACCAGGATCATCCTACCCGTTAGTACCCTGGAGATGGGAAGGTACTTAGGCATACCTGACCAATGTTGTGTCAGAAGAATCTTGTGGGGCGCGTGGCGTCACTGGGTTTGTATAGCTTTTTCTAGCATGATCAGATTAGATGGTTGTACAGGGACCAGTTATTTTTCTTTTGTGGATGTATTTATTTCAATTAGGAAGATTGTACCTATACCTCATATGGTCAAGTGGGTCCTTGTACCACTTTTGATGCGACGTGGGAAAGTTTAAATTCTTGGGGCAATGCTTTTGTACAGATGCCTGCCGAGACTACACCATGGGTAAGAGCTATATCTGGTAGGTCTTATAGCCCCAATGTATTTTGTTGTTTAAATACTTTGGGTTAGTGTTTCAAAAACTATTTCTGATGCACGTAAATATTTGTTGACCTTGGTCGTTATGTTACGACTTAAAATATTTTATCTAAAAGTATTTCTTTCTTTATTTCTTTGTTTTGGGAAATTCGATTTTTGAAAAATGAAAAAAAAAATCGAACTGTTACAAGTTTCTTCTTCAGGGAAATTTGTAGTAAAGTGATCAAGAGGGAAATTGTTGTTACTTTGTGTGAGCTTGAAATATATTTCCCACCCTCGTTTTTTGATATAATGGTTCACCTTACTGTTCATCTTGTTAAGGACACACAACTTTGTGGGTCAACTTATATGAGATGGATGTATCCAATAGAACAATATATGAAAATATTAATAGGGTACGGAAAAATTAGAAGTCACCCAGAAGGTTGTATTGATGAACGGTACATTATCGAAGAAGCTGATGAATTTCGTATTGAATATATGTTCAATGTTGAATCCATATGGCTTCCCATGTCTCATCATTTGGGAAGAATACCAGGAGAATGGATAATTGGAAAGAGACTAATGACTATATCAAGGACAAAATGGGAGCAAACACAATTGTATGTTATGCACAATGATGATGAGGTTCAACCGTATGTTACAATACACATGGATCAGTTATCTAGTTTGAACATGAATAAGAATCAAAATTGGATAACTCAAGAGCACAATCGAAGTTTTATAACATGGTTAAATAATCACATAAAGTCAAAGTTTGATATAGACCGTGTATCAATTTCACAGAGATTGAGGTGGCTAGCAAATGGTCCTAGTTTACTTGTCTTTTCTTACACCGGTTAGGTAATTAACGGCTTCAGATTTTATACCAAAGAACAAGATGATCAAAACTATGCAAAATAACGGAGTCACTCTCATAGCTAAAGCGATGCATATCTCAAGTGCAAATGACAAAAACTTAATATATGCAAATCTATCATATTTTGGGGTTATTGAGCGCATATGGGAGTTAGACTACACAATGTTTCATGTTCCCATATTCGTTTGTAAGTATGTCGATAACATTAATAGCGTTCGGATTGATGAGTTAGGGTTCTTGCTTGTCGATTTTAATAGAGTTAAGATACAAAGATGAGCCTTTTATTTTAGCGTCGCAAGCTCAAAAAAGTGTTTTGTGTCACTAATCATGTTGATGATAAATGGTTCGTTGTCCTATCTACCAATAAAATAAGTGATGATAACAATAACGATGAATATGTTGGTAATTATCTTTTCTTTGCAACATCACACCCACATGAAGTTGATTCAACAGATGATGGTTTATATCTTAAAGATGATCATGATGAGGGAATTTGGATTAATCCATCGTTTCGTATCGTTAATAGATAAACAAATGTGAATTCCACCAGGAAAAGAAGAAAGGAATCTTAATATGTTTAACTGTTTTATATAAGCCATGTAATCTGAACTGAGTTTATGTAATTTAATTGTTTGATCTGCCAGAATTGAGCATTTTAGTATTTAGCTTGAACTGTATTTGATTTTCAGCTTATAATTATTTTCTGCTTATATTTAGCTTGATCTTAGTCTTTTATACTATGTTCATGTAATTTAAGTGTATGTTTGACCTGCCATAACTGATTTTCAGCTTATAATGAACTTGAAAAAGCTTTGTTTGAGTACTGGGAATTTTTCTTGAACTTCAACTAGTTATCCCAATATGATTGATGATAGTGATGATATAAATTTATGATGAATTTATGTGAAGACGATTATGTATGATTAATGATAGCGATGTTATAGATTTGTCATGAGAATATTGAAGTAACCCTAGAGTTGATGAAATGGTGGTGATTCCAATTTGTGTTTGAGATGATGGTCTTAATGGAGTATCATAGGCCAACGAGAGGAGAAAATAAATATTGAGAATTTATGAAGTGGAGATTACTTTGTCATCATATAGGTACGGCCTGACAAGCCTAGTGATTTCGTGGAAGTAGAACTGTAAGAGTTTGATCGTGACGGTTTGTTGTTGAGCCTTAAGGCAAGATAGTTTGAACTTGGAGGTATTCGGGCATAGAATCCCTTTGCGACTTGGAGGTAGCATGCCAAATGTCAAAAGCTTCCATGCAGCCCAGGTTTACCTCGATTGTCGCATATATGTGTTTCGAGTTGAGTTGAGGGGATCTATGAGGACCAGACTAATTTGAGTTTTCGGTCCACTGGGATGGTAGTATAGTATCAAGCCTCCTAACTAAGTACTTCAGAGTTAGAAAGGTACCACATTATGAAGTAGAGTCTAAGTTCATGCATAGCATTGCATTTTCGTGTGATTATTTTGTTGTGATTAATATGTGTCGTGTGCAATAATAATTTATCTTAGATGATTTGATGTTATAGTGAAATATATTGATTTTCCTTGAAGAATGTTTGTGCAATAATACAATTTATTTATGATTAATTATGTGTTCTCCTTACT
Source organism: Cicer pinnatifidum (assembly GCA_037974775.1). Classification (NCBI taxonomy): domain Eukaryota; kingdom Viridiplantae; phylum Streptophyta; class Magnoliopsida; order Fabales; family Fabaceae; genus Cicer; species Cicer pinnatifidum. The sequence goes on from JBBPBR010000006.1 coordinate 34,637,830, forward strand.
TATATTATACTCTTAATATGATTTGAAAACTGACCTCATTCGTTGTTTGTGTTTGACTGGCTTAGTCCTTCATTTGCGAAATCGCAATAATTCCTGATTAACGAGTCTTATGTTAGGTAGAAGCCCTTCTCTTATAGGTGATACCGAGAATGAGAATCATAACTTGTATTTTATTTGTTTAATTAAAAACAATTTTTTGTATGAAAATCATATAATTATTAGTAAATTTTTGGAATTAATGTTAAAAAATCTTGTATAAATTAATATATATTTTTTTTGGATTTAGGGTATCACATCTAACTTATTAGAGTCATGTTTTTTATGAAGAACCATTATTGGGCCAAGGAACCAATGATTAATGTACTTTTTATGTGTATCAAGAAAACAATATAAAGACGATATAAAATTAGGTATTTTGAATATATTCTTAAAGGATTTTGAAAATAATTTCACTGGGGGTTTCTACAATGTATATGCTCATATGAACTCACAAATTGGTTTCTTCGTTTTATGAGTTCTCTCACAATTTTCAATGACACTTGAATGTCCATTTATAGAACCAAGTTGATATCGTTAATATTCCGACCGTTGTAGGTAATGTTGCACATATCTTGTACGGATGGTTCTATCAATACAACTTGCATAAATTTCAAAAAAGATTTTGTTGTACTTTTTCGCGCTTTATAATTTCTTCACAACATATCTTGTTGAGCAAGTCAACATGATCAAATAAAGTAAACATCTAAGGATTCTTGTCAAGTTGGTTAGATGATTCAATTAGAAAAATAGCTTGAGTTAAACTAATTAAAAAGATAGTATTTGAATTTAGAGTTTATCATAGGATTAACATAGTTGTTCAACGAAGGAATTGTTAACATATCTTCAATTAGACAAAATTGCTCAAAATCTTCAATTAGAGGATATGCACACTTAGAATATACATTAAAGTATAAATCATTCTCACATATACTTTGTTATCATCAAAACAAAAATTAAGGATCATTGTTCTTCACACTTACTTGATTCTAACAAAATCCCATTTTTTATGATGACAAACATCTATTGATGAACTTTTTTTT
>JBBPBR010000006.1:34639408-34651073 GCA_037974775.1 Cicer pinnatifidum
TGGAGATGGGTCTTGTACCCCACCTATTGATGAGTTTTAAACTTCACAAAGAGATGAGGTTTTAAACTCCACATGGATGAGTTTTAAACTTCCCAAAGAGATGAGGTTTAAACTCCACCTGGATGAGTATTAAACTTCACTAAGAGATGAGCTTTAAACTCCACCTATAGATGAGTATTAAACTTCACAAAGAGATGAGGTTTAAACTCCACATGCATGGGTCTTGGACCCCACATATTGATGAATTTTAAACTTCACAAAGAGATGAGGTTTTAAACTCCATCTGGATGAGTATTAAACTTCACAAAGAGATGAGGTTTAAAATCCACATGGATGAGTCTTGTACCCCACCTTTAGATGAGTATAAACTTCACAAAGAGATGAGGTTTAAACTCCACCTGGATGAGTATTAAACTTCACAAAGAGATAGGTTTAAACTCCACATGGATGGGTATTGTACCCCACATATAGATGAGTATTAAACTTCACAAAGAGATGAAGTTTAAACTCCACACAGATGGGTCTTGTACCCAACCCTGGATGAGCTGGTGCTCCACATGATTAGATATAATCACTTTGCAAAAGTTGTATATCTCCATCATTGAATTAATTTATTATTTTTGTGGAATAAATGTGTATATTGGAATTGTTTGATTATAATAGATGTTGATTATTGTAATTTATTTGATGAGTTTTTATTAATTATTGGAAGTAGTTGGTTATTATAGAGAAATTTTAGTTATATCACGAATAGTTCTAAAGAATATTTTTGGATGAAGGCGGGTGCCATGATCGACTTTTCCGGTTACCGCTCCGGCTGAGAATAATACTTGTTTTGAAATTGTGTGTATTATTCACTGAGATTTTGTATCTCATTAAAGTGTTATTTTTAGATACTGAGACCGTTGGAGACGTCGAGAGTTAAGAAGTCCTACCTCCCTTGAGAAGAGTGATTTCCTTCGATTAGGTTAGTAGATCAAGAATAAGTAGACATAATGTCTACATAGCATTTTATGTCAGGATTAGATACCATTTGTCCAATTTTGGATATTTTAATTATTAAATATTTTTCAGTTGTAAGGATAAATTTTTGAAATTTCATAACATTACTTCTTTCTAATAATCTAGTATTTATTACAGTACCTTATTATCTTATATAATTCTTACAACTTTAGCATCATTACCCAATTTTTATACCCACGTAACTAGGCGTTACATGCACTTTGAAAGAAAAGCTAAATTCATATGGGGAAACTAAAAAGCAACTTTTACAAACACAAAATCAAATTAAAGTTCTCTTAAATTTTATGCAAAGAAAATTTAGTGATGAGTTACCTACGTTCAACCAAGGTTTCCCTCCACCTTAGTAATATGATTTCTTATAATAAATACAAATTTTTGTTATTAAGAGTTTTTGCACTTAGATCTATACTTTAAATCATAGCAAATATCATGTTCTATTTTTTTTGCATAGTGATTAATATTATTAAAATAATACTCATTCATTATTGTTAATTACTAAACATTTTCTTACGTTATACTTCTACGGGACAAGTTCTAATTCTCATAATTAAAGATTAAAGTTCACCTTAATTTTTGGAGTAGAAATGGAAGGATTGTGTTTTTCGTTGTCTGCGGGCATATGGAAGAAATTTGATGTTTAGTAGACTGTTTTGTTGTTGCTCTAAACTATTTTGACGTAATCAACAATTTCTATATGTTTCATTAGTTTATGTATAAGATTTTAGAATGATTTACTACTAATTTAATTGTGTAATTGGTATAAACTACTTTATGCTTTTATATTAATGATGATTTTAGAATAACAATTAGTTCTTGTTGCTATAATTGTTGCTAATCTTTTTTGAAGCCCAACTATGCCACATACAAGGTTAACGTGACTAACTTTATTTACCACATACAATTGACAATTTCCTATAATTTCCTATGAACTGTGAATTGAAAATTTGTGTTTTCCTTAAGTATGTAACTTTGAAGAAAAACATTTGTATAATCCTTATGTTTATATGTTTATGTAGTTAATGTTTTGGGTCTCAAAAAGAAATCGAGACTTTTGATGCTAAATTAACACGGGAGAAAACTCTTTAACATTCGGTTTACATTATGTCCAAAGATTTTAAAGAAAAAAAGTGTAAACAAATAGGCCATAACCATTTTTCTTAAAATAGTTATAAAAGCAAGGTATATTTATACATTAATATTTTTTTCCCTCACTCTTCTGAACTATTTTCCTTCTTTAGTTGTTTTTAAGTCTAACTTTATATTTTTGTGTCTCATATTCTTAGTTTTACTTCAATGTAGTATATGTTGAGTAGCTTACAAGTTACAGTCGGAGCTGGGAATAAGTCCAATTGGGGAAGCACAAGCCCTACTAATGCAGGCCACTACAACAATTGGCTAGAAGACACATTAATTTTTTCCGCAAATCCTTTCACTAAGGGTGGAGGAGGGAGATGCATCACTCTACTCATCAGCTTTGATTGGAGGTGTTTTTGCTTTCTCAACATTCATTTCGCTTCTTCTTATCAGATAGATGGTCACTTGTTTGGTAAGAAATTTTTTGACTCAAGTAAATTTTAATCATGTTTAAAAGATATGTGCCATTAAATTGAGAAATAATTAAAATATAACCAAAAAAAAACAATTTGGATCATTTTAAATTTCACGATGACAAATCTGCATGTATTTTGGAAAATTTTCAAATTTCAAATATTAAAGTAGACGACTTCGATCGTTTTAGTTAACCATCTTTGTGGGAATTGTGATTTTTTATTTTATTTTAAAACATATATATTGGAATTTTAATTTACAAACATTCAAACTATTTTTAATATTAATAGAGTAATCATAATCATTAACATTTTGGTTTTAAAACCAAAATCTAAAATTTATAACAATTCGGTTACAAAATATTAATTGTCAAACAAATATAAGTATACATCAAATAAAAATAATTGCAAATAAATTACTTTAATTAGTTTCAGTAAAATGAAACTATGAAAAATTCAAAGAGACACATCATTTCTAAATATTATACATATTTAACAATATTGAAAGTAGAAAATCAAATATAAACTCGCTTTATAGAACAAAAAACTCTACATCTCTGAAATATAAACTTTGTAAAACAAATTCAGATGGAATATACTTTTCTTGAACATGTTACAGATCAGCACAATAATAATTTTGAGATGTTTAATGGTTGAAAAAGTAACGATAAATTTTTTTTTGGTGATTTTCAAAGATCAATTTTCAGTTTTAAAGGTTTTAAGAAAGTAGTTAGAAAGTGCTGAACGTGAATTAAAGTTGAATTTTGACGTTTCAAAATTTAAGATTTGGTTATGTTAGAAAAAATTCATATATTTATCAATAGTTTTGATCTTCATAGTGAAGTAATACATGGTTTTATAATACATGGAGATTGAGGGCTTGTTTAATTGTGTTTTATTTTTTAATTTTTAAAAACTATTTTATAAATAAATTTTAGAAAACTTTTTTTAAAAAGGAAATTTAAAAACAAATCTTTTTGGCAATTCCAATTTTTAAAATAATTTTTGACTAGAGAATTAAAAAAACTAAAAAATGAAAAGTAAAACACCATTTATTTGTTTTTTTTTTTTTGAGTTTTAAAAAGTATAATATTAGAAATAGTTTTACAAAATAGTTTTTTAAAACAAGTAATCCAAACAAATTTTAAAAATTTTAAAATACTAAAATAGAGTTTTTGGGATGTGAATCAAACAAGCCTTGCTATTTTGAAATTTCAAGAAAATTTATACATTTGAATTTTTTCAAATTTCAAGAAAATGACATTTTATAGCGCGCTTGTAATAGCGCTTATTAAATACAAGCGCTGTTGTATAATATTTTAAAAATAATGGAGGATACAACAGCGCTTTTTTGACAAGCGCTGTGGAAAAAACGTTGTTGTACGGTCATATATGGTCACATAGCGCTTACACATAATGTTTACAAGGCTTTTACATCGCTTTTTCAAATAGAGTCGTTTGTCCTTGTTTAAAATATTGTTTTGGAAAACACGTTAGAGAAAGATGAATTGGAAGAATATTTAGTATGGCATGGAATTGATAAAAGCTATATATGTTGGATAAGACATGGTGAGAAAAAAAAAATGAAACATTAATTTTGAGAATAGTTTGAGATATGCTTCAACTGATTTCGAAACAAATACATATGAGCTGGACCGAGTTGAGGAGATTGCAAAAGGAGTTAAAGAAGATCTTCGGGATGGTCGTAAAATGTTTGAGAGTTTGTTGAGTGATACATAGAAACCATTATATAATGGTTGTACTAAATTCAGAAGACTTTCAACGATATTAAAGTTGTACAACTTAAAAGCGAGTAATGGATGGTCTGATAAAAGCTTCACAAAATTATTAACACTCTTAAAAGATATGTTGCCAGATGATAATGAACTTCTCAGTCGAACCTACGAGGCTAAATGAATTTTCTGCTCTATTGACATGAGTTACAAAAGGATTCATGTGTGTCCTTACGATTGCATTTTATTTCGAAACGAATATGAATTATTAAAGGCGTGTCCGAAATGCAATGTCTCTCGATATAAGAAGAAAGAATCTACTCCAGAAAAAGTCGTGTGGTATTTTTCTATAATACCAAGATTTAGGCGCATGTATCACAGTGAAGAAGATGCAAATCACTTGACATGGCATTCATATGAAAGAATTAGAGATGGAAAGTTTCGACACCCTGCAGATTCTCCACAATGGGCAAAAGTTGTGCACGAGTATCCTGAATTCGTGATAGAGTCAAGAAATCTAAGACTTGCACTTTCTACTGATGGAATGAATCCACATGGTCTTCAAAGGATCTCACACAACACGTGGCCTGTGATTTTGTTGATTTATAGCCTACCTCCATGGTTATGTATAAAGTGTAAGTTTATGTTATCTCTGTTAATTTCTGGACCTAAACAATTGGAGAATGATATCGACGTATACTTGACTCCTTTAATTGAAGATTTAAAAAATATGTGGAAGAAAAGTGGGGAAGTTTATGATGGGTGTAAGAAAGAATCTTTCAATTTGAGGGCTATGTTGTTCAGCATAATTATTAATTTTCCACATATGAGTAATTTATGAGGATATAGCATTAAAGGTCAGTGTGCATGTCCTATATGTGTATAGAGTACAAATTGGATGCGGTTGAAACATTGTCAAAAGAATGTATTTCTTGGACATCGTAGATTTTTACCTTATAGTCATCAGTATCGTGGGTGGAGAAATGCATTGAATTAAAAATCAGAGGGAGATAAAGCTCCTTTAGCACCGATTGGATATCAAATGTTGAAAAAGTACAAGGTTTGACCAATAAATTTTGCAAACCTTTTGCGGGAGAGCTGGTCAAAACTGGGTGTAAGAAAAAGTCAATTTTCTTTGAATTGCCATATTCGAAGTCATTGTATATAAGACATTTCCTCGATGCTCCTTTAGCACCGATTGGATATCAAATGTTGAAAAAGTACAAGGTTTGACCAATAAATTTGGCAAACCTTTTGCGGGAGAGCTGGTCAAAACTGGGTGTAAGAAAAAGTCAATTTTCTTTGAATTGCCATATTCGAAGTCATTGTATATAAGACATTTCCTCCATGTGACCCATATTGAAAAAAATGTATTTGATAGTGTTATTGATACATTACTCAATGTTCCAGAAAAGTCTAAAGATGGCATCAATGCAAGATTGGACTTGGTCGATATGGGAATAAGAAATGAATTGGGTCCCGTAAAGAAAGGAAATCGCACATATCTATCTCCAGCCGCTCATACTTTATCTAGAAAGGTAAAAATTGTTTTATGTACATTTCTACACGAAGTTAAAGTTCCATAAGGATACTCTTCAAACATTAAAAATTTAGTTTGTATGAAAGACCTCAAGTTAAAAGGTTTGAAGACCCATGATTGTCATATTCTAATGGAGCATTTGCTAGCAATAGGTATACGTTCCATTTTACCTGAAAAAGTACGACGAGCCACAACTATATTATGTTTTGTTAGACTCTTAAATTTTAAATCATAAATCATATAATTTTAGGATATTTTGTGTTGAATTTCTTAGGCTTTCGACCCAATTTTTGGTATTTAGTGAGTTAAATGCCAGAAATATATTTTTGGAAATTGGATTAAAATTATTTGTCGAAGAATAATTTATTTACGTTACGAAAAATTTAATATCGGGCAGTTTTGTTAAAAATAACTCTGGTTGCTGAAAATTTTATCTGTCAATTGAGTTGCGATGAGAGTTTATATTTTTACCAAAATAGATTGTGATGTGAGTGAAGTGATGTGGTATAAGAATATCTAGATATTTGTTGAATTAGTTTAATTATATATATATATATATATTATTTATTAAGTTAGTAATATATATATATATATATATATATATATATATATAAATATATATATATATATATATATATATATATATATTTGAGAGGAAGGCAAGGCTACAAAAGATAACAAAAACATTTTCCTCTACCTTGCGAACTTATTCCTTTTCTTCCTCCCCCTGCCTTGTGAAATTCATTCTCGTTCTTCCTTTTTTTCTTCTTTTGCTTTCTTTTGCATCAAGAAAAAGAAACCCAAGGCTTGGTGGGTGAGAAAGAAAGATTTCCCAGCTTCCTTCTTCTTCCCTGATTCAAAAATGCAGAAAACTGTGTTAGGGGTTTTCAAAACTGTCAAACACAAATCTCCGCTTTTCTTCGACTTCTAAGCATCATTTCGAGAAATGACAGAAGAGAAAGTTGCTCATTGCCACGCTGCAGTGCTAGTGAGGTAGTTTTTGAACCGATTTATGAGTGGAATTTGAATTTGGTGTGTTTGAGGTGTGGTTTGTGGTGATTCATGTTTGGTGAGATTGATGTGTTCAAAATTAATATTTTGAATTTTTGTATATGTGTGGATTTGTGAAAAATGAATTAAGGTGATTTAAGTGTGGTTGAGGTAATTGTATTGATGTGTTTGAGGGGTGGTTTGTGGAAACTAATTGGTGTAAAGTTATGTTTAAAATTGTGGAAATTAATGGGTGAATTATGGTTGAAATATGTGGAGTTTTGATATGAGTGATTTGCATATTAAATTTGGTGGAATTGAGAAAATTGAAATTCATGGGTGAATTGTTGAATTAAATTTGAGGTGGTTAATGAGTGAATTTGTGAAGATTAATTTGGATGTGATTACGTTCTCATAATTAATATTATGAATAATTGTGGTGTGATTATGCGTGATGTTAAGGTGATTAAGTTTCGATGTGATTATCTGTCCAAAACTGCTATATGTATGTTTAAGGTGTGTTGCGGTGCGAGTAAGTCGTGATCGCAGGCCACGATATGGTTCTATGAGTTGATTGGTTCATCTTATCCTTACGAGGTTTTAACTATGGTGGTTTTTCCGTGAGAGACTACACCCTAGTAAATTGTGTTTGTTCGTGAGAGACTGCACTGGTGTTTGTCCGTGAGACACTGCACTAGTGTTTGTCCGTGAGAGACTGCACTGGTGTGTTTGTCCGTAAGAGACTACACCCTAATAAATCGTGTTTGTCCGTGAGAGACTGCACTGGTGTTTTTCCGTGAGAGACTACACCCTAGTAAATTGTGTTTGTCCGTGAGAGACTTCACCCTAGTACATTGTGTTTGTCCGTGAGAGACTGCACTGGTGTTTGTCCGTGAGAGAATACACTCTAGTAAATTGTTTTTGTCCGTGAGAGACTATGCCCTAGTAAATTGTGTTTGTCCATGAGAGACTAAACTAGTGTTTGTCCGTGAGAGACTACACCATAGGAAATCGTGTTAGTCCGTGAGAGACTGCACTCGTGTTTGTGTGTGAGAGACTACACTTGTGTTTGTCCATGAGAGACTCCATTCATGTTGTACGTGAGAGACTGCACTCATGTTTGTTCGTGAGGAACTGTACATTTACGATTTACGCCTCTCACGAAGGGTTTTGTTTGGAATTGAGGTGTAAGACCTGTGATAGGCTTCACTTTAAGAAATCGTGCGGGCCTGTGATAGGTGGCACCTTGGTAATAAGTATTGGTCTGTGAGAGACTGTAAAATTACGATTTTTGCCTCTCAGGGAGAGTTTTGATTGGAATTGTGAATTCATGCATTTTGGCATATACGCATTGCATTAGGGTGTTTGGCATGCGAGTCATGTTTGATATTCTGCGATGATTGTATATGTATGCTCAATTGTAGTTGTGATTTTGCCGTAATTGGTAAGTGTGATTGTTTGGATTTGTGTGTAAGTATTGATTGATTGCGAAACCATTTCAAAACCGAATTCTGCATTTTTCTGCTGTTGTATTCGAATACAAGGAGGTTGTATTCGAATATAGTTGTGCGGTTTTTGCTACAAACTTGTCCTATCTCGTATCCGACTACATCCTGTCTCATATTGGATTACAATTGTGCTGATTTTGCTACTAACTTATGAATTAGCACTGTATTCGAATACAAGGATGTTGTATTCGAATACGACAGTGTAGTTTTTTTAAAAACTACATTTTTCAACTTTGATTATGCATGTTTGGCATATGAAACCCCTTTCAAAGAGTATGCTAAGTTGGAAGGTTATTTTGTGCATTTAAAATTTAAATGCTATGTGATATTTGTTAATTTCGATTGGTGACCTTTACAATTATTGTTGAAATATGGGCTTTGCCCTTAGATAAGAACCAGGATCATCCTACCCGTTAGTACCCTGGAGATGGGAAGGTACTTAGGCATACCTGACCAATGTTGTGTCAGAAGAATCTTGTGGGGCGCGTGGCGTCACTGGGTTTGTATAGCTTTTTCTAGCATGATCAGATTAGATGGTTGTACAGGGACCAGTTATTTTTCTTTTGTGGATGTATTTATTTCAATTAGGAAGATTGTACCTATACCTCATATGGTCAAGTGGGTCCTTGTACCACTTTTGATGCAACGCGGGAAAGTTTAAATTCTTGGGGCAATGCTTTTGTACAGATGCCTGCCGAGACTACACCATGGGTATGAGCTATATCTGATAGGTCTTATAGCCCCAGTGTATTTTGTTGTTTAAATACTTTGGGTTAGTGTTTCAAAAACTATTTCTGATGCATGTAAATATTTGTTGACCTTGGTCGTTATGTTACGACTTAACATATTTTATCTAAAAGTATTTCTTTCTTTATTTCTTTGTTTTGGGAAATTCGATTTTTGAAAAATGAAAAAAAAAATCGAACTGTTACAAGTTTCTTCTTCAGGGAAATTTGTAGTAAAGTGATCAAGAGGGAAATTGTTGTTACTTTGTGTGAGCTTGAAATATATTTCCCACCCTCGTTTTTTGATATAATGGTTCACCTTACTGTTCATCTTGTTAAGGACACACAACTTTGTGGGTCAACTTATATGAGATGGATGTATCCAATAGAACAATATATGAAAATATTAATAGGGTACGTAAAAATTAGAAGTCACCCAGAAGGTTGTATTGATGAACGGTACATTATCGAAGAAGCTGATGAATTTCGTATTGAATATATGTTCAATATTGAATCCATATGGCTTCCCATGTCTCATCATTTGGGAAGAATACCAGGAGAATGGATAATTGGAAAGAGACTAATGACTATATCAAGGACAAAATGGGAGCAAACACAATTGTATGTTATGCACAATGATGATGAGGTTCAACCGTATGTTACAATACACATGGATCAGTTATCTAGTTTGAACATGAATAAGAATCAAAATTGGATAACTCAAGAGCACAATCGAAGTTTTATAACATGGTTAAATAATCACATAAAGTCAAAGTTTGATATAGACCGTGTATCAATTTCACAGAGATTGAGGTGGCTAGCAAATGGTCCTAGTTTACTTGTCTTTTCTTACACCGGTTAGGTAATTAACGGCTTCAGATTTTATACCAAAGAACAAGATGATCAAAACTATGCAAAATAACGGAGTCACTCTCATAGCTAAAGCGATGCATATCTCAAGTGCAAATGACAAAAACTTAATATATGCAAATCTATCATATTTTGGGGTTATTGAGCGCATATGGGAGTTAGACTACACAATGTTTCATGTTCCCATATTCGTTTGTAAGTATGTCGATAACATTAATAGCGTTCGGATTGATGAGTTAGGGTTCTTGCTTGTCGATTTTAATAGAGTTAAGATACAAAGATGAGCCTTTTATTTTAGCGTCGCAAGCTCAAAAAAGTGTTTTGTGTCACTAATCATGTTGATGATAAATGGTTCGTTGTCCTATCTACCAATAAAATAAGTGATGATAACAATAACGATGAATATGTTGGTAATTATCTTTTCTTTGCAACATCACACCCACATGAAGTTGATTCAACAGATGATGGTTTATATCTTAAAGATGATCATGATGAGGGAATTTGGATTAATCCATCGTTTCGTATCGTTAATAGATAAACAAATGTGAATTCCACCAGGAAAAGAAGAAAGGAATCTTAATATGTTTAACTGTTTTATATAAGCCATGTAATCTGAACTGAGTTTATGTAATTTAATTGTTTGATCTGCCAGAATTGAGCATTTTAGTATTTAGCTTGAACTGTATTTGATTTTCAGCTTATAATTATTTTCTGCTTATATTTAGCTTGATCTTAGTCTTTTATACTATGTTCATGTAATTTAAGTGTATGTTTGACCTGCCATAACTGATTTTCAGCTTATAATGAACTTGAAAAAGCTTTGTTTGAGTACTGGGAATTTTTCTTGAACTTCAACTAGTTATCCCAATATGATTGATGATAGTGATGATATAAATTTATGATGAATTTATGTGAAGACGATTATGTATGATTAATGATAGCGATGTTATAGATTTGTCATGAGAATATTGAAGTAACCCTAGAGTTGATGAAATGGTGGTGATTCCAATTTGTGTTTGAGATGATGGTCTTAATGGAGTATCATAGGCCAACGAGAGGAGAAAATAAATATTGAGAATTTATGAAGTGGAGATTACTTTGTCATCATATAGGTACGGCCTGACAAGCCTAGTGATTTCGTGGAAGTAGAACTGTAAGAGTTTGATCGTGACGGTTTGTTGTTGAGCCTTAAGGCAAGATAGTTTGAACTTGGAGGTATTCGGGCATAGAATCCCTTTGCGACTTGGAGGTAGCATGCCAAATGTCAAAAGCTTCCATGCAGCCCAGGTTTACCTCGATTGTCGCATATATGTGTTTCGAGTTGAGTTGAGGGGATCTATGAGGACCAGACTAATTTGAGTTTTCGGTCCACTGGGATGGTAGTATAGTATCAAGCCTCCTAACTAAGTACTTCAGAGTTAGAAAGGTACCACATTATGAAGTAGAGTCTAAGTTCATGCATAGCATTGCATTTTCGTGTGATTATTTTGTTGTGATTAATATGTGTCGTGTGCAATAATAATTTATCTTAGATGATTTGATGTTATAGTGAAATATATTGATTTTCCTTGAAGAATGTTTGTGCAATAATACAATTTATTTATGATTAATTATGTGTTCTCCTTACTTATATTATACTCTTAATATGATTTGAAAACTGACCTCATTCGTTGTTTGTGTTTGACTGGCTTAGTCCTTCATTTGCGAAATCGCAATAATTCCTGATTAA
>JBBPBR010000006.1:34668315-34685882 GCA_037974775.1 Cicer pinnatifidum
ATATATATATATATATATATATATATATATATATATATATATATATAAATTATAATCTATTATTAAACATACAAAAAAAAAAGTTTGTTCTAAGCTCCCATGCATCCTTACACAAAATTGATAAGAGGTATCATTTCAATTTCAAGGTCCTTCTAAATAACAATAAAACTAATGCATTAAAAAAATACTACCAAAGACATACTTAAATGGTGATATATACATGTCCTTAAGTTTTAGTTCAATTAAAAATATTGGTATTTTTAGATTTAACGTCATTTTTTAGGTTCGAATTCGAGAGTTCATAATTGTGTGACTTAATTATGATGCAATTTATCATGTATTCTAAGATTAAAATAAAATATACATAGAAGGTATCTAGTTAAAAGAAATAGACACTACATGAAATTTTAATATTTTTAGGTGAATATATTTTGAATTTAATAATAAAAAAAAGCATTGACTGAATAATTAAATCAATATTTACTCATTATGTCACTCATAAGGAATTTATCCTGGTCCACCACCAACCCGTTATCTATGTTCAGTCCTTTCCATGTAATTGATTTTTCGACTAAAATCAAACTTATTATTATCAACACCACTAGAACATCTACTTTTTGACCTGTCTATGTTCTAACATTTTAAAACTTCTAACTTATTAGAGTCAAGTTTTTCAATAACAATCATTACTAGGCCATGTCATAAAGGATTAATGTAGTTTTTGTGTGTATCAAGGGAACTATATAAAGAGGATATAAAATGAAGTTTTTGAATACATTCTGAAAGGATTTTGAAAATAAGATCACTGAGGGATTCTACAATGTAGATGCTCACATGAACTCAAAAAATGGTTTCTACGTATTATGTGTTCTCTCACAATTTGCAGTGACGCTTGAGTGTCCTTTTATTGTATTGAATTGATGTCGTTAATATTCTAACTATTGTATGGAATGTTGCACATATCTTGTACGGATTGTTCTATCAAGACAACTTGGGTGAATTTCAAGAAAGATTTTGTTGTAATTTTTCCAGCTTTACAATTTCTTTAGAAAATATCTTGTTGAGCAAGTCAACATAATCACAGAAAGTAAACATCTAACAAAAATTAAGGGTCATTGTTCTTCAAACATAGTTGATTCTAACAAAATCCCCCTTTTGATGATGACAAACATCCATATTGATGAACATTTTTTCTTAAACTAATGATCCCCCTGAATTAAAGCAGGGATTGTATTTAAGAACTTAAACATATTCAAAGCGAACAAACAATTGTTTGAGAACAACCAATTTCAGAGTGAACAAACATTTTTTTTTCTTAAACTAACGCTCTCTGTTGAAAATAACAAGTTTGTTTCTTAGTTAGATCTGTTGAGCTAAAATAAATTCGTTATGCTAATTTGACAAATAAAAGGATTGAAACTTCACACTGCTTTTAATCTGCTAAGCGAACTTATAATTTTTTGAGTGAATTTAATCCAGAGTTGAACTTGTCTCACTAGTTTAAGACCTAAATATGAGTGTGCACTAGTAGAAAATTGAGTTTATAATAAAACGAGTTATGTCTTTTACGTGCCACCAGAAATAACAAATGAGGCGAATGTATATTTAAATAGGTTGCCTGTATATACGAGTCAACAAAATTAGATGGTGACAATTTTGTAAATATGTGAAACATGTTTGACATGGTTATATTGGCAACTGACTTAAGAGAGATGGTTGTGAGACCCTTAATTTTAACTCCTAAATTATACAATTTTTGATATATTTTGGTATTGAACTCTGAGACTTTTTAGCCAAGTTATTGATATTTTGTGAGTTTAATGCCCAAAAATATATTTTGATGCTCCGATTAAAATTATTCGTCGATAAATAAATTAGATTAATTACGGTGAATCTTTTGTTGAAGAATAATTTATTTATGTTATGAAGAATTTAATACCGAGCAGTTTTGTTAAAAATATATCGGGTTGCTGAAAATTGTATCTGTCAATTGAGTTGCGACGAGAGTAGATATTTTTAACAAAAAGTGGTTTGAAAAGTGATGGATGAAATGGTAATTTTATGAAATATCTAGATATTTTTAGATATTATATATATATATATATATATATATATATATATATATATATATAAAGAAAAGGAAAGGAAGGAAAAAGAAAGAAAGGAAAACTGAAAGAAAACAGAAAGCAGAGGAAAAGAGAATCTTCTTCCTCTCCTTGCCTCGCGAACTCCATCTTTCTTCCTTCTCCATTCTTCTTCTTTTTATTTTCTTTTGCTACAAGAAAAGAAACCCAAGGCTTGGTGGGTGAGAAAGAAAAGAATTTCTCAGCTTCATTCTTCTTCTCGAATTCGAAAACAAAGAAAAACAGTGTTGGTGATTTCAAAACCGTCAAACACAAACCTCCACATTTCTTCTAGATCTAAGCTTTATTTCGCGAAGAGATATAAGGGAAAGTTGCTCACCTCCATGCTACGATGCTAATGAACTAACTTTGGAAGCGACGTCATGAGCAGAGATTTTATCGGAATTAAATGCGGTACCGTAATCGCTCGTTAAAGCTAACGTTAAGGTAAGGGCTCCTTCCAAATTTTTAGCTTGCATATAGGATGCTATATGTGTATTTGTGGAGTAGGAATTTTGTGAAATGGGTTTGTGATTTTGTGAAAAAGGAATTTAATTCATCTATGTGTATTTTGATGAAATTAAATTTGATGTGTTTGAGATGTGGTTTGTGAAAACTAATTTGGCGTGATTTATGTTTCTAAGTTGTGGAAATATTATGGTGATTGATGATTGAGATTGGTGTGGTTTTGTGCAATTTGAATTGATTGAATTTAATGTAAATTGTGGATTTAATTTGAAGCGTGGTGGTGGAAAATAAATGTTTGAGTATGCTCTGTGTGAATTTGAAAATCATTAGTGTTAAATGAGTATTAAAAATAGGGAATCTTTTAATATATGCATTTACTTAATGATTGTTGCAGAAAGAGTCAGAGTATGCTCATGCATTCCATAGTACATGGTGATCGGATGAGCCATGGTGATAGTGGTGATCGGATGGGCTACTAGATGATTCCATGTGATTTGTTAGTTTATCTTATCCTTGCGGGGATTATCACGTCGTGTAAGGTATGCGATAGACTGCATATTTTTTGTAAATCGTGCTGACCCATAATAGGTGGCACCTCAATAAATAGTACTATTGGCTTGTGATAGGCAGTACATTTACAATTTACGTTTTTAGTAAATCGTGTTGACCCGTGATAGGTGGCACCTCGGTAATTTAGTACTATTGGTCTGTGATTGGCGGTACAATTATGATTTACGCCCCTTCGAGGAGGGTTTGGTTTGGAATTCCAAGTCGATGCATTTTGGCATATACGCATCACATTAGGGTGTTTGGCACGCGATTCATGTTTGATTTAATGTTATGATTGCATGTGTAAACTCAAGTTGTTGTTGTGATTGTGCCATAATTGCTAAGTGTGATTGTTCGGACTTGTATATAAGTATTGATTGATTGCGAAACCTTTTCGAAGCTAATTTATGCTGATTTTTGTTGTTTTCTACTGTTTTCTGCTATTGTAGTCGAATATAGATGTCCTGATTTGGCTACTGACTTATGAAGCAACAGTGTAGTCAAATACAAGAGGCTTGTAGTCGAATACATATTTCCTACTTTTGCTACTGACTTCTGAAATAGCATTGTATTCGAATACAAGGATGCTATATTCGAATACAACAGTGTAGTTTTGTTAAAAACTCCATTTAGAACATTGATTATGCATGTCTAGCATATGAAAACCCTTTCAAGGTGCATGCTAAGTTGAAAGGTTATTTTATGCATTTGAAATATAAATGTTATGTGTTATTTATTAATTTCGGTTGGTGACCCTTTACAATTATTGTTGAAATCTGGGCTTTGCCTTCAGATGAGAACCAGGATCGTCCTACCGGTTAGTACCCTAGAGTTGAATACGTAGTTAGATGTACCTGAAAAGCGCTTTATCAAAAGGATCTTGCGGGGCACGTGGAGATCACTCGGGTGGTATCGTTTTTTTTTTTTTTAAGAATGATCAAATTAGATGGTTGTATAGGCGATACATGTCTTTCTTTGGTGGCTGTATTTATTTTAATTTGGAAGATTGAACCTATACCTCATATTGTCAGCTAGACTTTTATTTTGATGGGTCCATGTACCACTTTTTGATGTGATGTGAGGGAGTTAAAATTCTTGGGGCTGAGCTTTTGTACAGGTGCCTGCCGAGAATACCCTAGGGGTATGAGCTATTTCTGATAGGACTCATAGCCCCGATGTATTTTGCTGTTTAATCACTCGGGTGGTATCATTTTTTTTGAAGCATGATCATATTAGATGGTTGTATAGGCGATACATGTCTTTCTTTGGTGGCTGTATTTATTTTAATTTGGAAGATTGAACCTATACCTCATATTGTCAGCTAGACTTTTATTTTGATGGGTCCATGTACCACTTTTTGATGTGATGTGAGGGAGTTAAAATTGTTGGGGCCGTGCTTTTGTACAGGTGTTTGCCAAGAATACCCTAAGGGTATGAGCTATGTCTTATAGGACTCATAGCCCCAGTGTATTTTGTTGTTTAAATACTTTGGATATTTGTTTCAAAAGCTATTACAGCTACTTATAAATATTGTTGACTTTTGTCGTTGTGTTATGACTTAAATATTTATCCAAAAGTGTTACCTTTTATTTCTTTATTTCCGGTCTCTTAGTTTTATTTTGAAAAAAAAAAACGGGTTGTTACAATTGTGGTATCAAAGTTTTGGTTTGGATTTCTTTGGGGCTGTGGAGCTTTGGATTATAGAGTGTAGGTCAACCTGTAGGTTGGGAGTCGTTATCTAATCGTGTGTCGGGGTAATTTGTCTGAGTTGTTAGGTTTGATGTAGTTTCATTGTATTGATGTAGTCATAAGTTATTTTTGGAATTATTCTACTTGGTGTTAAGATTCCTTCTTGATGTTGGATTTGAGGAAACAATGCCTCCAAGAAGGAACGGTGCTGCAAGAATGAATGTTAGTAGGGATTATCAAATGGTTGAAGCTACGGATAACATAGATGTTTCTGTTGTTACACAGATAGCTGCAAAGACTCTGCAGGATCTGGAGAAGAGGGAAAGAGAGATATGTGCTTTTGAGTCAAGAGGATTGAAAGATTTTCTTCGTTACCATCCTCCAAAGTTCAAGGGTGATGAGAACTCAGAAAATATTGATCAATCGATTCAAGAAGTGGAAAAGATCTTCGAAAAGATAAATTGTTAGGCAGGGTTGAAGCGAATCATGACGACATGGGATTTATCAAGTGGTTCCAATGACATAGAGGCTATGTTGTTGTAAATTTTATGTGTAGTTATATATTCACAAAATAATAACAATAAGGAAGAAAACAATAGTATACTATTATATTATTCTTAGCTATTATGAATACGACATTTTAAGACAATAAATAAAAGTAAACTATACATTTCCTGAACAATAAAAATATTTTAATTTTAATGTTTTACCTTAATCTGTACGGATATTTATTTTTAACAGAAGTTATGGATTGAAGTTGGTTGAATGCTAATCGTTTAAGTAAAGTGTATCAGAAAGGTGTCGAAGAATTTTTCGAATTTTCTTTAAAAAAAATTCCAAAAAAATGAAGGAAATTTTTATTGTCCTTGTGTTAAATGTTTAATTGGAAATCGGTTAAGAAATAAGAAATCTTCTTCTTTGTTATGGGATATGCCATACTTATACAAAATACATATGGCACGGTGATTTGTTAAACATGACAAATGTATCATAAAGAGAAGAAGTTCGTGAAGATTTGGACAGTTGGCTTGAGGACATGATTCTTGATATTGGGCAAGCGTTTTTTCAACGTGCACATGTTTTTGATAGTTTGTGCAATAACAAAGAAGATTCTTTGTATCTGGGATGCACTAACTTCACACAGTGGTCTACGATGCTGAGATTGTTCAACTTGAAAGCGATAAATGGATGGACTAACAAAAGCTTCACATAACTGCTTGAGTTGTTGAAAGAAATGCTTCGTGAATATAAAACATTGCCAAACCGTTATTATGATGCAAAGAATATACTGTGTCCAATGGGTATGGAATATAAGAAAATACATGCATGCCCTAATGATTGAATACTATACTGAAATGAGTTTGAAGAGTTGATCCAATGTCCTGTTTGTGGATTATCGCGCAATAAAGTGAAGAACGGTGATTCCAATTGCGATGAAAGCACAACAGGTCCTCACACAAAAGTGTTATGGTATCTTCCAATAATTCCAAGGTTCAAACAATTATTTGTTAATGTTAGTGATGCAAAGAATATTAGATGGCATGCTGATGAGAGACAACATGATGGAAAACATCATCATCCAGATGATTCATTGCAATGGAAGAAAGTTGACGAATTGCATCTTGAATTCGGGAATGAGCCAATAAATCTTAGACTTGAACTTGCCACAGATGGAATGAATTCATACAGTATCTTAAGTAGTAACCGCAGTTCATGGCTCGTTCTGTGACACCCTAAATCCCAAAATAATATATATATAATAATTTATATCATATTCCTATAAAATTTGCAGCGGATAAATAAAAATATATTTCCATGAAAATAAAAACTTTATATTTAATTTAGGATATCACGTTTCTCAAAAATAAAAATAAAAACACTTTAAACTTATTTTATCTATTAAAATAGTGCAATCTCGATAAGCTTGATTTAAGTATAATTACTTGATTGAATTTTAAAAACTTACTAGTACTTCTAAGGTTTTCATACAAAAATTCGATTCAAAGTAAATAAGTAAAATACAAATTAAAACCCTTATTCCTGGCATCACCTATCAGAGCGGGGTTCCTCCCAAACTTGAACTTCAAGACTCATTAACCTGTAATAACTATGATTTTGCAAACGCAGGGCTCAGCCAGTCAAACACAAACAACGAAGGAGGTGAGTTTCAAAATCATGATGACAGTATACTACAAGTAAGAAGAACACGCAAACAATCATAATAGGACCGTATCATTACCCAAATATTCCATCAAGAAAATATCACATTCAAAGGTCAAAATCACTCAAGGAATATTTATTTTCTCCCCTTCACAAATTCACAATATTTATTTTCTCCCCTCGCTGGTTTATGTTACTCCATTAAAGCTGTCATCTCAAACACAAGTTGAAATCACTATTATTTCATCAACTATGGGGTTAATTCACTATTCTCATCATAGTTTAGAACATCACTATCATTAATCATACATCATCTTCATCACATAAACTCTTCACAAATTTATGGCATCACTATTATCAATCAAACATCATCACATAAACTGATCACAAATTTATAACATCACAATTGTTAATCACACATCATCATCATCACATAAAATTATCACAACACATCCATCTTTTGTTATCACATCACATAAACTCATCTAATCACACACACACACACATAAATTTAATTCAACACTTAATATCACGATAATATCAATTTCACACATTCAATGAAATTAAATCAATCAACACCTTACAAATATTTCTATTCTATATTTTAATCTCACAATTTCCATATTTGTAAATTAATTAATTTATCCCTCAAAGAGCTACTGCCTTACGTAGCGAGCCCCGGATGAATCGTTGGGAAATATGGTTTTCCCGTTCATCTCACAATATATTATACTCATGAATTCAAACGCTCTCTCACCCCTTACCTTATTTTGATGCTTTCACACAAGAGTATGATTCCAAAAGCAAACCATCTTTGTTCCAGTTTATGGGTAAACGTCAAAATAAATTATAAGATATTAAAAAACCTAAATTCGAAATTCGGCCAGAGAAAATTACCATAAATTAGAAAACCAATCAGTGGGTAATATAGCCACTTTTCACACAGTTGTTTTGGCGTTGGTTTCACTCAAATCGGACTAACGGTGAAGGAGAACAATGCAAAATAATGAATTCTACAAACAAAAAAGTCGGGTATTTTAGAGAGAAATTGAGGTTGTTAAAAATCTGGAAAATCATGTTTAATTGACGAGTTAAATGAATGAAATAACATACTCAAATTTGGGCGAAAATAGAGAAAGTTTTCTAGAGCAGTTATCGATCACCGGTGTCAAACGATAGGGTTATTGTTGTGTTTTCTCTTTGGTTTTACGGCTGCCCTTCCAACTCCTTTCCCTTTTTTGTTTGTTTTATTTTATTAACAATTAGGGTTCCTATATGAATCAAACCCATTGGTCTCCTTTTAGTTTTACTAGTTTTATTTTTTTTATTTATTTTTAAAATAATCCCTATAATAATATTTATTTATTTTTTTCAACTACTCAAATTAAAATATTACCATCATTAGAGAATAGTCGAAATTATAAAATAAATAAATATAGCATCAACACTTTATATTAATAACTAAATCTTAATAAATATATATAAAATCACAATGTCATAACAAATATATAAAAATAATGTAAATCAAACACAATATCACTACTATCTCAAGATAATTATTTATAAAAAAAAAACAACTAAAAATAGAAGATAGTTATAAATAATTGAAATATAATTACGTGCATACTTAACATCAATCAAGCAATTCTAAAAGTATTACATTAATTGGGTACACGTATATACACGTAAAATCGTATAAAATATTTTTGTTTAAAATATATATATTACACTAAAATACTTATTTTTTTTAAAATATATCAAATAATAAAATATAAAATATAATATTTATTATTTGTATCACTCATGTAATCTAAGACTTATAAAACTAGCACATCATAGAAATCACCTATATAACAAAAATTAATCAGAAAATTTATTATCATATATTCTAAAATAATTTTAATATTAAATCGTACTTAACTAATAAAATAGTTTAATATAAAATTTAGGATGTTACACGTTCTCTTACTTATCTACAATCTACCTCCTTTGATTTGCATGAAGTGCAAATACATTATGTTATCTATTATTATTTCTAAGGAGCTTAATTTAGTCTTTATATGTTTATTGGGAATGAAGGCAGATAAAAAATATGTCACAATGTTAATTTGTAAGTATTTAATTTATTTATATTGTTCATAAGTATTGTAATATGTTTTATCACACAATTTTAATAATTACTTTTATTTTGTAGAGCTTTCGAAGGTTATTATATGTTGCTAGGTTTGAGAGTTAAACCAAAGATAACATGGAGTTTTCCTATAGTAAATTGTTTACAAATAAATAACTTCATTTATAATATTATAACAATTTTATGCATTTAACATTTTTTTTTGTGATTTCAATTTTAGAGTCAGAGACAAGCTTCAAATTATGAGTTTGGCCAATATGTCATGTTACATATGTTGAACATTGTAACAGCTGGTATTGTTGATTCATGAATGCAATTACGTAAAGTTTTTACAAGTTGTTATTGATTATATATTTTATGTCCATATGTTAAAAAATTATAAGTTGTTATTGATTGTGTTTTTTTAGTATTTGTATAATAAAAATTAGGATTCAATCGATATTGATTGTGATTTTTTTGTTTTGATATTTGACGACTTGAGATCATTTCATCTGGATCAAATTAAAGAAGTTCAATAACGTTGTATGGATTTTATTTTAGAATTAATTGAAGAAAATGTTGGTGCTTGAATATATTTGCCAATTGAATATTTCTAAATACAATTTTGTAATTTTGTTAATGGACATCTAAATCATTTTTGTCTTATCAAGAGTAGTCAGAAATTGAGAGACATCTTCTTTGTACTCTATATTTTGTATGAACGTTTGATGTTGTATACTTTGGTTTTTAGATGGTTATTTAAAATTAAGGTTGAAAGTACAAAATTTTGATTTGAAACTTAATACGAAATATTGTATGTATGTATGTATGGAGTAGGAGCATAAGAAAATGAAAAATTTATAAAAAGAATAGTTATTATAACTCTATTTGTTTAGTCAGTTGATCAAAAGAACCGACTTAAAAAGATGATTTGTTGAACTGAATTTAAGATATTTAAGCCGGTTAAGCTGAACCGGCTTAACATAACGAAACTTTGTTAAGTCAGTTCATGAAACGACTTTAAAAGCAACATGTTTAGTACCAACTTAAAAAGGTAAAATTCTACTAGTTGTGATAGCTTAATGAACTAACATATACTATTGATAAATGAATGTTTAACAAACTTTATTATGTGATATATATTGATTTGATTGGAAATGATACAATGAGACATAATGGTGTTTCACTAACAAAACATTTGCAAGAAAACAACAGTAGGAATGCCAATTGTGGTCAAGACCAAGACTTACCTTACAAAATATGGCCACAATTATCTTTGTAGCTAATGTGAAGTGAGTGATGTAAAATATTATTTTAGATAATTAATCTAGTGCTAAAATCATTTTCGATATATGTTGATTAGTTTTATGATTTTTTTTGTATGTGTATTTTCTATGACATATTTGATTAAATGAGTGATGTAAATAATAATATTATATTTTATTAATTTATATCTTTTTTTAAAATAATAGTGTTATAAATAATAAGATTTTATGCGATTATGTTTTAAATAATAAGATTTTATGCAGTTATATGTGTATATGTGATTTGATAATTAACGTGATATTTTTTTGTCTGAATGACTAATGTTAAGTGCGCACATAATTATATTTTTATGTATCTCTTATTTTAATTATTTACTTTATAAATAATTTTCTTGGGATATTAGTAATGTTGTGTTCGATTTTCTTTATTTAATATACGTGTTATAATATTGTGATTTCATATATATTTATTATGATATAATAACTAATATAAAGTGTGATTTATTTTATAGTCTCGACTATTCTCTAACTATAGTAATATTTTAATTTGAGTATTTGGAAAAATAGGTATTATTATAGTTATTATTTGGAATATGAGAATTTTGGTTATTATACGTGTTATAATATTGTGATTTCACATATTAATTACTTTAATTACTTTATTTTATAAAACATTATTTTTGATGTATTAGTAATAATTTAGTAATTGAATTGTGTTAAAAAAACTAGTTTTAGTAATTGTTTGTTTTATTTTAAAAGAATAAATATCTAAATATATAAAAAAAAAAAAAAGTAAAATGCATTTTTAGGTTAGTCCCATATATAAAGTTAAAACCTAATTGATAAAAAAAATTGATGGAAAACAAGAAGAAGGAAAGGTAGGAGAAATAGAGGGGAGCGGGAGCATACCAGGTGCACTTAGAGGGGAATAATAAAAACAAGAAGAAAATTGATATCGACGATCGAAAATCGTCCTAAATTTTTTTTATTTTCATTTTCATCTTAATTTCAGTATTTTGCTTCATACACTTAGTTAGTCAATTAAACACATTTTCTCGAATTTTTAACCATTCTAATTTCTCTCTAAAATATTCAACTTCTCTGTTTGAGTAATTCGCTATTTTGCACGATTCTTCTTCATCGTAAGTCCGATTTGAGTGAAACAACCGCCAAAAGTATTGTGTGAAATGTGGCTTTATTATCCAGTGATTGGTTTTCTAGTTATGGTAAATTTTTTGACTGAATTTTGAAATTTAGATTTTAGAGTGTCTTCTCATAATTTATTTCTGACGTTTACCCATAAACTGTCGAGTCAGATCGTTTGAAGGGAAAACAGTAAAATAACAAAGGTTGTTTGCTCGTGGATTTCTTTTCGTGTGTGAAACCTTCGAAATAAGGTAAGGGATTAAAGAACATTTGATTTCATGAGTATAATATATTGTGAGATGAACATGAAAATCGTATTTCCCAATGATTCATATGGGGCTCACTATGTATTGCAATAGCCCTTTTATGGATAAATTAATTAAGGTGCAAATATGGAAATTGTGAGATACAAATATGGAATTGAAATATTTGTAATGTGTTGATTGATTTAATTTCTTTAAATGTGTGGCATTGGATATTATTGTGATATTGAGTGTCGAATGAAATTTATATATATGTTTGATTAGATGAGTTTATGTGATGTGATAATAAAATATGGATGCATTGTGATAATTTTAAATGATGATGATGATGTAAGATTAATAATTGTGATGTTATAAATTTGTGATAAGTTATGTGATGATGTATAATTGATGATAGTGAATATATAAATTTATGATGAATTTATGTGATGATGATGAATGATTATTGATAGTGATGTTATAGATTTGTTATGTGAATATTGATGTGACCCTAGAGTTGATGAAATGGTGGTGATTCCAATTTGTGTTTGAGATAATGGTCTTAATGGAGTATCATAGGCCAACGGAGGAAAAAATAAATATTGAGAATTTATAAAATGGAGATTGCTTTGTCATCATATAGGTAACGTCTGACAAACCTAATAATTTCGAGGAACTATAACTGAATAAGTTTGATCGTGGCGGTCTGTTGTTGAGTCTCAAGGCAAGATAGTTAGACCTTGGAGGTACTCAGGTAGTGAATTCCTTGGTGACTTGGAGGTAGCACGCCAAATGTCAAAAGCTTCCATGCAACACACATTTATCTCGATTGTCGTGTATATGTGTCTCGGGTTGAGTTGAGGGGATCTATGAGGACCAGGCTAATTTGAATTTTCTATCCACTAGGATGGTAGCATAGTATCAAGTCTCATAACCAAGTACTTCAAAGTTAGAAAGGTACCACATTATGAAGTAGAGTCTAAGCTCATGCATAGCATTGCATTTTCTTGTGATAGCTTTGTTGTGATTAATACGTGTCGTGTGCAATAATAATTTATCTTAGATGATTTGATTTGTAGTAAAATGTATTGATTTTCCTTGAAGAATTTTTGTGAAATGATAAGATTTATTTATGATTAATAGTGTGTACTCCTTGCTTATATTATACTATTAAGATAATTTCAAAACTCATCTCCTTCGTTGTTTGTGTTATATAGGTTTGGCTATGCGTTTGCAAAATCTCAATTATTCCAAATTAATGAGTCTTGAAGTTCATGTTAGGGAGAATCCCTTCTCTTATAGGCGATAGCGAGAATGAGATTCATAAGTTGTATTTTATTTGTTTGATTAGAAACGACTTTTTGTTAGAAATCCTTATAATTATTAGTAAATTTTTTGAATTAAAGTTAAAAATTCTTGTATCAATTATTATATATTATTTTGGGATTTAGGGTGTCATATCTAACTTATTCCAGTCAAGTTTTATAAAAACAACTATTATTGGGCCAAGGCACCAAGGATTAATGTATTTTTTGTGTGTATCAAGAAAACAATATAAAGATGATATAAAATTAGATCTTTTGAATACATTTTGAAAGGATTTTGAAAATAATATCTCTGAGGGTTCCTACAACGTAGATGCTCAGATGAACTCACAAAATGGTTTCATCGTTTTATGAGTTCTCTCACAATTTTCCATGACGCTTGAATGTGTTTTTTTGAAAATTTGTGTTTTCATTAAATATGTAACTTTGAAGAAAAACAATTGTATAATCCGTATGTTTATGTAGTTAATGTTTTGGGTCTCAGAAAGATATCGAGACTTTTGAAGCTAAATTAACAGGGAAAAAACTCTTCAATATTCAGTTTACATTATGTCCAAAAATTTCAAAGAAAAAAACTGTAAACAAAGAGGCCATAACCATTTTTCCTAAAAAAGTTTATATATATTTAAAATAGACTACTCACTCTCTTGATGTCACCTCATAGTAATTCCTTCACATGTGCAAACATATTCCACCTTAGCCAAAAAACTGATGTGTACGTCTCTATTAGAGGGTTCTCTTGTGTTTTTATGATTCACGACATTTTCCTGTACTTAATTCCTCTAATCCCAAATTTTTTTAATGGCTTCCTCCGACAGTTTCTTCTTCCCTCTTGTGTACGCCTCAAACAATCTACTTCTGCTTCGTCATCCTCGCAAAATCATCTTATGCGAAATCATCTTCTTTGACGTCCCTTTGTGGTAACTCTTTGAAATCGCCGACTCTACTCCATGTTGACCGACTATCATCCAAAGATACCTTGTGAGAGGTATTGTAACCTCAAAATTTTCATATATATTTATATATGTGTCTTGTTCGCAATTGTTATGATATATTATTAAATTAATAATTATTCTATGTATAAATAAATTAAACTAAATTTTATTACACTCTATTCTACCTGAATAACCTTTATTTTTATTTAATTATTTTTGCGTGACAATTACATGGGGACGACTTATGATGTGATTATTTTCTAAATGGACTATTGTGCATTATTTTTTATTTTATTAGTTTCGATAATCATGAAATTGATGTGTTAGATATGTTTGTTTTATTTTGTTATGTGTGAGTTGTATTCTTGTCTTCCTTGATTTCTTTTAGTTGACAAACTAATAGTTGAATTATTTAATTAAATTAGAATTTATAAAAGTTATATTGTTTGTTAGTTTTATTTACAACCAAAAAAGTATTCATTTTAGGATATATTATAGAGTTAGTGAAACTCAACTTTTATGTATAAGTGTTTTAAAAATATTTTTGGTCCATGCTTAAAAAAAAGTAGTGACTAATCATTCTTTTACTCTCTTTCATGACAGTTCATGGTGTTTTCTAGGCATAATGTGCATTATCTCATTTTTAACACCTTTAATTTATTTTTTAAAGGAAAATTAAAATTTAATTATGAGTTCTTTTTGTGCAATTAAGACAGGACTATTCTCCTTTTTGTATCTCATGCATTCATCTCTTTTAAACTAAAATTATAATTTTATTTTAATTGTCTATAAAAATAATTCTATGTCATTTTTGGTTTTGTAAATATTAAATAAAAAAATTAAAAGGGTGATGTGCCACCTTTAGTTTATTTATTTAATTAAAATGGATGATTTGACACCCTGCAATATATGGTGAGTTTTATTAGATAATCCTAATAAAATCAGAGAAATAGTAATTATTGGTAGCATAATTTTGGAATTTAGGTACTTTAATTTTAGACAAGAACTAGTAATATTGCAACGTAAATAGCTATTATGTTCATACATTTTTATTACGCCTCTTGTTGTCACACCTATTTGTAATCGTACACTCCCAAAATAATTTTCTAAGTCGTAAATCCCAATATCTATCGGTGTTGGATTCATCATTGCCTCATTAGCTATTTAGCGTCCGAATTTAGAGGTGTTAAGAAAGAAAACCCTTAAGATAAGGGCTTTTCCCCATGCAGAGTTAGACTATATATTAAATTAGCAGTTCGTAGGATATTGATATGATTTCTAGATATTTTAAAAGAAAAATGTTGATTTTATTTTTGTCGTAAAGAAAGTAACTATAATGTTTTGATTGTTTCTTTTGAGTAATACATCTATCTTGATGAACTTAATTATAGAGTTCTATTTTTTATTATAATCCCTTGATAAATTTTTTTGTAGTGAAAAGGTTTAACGTCTTACGTGTTTTAGAGTACCTAATTATAAAGTTATAATTTTTATGATGATATCATTAGTAATATGTTTGTTATGATGTATTTGATATTAAATCTTGTCTTTTTGAGTATTTTAAATTTAAAAATTGACTTTTATGAACAATATATATGTCCTGAGTAAATTGATGAAAATTTTATATTTTTAATTTTGACAATATTAGAAAATTCATTTATTGAAATGTATTAATGTATAGTTCATTTTTAAAATGCGGAAGACTTTAAAGTGAAAGAAATAAAAATTTTATAGTTATTTTATTCTTGGTAATATGAGTTTTAATTTTATCAATAACAAATAGTCAAATCGAATCTTATGGATTATTAAAATGAAAGAGGTGATTTTGAGATATTTGTTCACGTGCATATTTTATGTGTTGAAGTTATTAAGCTATAACTACGAACATCCATGAAAATATGAATTTGATGTCTTGATTAAAAAAATTTAATCTGAAGTATTTTGTCTTTATAGTTGTCTAAGTGGCTGGTGATTTATTTTTTTTTTAAATATTGTTTTATTTGTGGTTGCCTAAGTGGCTGGTGATTTGTGTTTTAAATATTGTTATCTTTGAGATTGCCTAAGTGGCTGGTGATTTCTGTTTTAAATATTGTTATCTTTGTGGTTGCCTAAGTGGCTGGTGATTTTTGTTTTAAGTGGCTGGTGACATGTACCTTTTGAGCATCATTATCATTTCATGACATATCATATTCATCTTTGTGGACGCTTGTATTGTTGGTTTAATTTTTACCATTGGTATGAGTGGCTTCTGTGTGGACGTCAATGTGGCTGGTTATATCCGAATCATATATATTTAGGAGCACGCATAACTTGCATACATTTGTTAATATTTTTATTTTGATCTAATTATTTTCTCTATGGTTGCTACTTGATTTATTTAGATACATTTTATGACTTTTGATACATCTTTGAGAACTATTAAAGAATCATTTTCTTTAAATCTTTCATTATGAAAAGATTTTATATTTATATTTTATGGCTAATAATATATTATTTGGTTTAATTTTTATTGTGGGATGAACTGACCCCTTATACCGATATTTAGGTACTAATGATTTCAAAGAGTTGCATGAATGATGTTTGATTGGTGCACGCACGTGGGAAAATGAGACTTTTACTTAAAAATGATATTTTGTATTACTAAATTTTTTGTGGTACATTGTAAAGTTATTTATTATTTATCATTAAATTTTAATAGAAATGCGGAAGTAAGATTTCATTTGCTAGTAAATAATTGAATGTTATTAATTTTAGTCAACCTTGCTTCTTTTGAATTTCACTTAAAAGAGAATTTATTTTATTTTGGAGGATAAATGAATATAGATCTAACAACTGAAATATAAATTTTGTAAATAAATGAATAAATAATATTTTAGTAAATTGCATTGTGTTCTTTTACATGATGAACTACTCATAAGATAAAAAGTAATGTCGTTTTTTTTTAAAAAATAAATATTTTTAAGTAATCTTTGGATAAAAAAATTAGGGCTTTACATTGTGCTATCAGAGTACTAATTCTCGAACCATGGTGGGGTTGATGACTTGATGCATCTATGTATGTTGCAACATGTATTATGAAGTTGCTTGTGTTATTTGTTTGATTTTTTAATTATTGAATTTTATTAATTACTTAAAATTTTAATTATATGTCATTAATTGTGTAACCTCCTTGAATTTGAATTTTACTAATTACTTAAATTTCTTTTATGTGTCATTAATTGTGTAACCTCCTTGAATTTGAATGTTACTAATTACTTATTATGCGTCATTAATTATATTAATTTGATATTCTAATTATTGAATTTTATTAATTACTTAAAATTTCTATCATGTGTTATTATTTATGTACCTCTATCAATTTTTGTCATTAAATATATGGTGTTATTTTATTGTGTATTTAATTGTTTTCAAATATGAAATTTCTATGTTTGTTTAGTATGTTTTATTAGCATTGTCTTTTTATATTATTTAGAATTTTTTTTTTAATTTGATAGATTTTACTATGTTTTTATGAATTATATTTATTTGTATATCATATGACTATTTTGTTTTAAT
>JBBPBR010000006.1:34691540-34705683 GCA_037974775.1 Cicer pinnatifidum
TACTTTAATTAATACTATTATATATAACTATTTTGAATAATTTAGAGTATTTATTTTTATTATAAAAGTGTTAAAATATATTTTTAATGTCAAAATGCCTTAAAATGCATATATTAATAAGTATAGTAATAATTTTGAATACGAGTGTCTTTGTTATTATATCTTTATAAAAATTCAATTTCTTTAATTAATATTTTTTTGGTAAAATATTATTTTGAAATATTAATAATATTGCACGTAATTTTCTTTATACGTATACTTGTTAAGTTATGTCTAGTTTATAAGTATTTAATTGATTTAGTGACATATATAAAAGATTTGATGTTATATTCTTTTGTTGTCATTTTAACTACTTTCATAGTATAATAATATTTTAATTTAATATTTTAAAAGATATTATTTTAATGGCAAATAAATAAATCAAAATAAGTATATAATTAATTGGTGTTGTAAATAAAATAAAATCAAACAAAATTAGTTCAAAGAGTTAGGTTAATAATAACTAATTTGTTAAAAAAATAATTAAAATTAAATATAACCTAACCTAGTAAAGAAAATGTTCATTGACTTCTCAAAGCCGTTCCATTGAAATGCCATGAGTAGAAAACGCAAACCCTTAGAAAAGAAATTGAAATTGAAATTAAATTGAAATTAAAGAGAAATTGCTATTTTGTTTTTCTGCGGTTTGGTGAATCGAATTTGCATTTGAAATGGTGTCTATGATGGATCAATACGAGATCATGGAGCAGATCGGTCGCGGTGCGTTCGGTGCTGCGATTCTCGTTAACCATAAATCGAGAAGAAGAAATATGTGTTGAAGAAAATTAGGCTTGCAAGGCAAACTGAACGGTGCAGAAAATCTGCTCATCAAGAGATGGCTCTTATTAGTCGAATTAAAAATATATTTTAAAAATAACGGAGCCTTTTACAGTGCTTTTATTGAAAGCGCTGTAAAACAAGCGCTGTTGTAGGTCATATAACGTTTGCGCATAATGTTATAAGGCTTTTACAGCACTTTTCAAAAAAGCGCTATAAAATGAAGCGCTTTCGCATATGATTTTACAACACTTTTTTCACAAGCGCTGTAAAATACGTGCGCTTTAAAATAATTGAACCACCTATTACAGCACTTTGTTCACAAGCGCTGTAAAATACATGCGCTTTCATTGAATTTAACTACCTATTACAGCGCTTTTACTACAAGCGCTGTAAAATACATAAATTTCAAATAATGATATACGTTGGGAACCCTCATATCCATTACATACTGTGCGGCCATCTACGTTGTCTCAGGTTTTTTTTTTAACTAGATTTTTTTAATCAAATTAAAAATTCATACCACATGATCTGTGTTCTGTTTTGAAATTGTTATATATATATATATATATATATATATATATATTAAATCTCTATTACTAGTCAAAAACTCATACCACATGATCTGTTCTGTTTTTGAAATTGTTAGTTGATATTGATTTCTTTTTGAAAGTTGTTGATATGTTTTGAAAGCTTATTATTTTTGTAACTGCATTTATATAGGTGGTATAATATGGATAGGAAATGGATGTCAGCCAATCGATTGTCAAAAGAGTATGAAATTGGAGTGAAGGAGTTTGTTGAGTTTGCAGTGAAGAATGCAAAAGATCCAAATAGAGTAGTTTTTCCTTGTTTAAAATGTTGTTTTGGAAAACGTGTTAGAGAAGATGAATTAGAAGGACATCTAGTATGTAATGGAATTGATCAAAGCTACACATGTTGGATAAGACATGGTGAGAAAAAAAAAGGAAACATTAATTTTGAGAATAGTTCAGTTCAACATATGCTTCAACTGACTTCGATACAGATACATATGAGCCAGACCGAGTTGATGAGATCGCAAAAGCAGTTGAAGAAGATCTTCGAGATTGTCCTAAAATGTTTGAAAGTTTGTTGCGTGATGCAGAGAAAGAATTATATAATGATTGTACTAAATTCACAAGACTGTCGGCGATATTAAAGTTGTACAACTTAAAAGCGAGTAATGGATGGTCTGATAAAAGCTTTACAGAATTACTAACACTCATAAAAGATATGTTGCCAGATGATAATGAACTTCCCAGTCGAACCTACGAGGCTAAACGAATTTTGTGTTCTATTGGCTTGAGTTACGAAAGGATTCATGCGTGTCCTAACGATTGCATTTTATTTCGAAATGATAAGGCGTGTCTGAAATGCAATGTCTCTCGATAAAAGAAGAAATAATCTACTCCAGCAAAAGTCGTGTGGTATTTTCCTATAATACCAAGATTTAGGCGCATGTATCGCAGTGAAGAAGATTCAAAACACTTGACATGGCATGCAGATGAAAGAATTAGAGATTGAATGTTTCGACACCCTACAGATTCCCCACAATGGGCAAAAATTGATCACGAGTATCCTGAATTCGGGATAGAGTCAAGAAATCTAAGACTTGCACTTTCTACTGATGGAATGAACCCACATGGTCTTCAAAGCATCTCACACAGCACGTGGCCTGTGATTTTGGTAATATATAACCTACCTCCATGGTTATGTATGAAGCGTAAGTTTATGATGTTGTCTCTGTTAATTTCTGGAACCAAATAACTGGGGAATGATATCGACGTATACTTGACTCCTCTAATCGAAAATTTAAAACGTATGTGGGAGACAGGTGTTGAAGTTTATGATGGGTATAAGAAAGAATGTTTCTATTTGAGGGCAATGTTGTTCGGCACAATTAATGATTTTCCAGCATATGGTAATTTATCAGGATATAGCATTAAAGGTCAGTGTGCATGTCCTATATGTGAGAAATGCATTAAATGGAAAATCAGAGGAAGATAAAGCTCCTTTAGCACCGACTGGATATCAAATACTTGAAAAAGTACAAGGTTTGACCAATAAATTTGGCAAACCTTTTGCGGGAGAGCTGGTCAAAACTGGGTGGAAGAAAAAGTCAATTTTCTTTGAATTGCCATATTGGAAGTCATTGTATGTAAGACATTTCCTCGATGTGATGCATATTGAAAAAAATGTATTTGATAGTGTTATTGGTACGTTACTCAATGTTTTAGGAAAGTCTAAAGATGGCATCAACGCAAGATTGGACTTGGTCGATATGGGAATAAGAAATGAATTGGCTTTAGTAAAGAAAGGAAATCGCACATATCTACCTCCAGCCACTCATACTCTATCTAGAAAGGAAAAAATTGTTTTATGTAAATTTCTACACGAAGTTAAAGTTCCAGAAGGATACTCTTCGAACATTAAAAATTTGGTTTGTATGAAAGACCTCAAGTTAAAAGGTTTGAAGACCAACGATTGTCATATTCTAATGGAGCATTTGCTACCAATAGGTATACGTTCCATTTTACCTGAAAAAGTTCGACTAGCATTAACTAGATTATGTTTCTTCTTCAGGGAAATTTGTAGTAAAGTGATCGACCCTCAGAAATTACCGACATTGCAGAGGAAAATTGTTGTTACTTTGTGTGAGCTTGAAATGTATTTCCCACCATCGTTTTTTGATATAATGGTTCACCTTACTGTTCATCTGGTTAAGGAGACACAACTTTGTGGGCCAGCTTATATGAGATGGATGTATCCGATAGAATGATATATGAAAATATTAAAAGGGTACGTAAAAAGTAGAATTTGACCAGAAGGTTGTATTGCTGAACAATACATTGTTGAAGAGGCTGCTGAATTTTGTACTGAATATATGTCCAATGTTGAATCCATAGGGCTTCCCATGTCTCGTCATTCGGGAAGACTATCAGGAGAAGGGATAATTGGAAGGAGACTACTGACTATATCAAGGACAGAATTGGAGCAGGCACAATTGTATGTTCTGCACAATTATGATGAGGTTCAACCGTATGTTACAATACACATGGATCAGTTATCTCGTTTGAACATGAATAGGAATCAAAATTGGATAACTCGAGAGCACAATCGAAGTTTTATAACATGGTTAAAAAATCACATAAAGTCAAAATTTGATTTAGACCCCGGATCAATTTCACAGAGATTGAGGTGGCTAGCAAATGGTCCGAGCTTACATGTCTTTTCTTACACTGGTTATGTTATTAACGGCTACACATTTTATACCAAAGAACAAGATGATCAGACCACTATGCAAAATAGTGGAGTCACTCTCATAGCTGAAGCGATGCGTGTCTCAAGTGCAAAAGACAAAAACCCAATATATGCAAATCTATCATATTTTGGGGTTATCGTGCGCATATGGGAGTTAGACTACACAATGTTTCGTGTTCCCATATTTGGTTGCAAGTGGATCGATAATAATAATGGCGTTCGGATTGATGAGTCAGGATTCTTGCTTGTTGATTTTAATAGGGTTGGATACAAAGACGAGCCTTTTATTATAGCGTCGCAAGCTCAACAAGTGTTTTATGTCACTGATCCTTCTGATGATAAATGGTATGTTGTCCTATCGACCAATAAAATAAGTGATGATAACAATAATGATGAAGATGCTGGTAATGATCTTTTATTTGCAACATCACAACAACCACATGAAATTGATTCAACTGATGATGGTTTATATCTTAGAGATGATCATGATGAGGGAATTTGGATTAATCCATCGTTTCGTATTGTAAATGGACAAATAAATGTGAATCCCACCAGGAAAAGAAGAAGGGCATCTTAATGTACATGCATGTAATCTGAATTATTGTGATAAATATGCATGTAATCTGAATTGAGTGTTTTATACTAAGTTCTGATTAATTTATTTTCTGCTGCTACTGGTTATGATAATACCACTTATATAATGTAAATTAAGTGCCATCAAAAGGAACATATCTAAGTTACTGGGTGTTGAACAAATAAGAATGAATGAGTTTCATAAACTAAATGTTTTTACAAAGTAAATCGTTTCTTAAGGTTTTCTATATTTTGAATGATTTTGTTATTTGACTCATTTTTGTGTTTGATTGCGTGATACTTCACAGGAGGTTTATGCCCTGCAACTTCAGCTGGCTTAATTACATGGACATTTTAAAAATAAAATAAAGAGACATTTTACAGCGCTTTTTTAAAAAGGTTATATTTGGTTTCTAGGGGTTAACGCTCAAGAGTAACTGATAAAGTAAAAAAAAATGGTTACATTTGGTTTCTGATGGAGACCTTTTACAACAATTATTGGGAAAAACGCTATAAAAGAGCCTTTTAAAAAATTAAATAAGGACGCCTTTTAGAGCGCTTTTTTACCAAGCGCTGTAAAAGGCTTTAAAAATAAAATTCATCAGACACCTAACAGGACCTTATCTAACAGGATTTTCTTCAAACACCTTGTACGCATTTTTCGCAAAAACACGTTGTTAACAGGCTCTTTAACAAAAACACATTGTTAACAAAAACATCAGACTCAAATCCATTTTTCGCAACATGGCAATGAACCTGAAGACCAAGTTTCGATTTAAGAAGGGATGTAAAGAGATAAAAAGGGTGTTAAACCTGAAGACCAAGTTTTGATTTAAGAATGAAAGGGAATGTAAAAAGATAAAAAGGGTGTTGAGGTGGCGATTGAATTGTTTGGAGGTTCAGCATAAAAGGAGTAAGCTTTGATGTTTGTGAAGAAGATGCATAAAAGGAGAAGAGTTTGGTGAAGAAGATGTTTGTGAGGAAGAGTTTAAAAAATAACATAACAAAACACAAAAATAACATAAAAAAACAATAAGGCCTTTTACAACGCTCTTTTAAACAAGCGCTGTAAAAGACTGTAAAAAAAAACATTCATATAACATAATAAAACAAGGTGGTCTATTACAACGCTTGTTCAAATAAGCGTTGTAAAAGACTCTTTTAAAAATAAAATAAAGAGACCTTTTGCAGTGCTTATTTGAACAAGCGCTGTAAAAGGCTTTAAAAAAACATTATATAACATTCTAAATCAATGAGGTCTTTTACAACGCTTATTTGGAAAAGCGTTGTAAAAGAGCCTTTTAAAAAATTAAATAAGGACGCCTTTTAGAGCCCTTTTTTAACAAGCGCTGTAACAAGCCTAAGCCTTTTAGAGCGCTCTTTGAAAAAGCGTTGTAAAAGGGTTATAAAAAAGCGCTGTAAAAGGGTTATATATATAACAGTAACCGCTTCAGTTTCCTCTTCATTACGTAAACTACACTATCATCTCAACCTTCATCGTTCTTCTCTTCTTTTGCAAACCCTATAATCCCGTCCATTACGAACTGTATTTCCACGATCATCTCCTTCATTTCGAACCTTATTTCCATCCAAGATTATTTCGAACCTTATATTTTCATTGAAATACGTAACCCTCATTACGTATTTCTTCAAACCGTTTTTCTGTGAACCTTATTTCTGTGAACTTTCTGCGTTCGCTCTTTTCTTCGCATTTCATCTTTCTTCGAACCATTATTCAGGTATTGATGTTATTAATTTTTTGTAATCATTAAAATGCATGTTGAGCTTGTTTAGAATAATGCATGATGCATGTTGAGCTTGTTGATGTTATACTAAACTGCATGTTGAACTTGTTGTAGTTAAATGGATATAAACAAAGATTTAGAATGTCAAAATGAAGAAGTTGGCACCTCTAAGACTTATGAAAATGAAGTCAAACGTGGTGCAACTATTATGCAAAAAGTCATTAAAGCAAGGAGTAATGGCATTAAATTTGAGGTATACTATACTCTGTTTGCTGTGTATTTTTTATCTTTTTTTTAATAGCATGTACTTACTATATGAGTTTATTAGGTTGGCTGGAACGAGAGTGGTCAGCCAATTGACACCAATAGCTCTATGTTTGTAAGCTATACTGGGGCTGTTGTTCGTCAAAATGTCCCAATTACAATTGACGATTGGAGAGATAAGGCGTTGAAGGATGCCAAAGATATTATATGGAATGACATTCAAGTAAATTTTTTGATTCACTCTTTTGTCATTGATAATTTTTTTCGTTGAAATACTTTACTTATAATTTTTTTCATTGCAGACAACTTTTGTCCTTGATGAGGGACGAAGGAGTTACGTTTTGAGAGTTGCTGGGAAAATCCATCTGGGATTTAGATCGCATCTCTCAAATTTCTATCTAAAAGATAGAGAAGGAAACACAACTGCTGAACCTCCAAAAATATATCAACATTATATATCAAATGATGAATGGAAAGCATTTGTTTCTATACGTTCTGACCCCGCGTTTGTCGTAAGTGATTAATTTATTAGCATTTGTGTGTTTTATTATTCATATTCGTAGCGTATTTTAAATTTTTCCATAATTGCTATATTTTTATATAGAATATTAGTAAGGAAAATCGCGAGAGGGCAAGCAATCCAACGCACCCATACAAAAAATCACGTATGGGATATGCACGTCTAGACCAAAGACTTGTAAGTAATTAAACATCAATTTGATATAATGAGGGAATTTGTATTATAAACTATAGTTTCTAACTAATATTTTGTTTATGATCTTAACGAATAGCGACAAGAGACCCAATCCGATCAACCGTTGGGTCGTCATATCTTGTGGAAGGAAGCTCGTGTAAATAAGGATGGAGTGGTTGATAACGAAAATGTTCAAAAAGTAATAGAACTTTGTGTAAGTATATTATGACTTTAATGTTTTTCAATATTGTATTTATCACTTGAATACTTTTTAATATTGTATTTTAAAAATGCTAATGAACTTAACTATTTTAATGTTACATGTATTTTAGGAGACCATCGAACAATGTTCTGAAAATGAAGAGGGCAACAAGGCTAGTTGCAGGGACATTCTGGGCAAAGTTTTTAATGTTCATGAATATTCTGATCGAGTTAGGGGGAAGGGATTTGGCGTAACTCCCAAAAGCTTTTTTCCTCAAGAGAAGCACCAAAACCCTTCCAACGACGAAGTATTAGAGAAGCTCAGAATCCTATCAGAGCAAGTGGCACTCTTGGTGAATACGAATAAAGACAAGCAACTTCCGGATCAGCTCCAACGTGAAATACAAATGGAGAGTGAAACCGGGAGTTGCAACGTCGGTTTGAAAAGTATTCCCGAGGTAATTAATTACTTACTTGCTTATGTAATTACTTATGCATTAAACAATATTATATATTAACTGTACTTATGTTTTAACTATTGATTTAGGGTGTCACTTCATGTTTCCTATACTTGTCCTCACCCACTCATCGGAAGGTGGGAAAAGGAAAATTGTACAATACTTTGGGAGAAGTATTGCACAATACTCCGATCCCTGCGGGCCATGTCAAAGTATCGCCTACTATTGCTTTCGAACCAACTGCACTGTTGCCGATACCGGACAACGACGGAGATATGCAGACATTGGGCGAAGCTATTGGTAGTTACGTGGCATGGCCCACAAACCTTGTTGCCCTCGTTAAAAGGCCTCCTAGAAATGAATCAGTTACGTCTCCCGAAAAGGTTTGTCACATTTATTGCATAAGCTTTGTCAATTTTTTCAGATTCAATAAACTAACATTTAACCTCATTTTTGTAGGTCCAAATAAATAAACCACCCGCACATCCAGAAAAAGGCAGCAAACCTCAAAAATTGGAGGTTAATAGAGTTGCCAAATCACAAATGTCGGAGGGCAATAAAGCTCCCAAACTTGCAGCAAGAAAAAAACTGGATCGGGGGAAATCAGTCGCTGCTGCTGCTGCTCCTAAAATAAGTCAGCCACGCCTTGGTAAATACGGGGCGTGTCTTGACATCCAAGTAAAAAAGAACATGTGCAGCAGCGACGATTCGCGCGTCGTACACATGAATAAAGATATATTCGGAGATGATTATGAGGAATTTCTCGGCAAGGAGCACGTATACGAACTTCTTGAACATAAGGAGCTCAGTGCTACTTTAATGAGCTTGTACATAAGGTAAAAAAATACCTTTAATTGCATTTATTGGTAATTAATTAAATGTATTGGTAATTAATCTAGTTTAAAATTTTCATTGAAGGTTTTTGTATGAGAAGGTCGTGTGCACGAGGAAATTGTCAAAGAAATA
Organism: Cicer pinnatifidum; assembly: GCA_037974775.1. Lineage (NCBI taxonomy): Eukaryota > Viridiplantae > Streptophyta > Magnoliopsida > Fabales > Fabaceae > Cicer > Cicer pinnatifidum. Next base: position 34,700,540 of record JBBPBR010000006.1, read on the forward strand.
CTCATTCTTGTCTCCGCATAAGATGTCGATGTGGAAACTGGATCCAGACAATGTAAAGAAATACATTATAGATATGTTTTTAGGAAATATAGAAAATGATAAATTGTTCTTCGCACCATATAATTCAGGGTACGTAATTTTATCTTTTTTAATTGATGAGAATTTAATTTATTAGTTGTGTATAAACAAAATTGCTTAACCAATTTTTTGTTGTTATAGGGCACATTGGGTGCTATTTGCAATCAATGCGGTCTCTGAAGTTATATACTATTTGGATCCCGTGCATGGCAATTACAACAATCATTCTGAAATAAAGACTATATTCGACACGTAAGTAATATTCATTTATTTCTTACATATATATATATACAAATAATGTGTTTGTTCATGCTATAATAATCACATTTATTCATTCGATAGTGCCTTAAAAGTTTTTCGATCTCAAAGAGGTGCGACAGTGTCGAAGCAAAAGTCTAATAACATTACATGGATCCCAATAAAGTGCCCTCGTCAAACAAACCACATCGATTGTGGGTACTACGTATTGAGATTCATGAAGGAGATTGTTGACAAGAATAAAACTATTATCCCAGAAACGGTACGGTATTTTGATTATATGATTTTCATATATAAATTATCTATATATTTGATACTAACTTAATGTTCAATTTTTATATTGCAGTACTTTGACAATTCCAGTCCATCATATTCTGAGCAAGATCTGATGGAATTAAAGGAAGAATGGTGTGAGTATGTGCTTGAAATGAAAGTTATTTGATTTTCTGGGAAATAGCATGCTGCTGGGCAAGGGATCTGAATATTATATGGTAGCTAGTGCATATTCTGTATATTTTTTTAGTTATTATATGTATATGATCATAGGACAATATATAAACATGCATATGAATATGTTGTAAATTAGGTTCAATGTATATGTAGTTACTTATGTTGTAAATTACTGTGTTACAGGGTAATATATATGTATCATATTGTGTGAACTGCTTATTGTAAATTATTGTGTTACAGGGTAATATATGTATCATGTTGTAAATTACTGATTCTGGGTGTGTTGTGTTGTGTGAACTGGTTCAAAATAATTTTGGATAAAAAGATAAAAGACAGCGCTTTATAAAAAAAATTCCATAAAAAGCTAAAAAGCGCTTTTCAAATATATATAGGGTTTAAAAAAAAATACACATTTTACAGCCCTTTTTTGAAAAAGCGCTGTAAAAGGTACACCAAAATATGAATACTATGTGTGGATTTTACAGCGCTTTTTCAAAAAAGCGCTGTAAAAGGTACACCAAAATATAAATACTAGGTGTGGATTTTACAACGTTTTTTTTGTAAAAAGCGCTGTAAAATCCACACCTAGTATACAAATTTATACGCACATTTTACAATACTTGTTGAAATAAGCGCTGTAAAATATAGATAATACGTGCGCGTTATATTTACATGATTTATAGCGCTTTTTTAGAAGCGCTGTTGTATCTTTTACAGCGCTCGATTCCACAACGCTTTTTTTTTTTGAAAAAGCGCTGTAAAAGGCTATTTTTGGCGTAGTGTTTGTTATTATTGTGATGTTGGATGTTGAATGAAATTATGTGTACATGTTTGCTTATATGAAATTATGTGATGTGATAATAAAATATGGATGCATGGTTTGATATATGCTTACTTGATGATTTTTGATATAAGATAGTGATGTTATAAAATTGTGATGAGTTTATACGATGATCATGATTATTTATGATTAATGATATTATAAAATTGTGATGAAAATATTGAAGTACCCCATACTTGATGAGATAGTGATGATTCTTAAATATGGTGCTCTTAACGGAGTAGTCTAAGCTAACGGGGGGAGAAAATAAATATTGTGAATTGTGAAGTGAAGATTATTTTGTCATCATATAGGTAAGGCCTTACTAGCCTAGTGATTCTGGGGAAGTACAACTGAATGAGCCTGATCGTGGCGGTCTGCTGTCGAGCCTTAAGGCAAGATTGTTAGACCTTGGAGGTATTCCGATGGGGAATTCCTAGGTGACTTGGAGGTAGCACTCTAAATGTCGGGAGCTACCATGCAACACACGTTTACCTCAACTGTCGCGTATATGTGTCTCAGGTTGAGTTGAGGGGATCTATGAGGACAGGGCCAATTTGAATTGTTTGTCCACCGGGATGGTGGCATAGTATCATGGCTTCCTAACCAAGTGCTTCAGAGTTAGAATGGTACCACATTGTGAAGTAGAGTCTAAGCTCATGCATAGCATTGAATTTCCTTGTGATTGTTTTGTTGTGATTGATGTGTTTCAAAGGTATTATTAATTAGATGATTTGATGCATACTATAATGAGATGATTATTTTACTTGAGTGACTTTGATGTTATAGTATGATACTATTTAATTAAATATTTTGATATATCATAAAGTGATTATGATACTGTTCTATTATGATTGTTTGCGTGTTCTTCTTACTCATATTATACTATTAACATAATTTCAAACTCACCTCCTTCGTTGTTTGTGTTTGACTGGCTGGGCGCTGCATTTGCGAAATCGCAGTTATTACAGGTTAATGAGTCTTGAAGTTCATGTTTGGGAGGAACCCCGCTCTGATAGGTGATACTGGGAATAAGGGTTTTAATTTGTATTTTACTTATTTAATTTGAATCAAATTTTTGTATGAAAACCTTAGAAGCACTAGTATGTTTTTAGAATTAAATCAAGTTCATTGAGATTAAATTGTTTTATTTGAGTACTAAAATTTGAATTGTTGCATGTGTACATTGAGAAACGTGATATCCTAAATTAGATATTATATTTTTATTCTCTTTATCAAATTTTGTTTATCCGCTGCAAGTTTTCTCCAAATAATTTAGTATATATTATTACAAATGTTATTTTGGGATTTAGGGTGTCACATTAGTGGTATCAGAGCAGGTATGTCCAATCAGGCCGAGTGGGTCGAATGTCGATTCTATGTTACGAATGTCAATCGTGTCAATTGTGTTTTCTTGTGTAATAATTATTTTCACTATGATGTCTTCCCGTTATATAATTGTGTTAAGGGTTATGTGCTTTTGTATTATTATACATATTTTCGAGATTACTAATTAACTGTTTATTATTTGCTTACTCTGATTGTGTTATGGATCATAAATTCTTAACTAAGTGATTAAATAAACCATGAAATTACTTGTTAAGATTTGAGTTAATTTTAATTGTTAAAAAGATTATGTTAGTTACTTGTTTCTTATTGCTTGTCTATTGAACTATGATTTTTGCACTCTTGTTTTATATGACTAGTTGAAAGTAATAATTTTGATTGACCAGCTGTATGTTTCAAGTTACTAATCTCATTCAGGTAATCTTAGTTATCAAATGTCATACCTCACTAGTTAGTTGTTTTAAAGTTCGACTTTCACCCTTAATCAATTTAAAATATTTAGTTTTGATGTGTATTTGTTTAAAGTGCTTGATCTAATAACTAATTGATTGAAACATTGATTTTCGTATGGATTATATGTTTAAAACTTCAAGTATTGACTTTTACTAGGTACAAATTATTATTATTATGTTGAAACTCAATTTAGAGAAAAAAGGATGCTTCGTTCTAAACTTTGAGTTAGATAGGAAATATGTCTCTTACATTTAAAGTTTTAATTTTGACTATAAATTTATTATTTTTATTTTATGTTGGTTTGTGTTAAAAAAAATATTGATTTTAAATCGTGAATGTTAACTTTAAATCACTTGATAGTGTTGATGGTTGTATCTAGATGAGTAGAGTTTTGATATTGGTTTTGAAAACAATTTAGAATGTTCATCATGATTTAGATAGTATGAAATTCATATTATTAGCAATATTAATTCTTGAATATTAGAGGTTGGTAGAATTTATAATTTAAAAAAAAATGAAATTTTGAAGGAGTTAAAGTTTACTTATTTTGTATGATAAAAATAACTTTTGTTTAAATTACTCTTGATAATTTTAAAGAAATTAAATTGAGTTGAAATTTTATTTATTTATAAAATAACAATGCTACTGATTTTGTTTAATGTTTAAAACAACTTAAAATTTACAGCATGTTTTACTCTGTCTTGTTTTTAAGAAAATTGAAAAGAGTTGTTGTTATGTTGGTTTAGGGGATTGGTGTGAATATTGAATCGTGAGGGTGTTGGGATATTTATTTGAAATGATAGATTTTTGGATTATGATATTATGAACTCATTAGAGTTTGACTCGATGTTAGAGTTTTAGAGTTTAAGAACTCTTCAGTGTTTTAAATAGTACTAATGATAAAATGTCTACTAATTGAGAAATAGAAGGAAAAAGAAGGAAAAAAAAAAACAAAATTTTTAAAAATCTTCTCAATAGTGAAATTCTTTTTGAAAAAAATATCTAAATTTTGGATTCTATAATTGATGTATTTTACAAGTACACTTTTGTTTATGAATTAACATAACAAAATGGTATGCATTAGATTGGTATGTGTAGAGTGCATCATGTAGATTGATATGTGTAGAGTGCATCATGTAGATTGATATGTGTAGAGTGCATCATGTAAATTGGTGTACCTGTAGAAACTAAAATTTATTATATCAATTCTTTTTATTAATTATAAAATTGCAATTTTTATTTGAGACTAAATTTTTAAGATTAGAACAAAACTCCAAAATCTTTAAAATTGATGATGTGTTATGTTTTGGACCAAATTTCTGGCTTGATAGAAACTGAGGGATTATCTATAAGCATGTTGAGTAGCCAGTGTGAGAGGAGGCTATTATTTTGTAGATTTATGAAATTAGTGTAAGTCATTATCATAAACCAATATGTCTTATGTTTTTGTGTCATTTGCACTACTTTAATGCAAATAAATATACATTTTTTTTTTGTAAGTTTGATAAAATAAGAAAATAAATTGAAACTATTTTGGAAGTGTTAATCATTTGGAAAATTTCCTATATATCTATATATATAGTTTAAATTTTATTTCAAAATATAAGTTGAAAATAATAATTTTACAGTGACTAACTATTTAGAAATGTGTTTTTGATGATTAAAGTACGAGTGAATTTTTAGAAATCTTATAGATTTTAAAAATATCGGCGATTTATTTTATTTTTATTGTATTTAG
>JBBPBR010000006.1:34706031-34750239 GCA_037974775.1 Cicer pinnatifidum
TTTTTGTGCTAAATGGTTAGTGATATTTTTTAATAGTAATTTAAGTCTAGAAATCAATTTTTAGAATGATGTTTAACCTTGAAAGTGGTTTATGCACTACTTGATTCAATTTAGTTTGGTAATGTTTTGTATCTTCTAGTAAATAATTATTTATCTTATATGTTATTTGGAAAATCTATATATGCTTCCATTTGTTGTAACTTTTAAGTGATGGTTAACTCAAAAGAAAATTTAATCGTGATCAATTTGGAGCAGTTAGATCTATATGATAATATGTTTCATTTTTAGAATCATCGTTTGAGTTATGAGATGAATGTAAAATCTTGGTGCTAATTTTTGGATTAATTATTTGAATGTGTATATGATTATGTAATTATTAAATTGTTCGTGTTTCAAGTGTTCTAATTGTTGGGAATTGGTGTATAGAGTTAGAGTAGTCGAGAGCATCTAAATGTTAAATAGTTTTACATTTCTTCAATCAAATTATTGGTTATATATTGATGTTAGTGGCCTTTCTTTTGTTGTTGTAACTAGTAGTAAACTACAAATAAATTATTGTTAAGGTGTAATTAATTGAATTTTTAACTTGAAGTAAGGAGTAGGAGTTGTGGCGCCGCCTTCGCACTCCTGAACCACTTTAAAGATACTTTTAATTATCCATATTTGAATTTGAATGATTGCAGTTATAATTCCTTAAGTAGTTGACTACATGAGTAGGAGGGACTAGCTACCCCGATGACTCATCGTCAATTAAAGAGACAACGATAACTCATTATTTTGTTAAAAGTACCTTTTAATTTTATTTTTAAATAATTGAAAAACATGTTCATTGCTTATATCAATTGAATGAATTTAATTATTAAATATATGTTATTGGGAAATAGTATATCCGTCATTATTTTTTCCCTTGATTATATATATAATATGTTTTTATAGAGTAATTGATTGTAATTCTATTATAGTGTTATAAAGTTGTTAGAAGTGTTTTATATTTTAAAAAGTTACTCTCTTTGTCAGACCTAAGATAAATTTGTTAAATGTTTCGTGATATGATTTAGACTTCATTTTAAGGAGTAAAACTGGTAATATTTGGTTTGAAAGAAAGAGTGGAAATTGACAACATACTTGGAATGTGTTTCATTTAACCAAACTAAATTAACTACGTTATTATTGACAAAATCTATATGTTATGTTTTATATTTAAATTATAGTGAGTAATTCTTTGGTATTTTATTTCATAAATGAATGGTAAATGTGATAAGAATTTTATTTCATAATTGAATTATAAATGTTGTGTGTTTAATTGATTTATTTTATCATGTTAGTCTATCATGCTATGTTAGTTGATTTTCTACATGTTGTGCTTAATTGGAGATTGAATGTTTTAAATATAGTTATAGATTAAGTTTGAATCTTGAGGGTGGTGAGTTAGATATTAGTTCACTTATTGAAAATTTCGAGGACGAAATTCTTTAACAAGGGGAGAATTGTAACACCCTAAATTTGATAATAAACTATTTTATTAATTAAATAGGATTTTAAATCATTAATTTGGTGTTAAAGTTATTTTCAAATATATGTTGATTAATTTTCTTTATACGTGGTTTCTATGATATGTTAATTTTGTATATATTGAACTAAATGAGTAATGTAAATAACAAATATTATATTTTAAATATATTCTAAAAATAATTACATTTTAATTACTCCTAACTATTTCTTACTTTAATTAATACTATTATATATAACTATTTTGAATATTTTAGAGTATCTATTTTTATTATAAAAGTGTTAAAATATATTTTTAATGTCAAAATGTCTTAAAATGCATATATTAATAAGTATAGTAATAATTTTGAATACGAGTGTCTTTGTAATTATATCTTTATAAAAATTCAATTTTTTTAATTAATATTTTTTTGGTAAAATATTAGTTTGAAATATTAATAATATTGCACGTAATTTTCTTTATACGTATACTTGTTAAGTTATGTCTATTTTATAAGTATTTAATTGATTTAGTGACATATATAAAAGATTCGATGTTATATTCTTTTATTGTCATTTTAACTACTTTCATAGTATAATAATATTTTAATTTAATATTTTAAAAGATATTATTTTAATGGCAAATAAATAAATCAAAATAAGTATATAATTAATTGGTGTTGTAAATAAAATAAAATCTAACAAAATTAGTTCAAAGAGTTAGGTTAATAATAACTAATATGTTAAAAAAATAATAAAAATTAAATATAACCTAACCTAGTAAAGAAAATGTTCATTCACTTCTCAAAGCCGTTCCTTTGAAAATTCAATGAGTAGATCGGTCGCGGTGCGTTCAGTGCTGCGATTCTCGTTAACCATAAATCGAGAAGAAGAAATATGTGTTGAAGAAAATTAGGCTTGCAAGGCAAACTGAACGGCGCAGAAAATCTGCTCATCAAGAGATGGCTCTTATTAGTCGAATTAAACACCCTTACATTGTAGAATTCAAGGAGGTTTGGGTTGAGAAGGGTTGTTATGTTTGCATTGTTACTGGATACTGTGAAGGTGGAGACGTGGCTGCATTGATGAAAAAATCAAATGGTGTTTATTTTCCTGAGGAGAAACGTAAATGGGTTACTCAATTACTTTTGGAAATAGAATACTTGCATTCAAATTTTGTTTTACACCGTTCTCCTTCACCGTAAGTCCGATTTGAGTGAAACCAACGCCAAAACGACCGTGTGAAAAGTGGCTATATTATCCACTGATTGGTTTTCTGATTTATGGTAATTTTCTATGAACGATTTTCGAATTTAGTTTTTTAGAATATCTCTTCATAATTTATTTTTGACGTTTACCCATAAATTGTCGATTTAGATCAATTGAAGGACAAAGAGTCAAAGAACAAAGACTGTTTGGGCGTCGAATCGTATTCATAGTTGAAAGCGTCAAAATAAGGTAAGGGGTGAGAGAGCGCTTGAATTCATGAGTATAATATATTGTGAGATGAACGGGAAAACCGTATTTCCCAACGATTCATCCGGGGCTTGCTACGTACGGAAGTAGCCCTTTAAGAGATAAATTGATTAATCTGAAATATGAGAATTGTGAGATTAAAATATGAAATAGAAATTTTTATAAGCTGTTGATTGATTTAATTTTCGATATTTGTGTGGTAGTTGATATTTGTTATTTTTGTGATGTTGGATGTTGAATGAAATTATGTGTACATGTTTGCTTAGATGAAATTATGTGATGTGATAATAAAATATGGATACATGGTTTGATATATGATTACATGATGATAATGATAATTTTTGATTGATGATAGTGATGTTATAAAATTGTGATGAGTTTATACGATGATCATGATTATTTATGATTAATGATATTATAAAATTGTGATGAAAATATTGAAGTACCCCATACTTGATGAGATAGTGATGATTCTTAAATATGGTGCTCTTAATGGAGTAGTCTAAGCTAACGGGGGAGAAAATAAATATTGTGAATTGTGAAGTGAAGATTATTTTGTCATCATATAGGTAGGGCCTGACTAGCCTAGTGATTCTGGGGAAGTACAACTGAATGAGCCTGATCGTGGCGGTCTGTTGTCGAGCTTTAAGGCAAGATTGTTAGACCATGGAGGTATTCCGATGGGGAATTCCTAGGTGACTTGGAGGTAGCACTCCAAATGTCGGGAGCTACCATGCAACACACGTTTAACTCGACTGTCGCGTATATGTGTCTCGGGTTGAGTTGAGGGGATCTATGAGGACAGGGCCAATTTGAATTGTCTGTCCACCGGGATGGTGGCATAGTATCATGGCCTCCTAACCAAGTACTTCAAAGTTAGAATGGTACCACATTGTGAAGTAGAGTCTAAGCTCATGCATAGCATTGCATTTCCTTGTGATTGTTTTGTTGTGATTGATGTGTTTCAAAGATAATATTAATTAGATGATTTGATGCACACTATAATGAGATGATTATTTTACTTGAGTGACTTTGATGTTATAGTATGATACTATTTAATTAAATATTTTGATATATCGTAAAGTGATTATGATATTGTTCTATAATGATTGTTTGCGTGTTCTTCTTACTCATATTATACTATTAACATGATTTCAAAACTCACCTCCTTCGTTGTTTGTGTTTGACTGGCTGGGCCCTGCGTTTGCGAAATCGCAGTTATTACAGGTTAATGAGTCTTGAAGTTCATGTTTGGGAGAAACCCCGCTCTGATAGGTGATACCGGGAATAAGGGTTTTAATTTGTATTTTACTTATTTAATTTGAATCAAATTTTTGTATGAAAACCTTAGAAGCACTAGTATGTTTTTAGAATTAAATCAAGTTCATTGAGATTAAATTGTTTTATTTGAGTACTAAAATTTGAATTGTTGCATGTGTACTTTGAGAAACGTGATATCCTAAATTAGATATTATATTTTTATTCTCTTCATCAAATTTTCTTTATCCGCTGCAAGTTTTCTCCAAATAATTTAGTATATATTATTACAAATATTATTTTGGGATTTAGGGTGTCACATCGTAACTATGAGATGAAAAAATTAAAAGGGTGATGTGACACCTTGCAATATATGGTGAACTTTATTAGTTAATCCTAATTAACTCATATACATAAGTACATATAATTTCGATTGACTTTGTAACAACCTAATAAAATTAAAGAAATAATAATTATTGATAGCATAATTTTAGACTTAAGTGCACTTCAATTTTCGACAAGAACTCAATGGTAATATTGCAAAGTAAATAGCTATTATGTTCATACATTTTCATTAGGCATTTTGTTGTCACATCTATTTGTCATTCGTACACTCCCAAAATAATTTTCTAAGTCGTAAATCCGAATATCTACCGGTGTTGAATTCATCATTGCCTCATTAGCTATTTCTCATCTGAATTTAGAGGTGTTAAGAAAGAAAATCCTTAAGATAAGCACTTTTCCCCATGCAGAGTTAGACTATATATTAAATTAGCAGTTCGTAGGATATTGATATGATTTCTAGATATTTTAAAAGAAAAATGTTGATTTTATTTTTGCCGTAAAGAAATTAAGTATAAAGTTTTATTGTTTCTTTTGAGTAATACATCTATCTTGATGAACTTAATTATAGAGTTCTATTTTTATTATCATCCCTTGATAAATTTGTTTGTAGTGGAAATGTTTAAGGCCATACGTTTTTTAGAGTATCTAATTATAAAGTTATAATTTTTATGATGATATCATTAGTAATATGTTTAGTATGATGTATTTGATATTAAGTCTTGACTTTTTGAGTATTTTAAATTTTAAATTTGACATTTATGAACAATATATGTGTCTTGAGGAAATTGATGAGAATTTTATATTTTTAATTTTGACAATATGAGAAAATTGATTTATTGAAATGTATTAATGTATAGTTCATTTTTATAATGCATAAGACTTTCTAGTGAAAGGAATAAAATATCTATAGTTATTTTATTCTTGGTAATATGAGTTTTAACTTTTATTAATAACAAGTAGTCAAATCGATTGATATTTGTTCATTTTATTAATATGAGTTTTAATATTTATTATTCGTGAATCTTATGGATTATTAAAATGAAAGTGGTGATTTTGAGATATTTGTTCACATGCATATTTGATGTGCTGAAGTTATTGAGCTCTAACTATGAACATCCATGAAAATATAAATTTGATGTCTTATGTGATTAAAAAATTTAATCTGAAATATTTTGTCTTTTTGGTTGTCTATGTGGCTGGTGATTTGTTTTTTTTTATAAATATTGTCATATTTGTGATTGCCAAAGTGGCTGGTGAATTGTGTTTTAAATATTGTTATCTTTGTAGTTGCCTAAGTGACAACAAGAAAGCAACAAGAGATTAAGAAAATTGATTTCCAATGGTAACAAGAGTGTAGCAAATTTCTTTCATTTGGTCTATAATTTGTATATTATATCAACTACTTGAGTTTGTTATTTTAATATATAGTCTTAATATTTTTACTTTCTATGAGAGTTAGTTTGTAATATTCACTTTAGTGGAAGGTTATTTGTTATTTTGTTTGATTTCCACTTTTAGTGATGGCTATTGTTGATTGATGTTTCCTAGTGTTACTACGGAGACTCTAGTATAGCAATTAATTCACTTGTGCATTTAAATCTTGTTACATCGGTTCCTATGTACATGTTAGTTCAGTTATTTGCCCGATTTAACATCAAGCGTTGTAATAAATAGTCAATTATAAAATCAACTAAAATAACATGTAACAAGTCAAAATTCAAAATTGATTTATTAGATCGGTTAAATTTGAACCAATCTAACAATTCAAAAACAAAATTGATTTATTACATCGGTTAAATTTGAACCAATCTAACAAGTCATATTCAAAATTTAATTAAATTTCATACTTCCTTCATTATAACAATTAATAAATCAACTAAATATAAATTGCATTGTAGCATTGTCACAACAAATAAGTAGTAGCAACATGACTCTTAAAGTTTTTCCTATTTATCCTCGAATATAATACAGTCAATGGATCTAAATCAATTGAGAACTTCTTACCTATCATACATTTACGTTTCAACTTTGCCATACGTGTCCCACGGATACCCTTTCTTTGTGTAGATTGAGTACCCTCCACAATTTGCTTAGCATTCGGTGGGTTAAAAGCAATGTAATCTATACATACCTACAATAACCCACTTCTTCCATCGTTTATTCTTATTGAAGAACCCTGGAATAACTTATATAAAAACCTTGTTAGATTTTAGTTTAGAAATAATCATGTAGGTAAAATTGCTCTAGAAATAGAGCATGAGACTACATATAATTACTTTTCTAAGTTTACGAAAGATGAATAATTATATTGTATAAAGGTAGAGATTGAAAAACCTGTGCAACCTCCATGAACATAGCGATTACCACGGTAGACCGTTGAACAATCACATCGGAGACCAGTAGTCCTATTAGTTAAAGATGTAAGTTTAGAATCGTAATAAATCGAATCTATATGAATTTGAAATGTCAAATTAAGCAACATCTCATTCAAAACCTCCCACTCTAGTATCCCATGAGCATACTCCATATTCTTCAAATCATTCATTCTTTCCATCTCTGAATCCATCATATAAACCAATCAAAAGAAAACAAAAATATCACTTACAATCATAGCATAACTACACTCATCATGATCACTACTCTCTTGACCAATTCATCTTTTTAAGATGAAGCCTTAACATGCATTAACATATATATAATTATAATAATCTAATCATATAATCTAGTATAATATCATAAACATTTGTCCTTGATCAAGGTCGAAAGTTTCATAGAACATCAAGATGCATGTTGTGACACCCTAAACCTCAAAATAATATATATAATAATTTATATAATATTTCTATAAAATTTGCAGTGGATAAATAAAATGTATTTCCAATAAAATAAAAAGTTTTATTTTTAATTTAAGATATGATGTTTCTCAAAAATAAAATTGAACACTTTACACTTAATATTTTTTATTAAAATAGTGTAATCTAGATAAGCTTGATTTAAGTATAATTACTTGATTTAATTCTAAAAACTAATTAGTACTTCTAAGGTTTTCATACAAAAATTCATTTCAAATTAAATAAGAAAATACAAATTACAACCCTTATTCCCCGTATCACCTATCAGAGCGGGGTTCCTCCCAAACATGAACTTCAAGACTCATTAACCTGTAACAACTGCGATTTTGCAAACGCAGGACCAAGCCTGTCAAACACAAACAACGAAGGAGGTGAGTTTTGAAATCATGTTAATAGTATAATATGAATAAGAAGAACACGCAATTAATCATAAACAAAATGTATCATTACACAAACATTCTTCAAGGAAAACATAATATCAAATCATCTAAGAAAATTATTATTGCTTTTGAAACACACTAATCACAACAAAACAATCACAAGGAAATGCAATATTATGCATGAGCTTAGACTCTACTTCACAATGTGGTACCATTCGAACTCTTAAGTACTTGGTTAGGAGGCTTGATACTATGCCACCATCCCGGTGGACAGACAATTCAAATTGGCCATGTCGTCATAGATCCCGTCAACTCAACCTAAGACACAAATACGTGACTGTCGAGGTAAACGTGTGTTGCGTGGTAGCTCCCGACATTTAGAGTGCTACCTCCAAGTCACCTACGAATTCCCCACCTGAATACCTCCAAGGTCTAACAATCTTGCCTTAAGGCTCAACAACAAACTGCCACGATCAGGCTCATTCAGTTGTACTTCTCCGGAATCACTAGGTTTGTCAGGCCCTACCTATATGATGACAAAATAATCTCCACTTCACGAATTCTCAATATATTTTCTCCCCTCATTAGTTTAGACTACCCCATTAAGAGCATCATTTTTAGGAATCATCACTATCTCATCAACCATGGGGTACTTCAATATTCTCATCACAATTTTATAACATCATTAATCATACATAATCATGATCATCATATAAACTCATCACAATTTCATAACATCACTATCATCAATCAAACATCATCATTATCATCACATATACATGTCATACAATGCATCCATCTTTTATTATCGCATCACATAAATTAGTCTAATCAAACATATACACATAAGTTCATTCAACACCAACATCACAACAATATTAAATATCATATACCACACAATTATTCAAAATTAAATCAATCAACATCTTATAAACATTTCTATTTAACATTTTAATCTCAAAATCCCAATATTTTCCCGGATGAATTGTTGGGAAATATAGTTTTCTCGTTCATGTCACAATATATTATGCTCATGAATTCAAACGCTCTCACACCCTTTACCTTATTTAGACGTTTTCTCAAACACAGAAATCAATGGAAATTTTCAACAGTAATTGTAGATCAACAACGTACAGCGCGCGAATCCGAATAAACGACGAGTTCACAAAATCGTTGAGACTTGACTAATAAATTATGCTGAGCTTAAAAATAAATTTTAAATAATTAATAATAACTTTAGGAACAAAAATTGAGTCAAAACGACGAGAAAAAACTACAAAAAATGTCTCACCGACTCGTTAGAGCACCGGAAGGGTCCGACGTGAACTTCACCGAAAAATACAAATGAATAGTGCTTCTTGAAGGTTTCGACGAGACGACAAATGTGGCCATCAGAATCGGTCAAAAATAGCTCGCCCAAGAAAAGAAACGCAACTATTTCTGATTAAACGGAGCCACGATCGTTAAACTTGATGCCAGAAATGGATTCAATGGTCGATTTTGTGTGGGATAGAGGTTGAGATCGTTTCAAAACGGCAAGGAATTGGTGGGGATGAATTTTAGGCAAAAAGGGTTTCTTTTGAGGATACTGTGTGCTGAAGAAGAGAATGTATTTTAGTACAGATGGAAGGGTGCAGGTAGCAGATGTACAGGTGCATGAGTAAAACAGGCTGTAAGGCCAAACACAGGGGAGTATAGTTTGTGTGTGATCCAGGAATGGTGGTGTAATGAGCAATTTGCAGGTGTAGGAAAGAAAAGTTCGACCAATAATAGCCCAAATTAATATGCAGAAGTAGAAAATAGGGGTGTAAACAGTCGTCTTGTACAAAATTCATTTTTTTTTTGTATTTCTAAAATCCCTTAATAAATAAATAGTTTATTTTACTTTTCTCGAAACTTTTCCCCAAAATACTTATTTTAACATAATATTATCTATCCTTAACATAGATAAATATAATTTTAACCGAAACTCTCATATTCAAAATAATAACTATGATTATTAATATAACATCTTTCAAAATAATCACATAAAAATACATCATCTTTATAGAATAGTAGAAATGATAAAATAAATAAATATAACATCAACAATTTATATTACTTACTAATTAAAAATAAATATGTGCAACTATATAAAAATAAAGAAAATCAATATTAAAATTACAAATATATCAAGATAATTATTTGTAAAATAAATAATTAAAATAACATAAATTTATAAATAATTAAATATAATTATGTGTACGCTTAACATGAGTCAAACAAACAAGAAAATATCACATTAACTGCAACGCACATATACATGTAGAGTCGCCTAAAATCTTATTCTTTAAAATATCTACACTAAAATACTATTATTTATAGAAAAATATATAAAATAATAAAATATTATATTTGTTATTTATATCACTTATTTTGTCAAATATATACAAAATTAGCGTATCATAGAAAGCTCCTATATAACAAAAGTTAGTCACAAGATTTATCCACATATATTCTAAAATAGTTTTAACACCAAATTAATTATCTAAACTCCTATTTCATCCAGAAAATATTTATTATAAAATTTGGGGTGTTACACATGCATTATCCGAGGGAAACACCAAAGCCAACCAGCTGCATGTTCTTCAGGAACAACTTCAAGCACAAGTCCCTCTAGTGTGGGTGATATTAGTATAGCTCTTTTACAAGGATTACCTATACTTCCAAAACCACATTCATAAAACAACTAATTTAGATATACACAACAAACCCTCCACTTCTATTTTGCTATTTTGATGTATACTATTGTCAACATCCACTTCAAGAGATAGAATTTCCAACTATCTTTGCTCCCATGTTTTATTTAGTTTCTATAATTGATGATGTTATCATGAAAGTAATTTCAATCATTGAGGAGCACTTTCCTCATAATTGATGTTACTACAGTTTCAGAATCTAAGCCTTCTCCTAGCAATAGTATTCCTATGGATCGGTCAAGGAAGGGTAACCAAAATCAGCTCAGATTTGCTAATATTATGGGGATGACAATCCATAGAAAAATAAGCAAAACAAATCCTTGTACACTAGTGTATTCAAATAAAACAAAGAACACATCAATTTGAGTTCAATATAAAAGACTAACAAAAACTCAAGTTGCGCTAGCTTTGATATGGAGTAAGATATATCATGACAAAGTTTATTATAAGATAAATCCTTTCAAATTAGATTCAGGTCTCTATCATTACCAAAAATACAAAGTCAAGAAACAAATTAATTCAACAATAACACAACCATGTCCATATGAGATGTAATAAATTGTAATAGTAAAAGGTCAGATCACATACATGGATTGCAAGTTTTTTAAACCACCAATTGATTGCAATATCTCAACACCAAGGTCCATCCTTGACAGTTTCTTTCATAAATAAACATGAAAAAAACATTAGAACTTAGTAACAATATCGATTTACAAGAAAGGGGGGATTTAATTGTAAATGCACCTTTTAAACATTCATGTTAAAAACTTAAGAAAATATCTCAAGATTGAACTTGGTTGTGAAAATAGAAAACGAAGAACGTTCTTGGTTTTAACCAGAAAACGGAGAACGTTCTTAGTTAGTTAAAACCAGTAATTCAGTTTATGTATTTAACTTGATAATCAATCAAACTGAAAGTAAATAGATAAGGGAAGAGATTTCATACAAAGATATATCCTAGTTCACCCAACTCGGGTTACGTCCAGTCCCAACAACCCTAAGATTTTCCACTAAGTGTTTAAAACAAAGAACCATCTTGGTTTTACAGCACCTAGTTCAAATCAACCTTGATCTGCTACAAAGTTAAAACCTTTCCACTCAGATAGGAGTTCAATCAAGTCACCTATCAACCTTGATAGGATTTCTTATAATCCACCCAAACTATATTAAACTCTTATAGTTTGAGTTTTACAATAATGATGAAATTGCTTTGTTAGAATTTGAGAAGGCTCGACACTTGTTTGAGTTCTGATTCTTTGACAGAAAAATACACGAGAATGATTCTAGGAATCGAATGGGAAAAATCAGAATTGATTCAATGTATGTGTGTGAGAGAAATTCAAGTATGATTGAAATGACTAATGAGTTTAATGATCTTTTAAGCTTCATATGTAATTATTGATGTTACAACTTCGATCTGGAGCCTTAATTTTGTCCAAAATAGTTTGGTGAATGATTATACACTTATGCAGAAATAAGGAGATCAATGGTGAAATTCTGCAGAAAAAGAGATTGATAATCAATCTGGAGACTAGTCTGATCATTCTGGAGAAAGATGTTTGCTGTTGAAGATCAATTGTAACAAGCTGGATAATATTTATCAATCTGGAGACTGATATGACACTACTGTCCAGATTGATTAGAATGTTGTCAAGAATGTTCCGATCTGCCTGGTCTTGCTAATTCGTGATCTTTTCTCTTTCTAATTTGAGTCGTTTCTTCGAATCGAATCATCTCAGTTTGTTCCTTGCCAAGTGCTGATGATATAGATCTAAAATCTAGAAACTAAAACTTCTTTTAACTAGTAGAGATTGATTGATTTTGGAGCTGTGATGATCATTCTGAAACTGGAGATGATTCTCCGTTTTCCAGATTTTGTTAAGAATGTTCTCGATTCTTGTTTGTTCAGTTTCTTGCCAAATTAGGCTGATTTCTTTGCTTTGTTTAAATCCTATCTTTGAATTAATATACTCAAAAGCACAAGTTAAATTAGCATAACATTTAGAATCATAATTAACATTCTTAATTAACTTTTTGTTTGTTTTGATCAAAACATTAAATTGAGATTTTGTCTCAACAATCTCCCCCTTTTTGATGTTGACAAACATGTTAATTTAGATTTTAGTTATGATTCTAATTTTAATCAAAGAGAGCTTAAAAACTTCCCCTAAGAATATGCTTTAGATTTTTGAACCAACATAAAATCTAAAATAATTCTCCCCCTTTGACAACACAAAATGATTGGTGGATACAAAGGAAATGTATACTACACATAGAAAACAATGAGTAGATTCAAGTTTTAAGAAAACTAATATTTTCTAAAAAACTCCCCCTTAATATTTTGAAATTGATATTCTTTAAAATTTCAAAATTCCAAAATACAAGCCAGATGTCTCTATGCTCTTTTGCCTTCTTTCACAACAGACAATTTTAATTTGAACATGATAATGAGCGCAAGGGAAGCAAAATGAATGTGATATCATGTCAAGTATAATTTCTCTCTTTACAAAACATTTTTATGCTAAAAAAGTTTGTATTTATCAAAAACAATCAAAGAGATTTGTTCACATAAAAAATGATTTTGAGGACATAAAAATGAGAATTTGTAGAAAATGATTTGAGTTCCATGAATGAATTAAATATAAACTACATATTTTGGATGATGACAAAGCTCAACAATTATGATCAAAGCAACAAGCTCAAAAAGAAGTTCAAATATCTTTATGAATAAGCTTTAAATCCAAACATTAGATGTTTAAAATGTAAAGGTAAATGATACAACTAATACTGTAAATACATGAGAACCATTCATATTTACCTATGTATATAAGGTATTTTCAAAAGTCAAAAATAACATTAACAAAGTCTTTGTAAGACCCATAATTTTAAATTATACTTTATGTATTTTAGTGTACTTTGGTATTAAACTCGGAGGCTTTTTAGCCAAGTTATTAATATTTTGTTAGTTTAATTGGCCAAAAACATATTTTGATGCCCCGATTAAAATTACTCATCGATAATTAAATTAAATTAATTGCGGGGAATTATTTACGAAGAATTTAATTCTGGACAGTTTTCGTTAAAAATATCTTGGGTGGCTAAAAATTGTATCTGTCAATTGAGTTGCGACTAGAGTAAATATTGTTAACAAAAAGTGGTTTGGGAAATGATGGGTGAAATGGTAATTTTAATAAATATCTAGATATTTTTAGATATTTTTTAATTATAATTAATATATATATATAAATACGTATATATGTTTGGAAGGAAAAGGAAATAGAAAGGAAGGAAAGAGGAAGAAAGGAAAACTGAAAGAAAACACAAAACGATTTTCCTCTCCCAGTTGCTCGCGAGAAGCCATTCTCTCTTCTTCTTCCTCTTTTGCGTTTCTTGCTTTCTTTGGCTTCAAGAAAAGGAACCCAAGGCTTGGTGGGTGAGAAGACAAGGATTTCTCATTTTCATACTTCCTCGTTGATTCGAAAACGAAGAAAAACGGTGTTAGGGATTTTAAAACCGTCAAACACAATCTTCCACGTTTCATCTAGATCTAAGCTTCGTTTCGCGAAGAGATAGAAGGGAAAGTTGCTCACCACAATGCTACGGTGCTAGTGAACTAACTTTGGAAGCGATGTTGCGAACGGAGATTTTATCGAAATTACTCGCGGTACGGTAATCGCTCGTTAAAGCTATCGTTAAGGTAAGGGATCCTTCCAAACTTTTAGTTTGCATTTAGGGACTTATCTATGGTTGTGTGGAAAAGAATTTTGTTAGGGTTGAAGTGTTGATTTGGGGAAAATGAATCTAATGCTTTTATGGGTAAAATTTTAGAGTTGGGTTTTGGTGATATTGATGAGTGTTTTGTGGAAAATGAATTTAACTCATTTATTTATGATTTTAAGGAAATGAAAATTGATGTGTTTGAGTGGTGGGTTGTGATGATTTGTGTTTGTCGTATTTGACGTGTTCATAATTAATATTTATAAATTTTGAGATGTGTTTGTGTGGATTTTGTGGAAAAATGAATTGATGTGATTTGGTGTGAATTGTGGATTGAATTTGAGAAAATGTCTGAATATGTTCTGTGTGGAATTTGAAAATCATTAGAGTTAAACGAGTATTAAAAATGGGGAATCTTTTAATATCTCTGTTTACTTAATGTTTGTCGTGAAAGTCATTAGAGTTAAACGAGTATTAAAAATGGGGAATCTTTTAATATCGCTGTTTACTTAATGATTGCCGTGAAAATTGTTAGAGTTAAATGAATATTAAAAATGGGGAATATTTTAATATATTCATTTACTTAACGAATGTCGTGGATAGAGTCAGAGTATGCTCATGCATTTCATAGTACATGGCGACCGGATGGGCCATGGTGATAGTGGTGATCGGATGGGCCACGAGATGATTCCATGTGATTTATTGGTTCATCTTATCCTTGCGGGGATTGTCGCGTCGTGTAAGGTCTACGATAGACTGCACATTTTTGGTAAATCGTGCTGACCCGTGATAGGTGGTACCTCAGTAAATAGTACTTCGGCCTGTGATAGGCGGTACATTTACGATTTACGTTTTTTTAGTAAATCGTGCTGACCCGTGATAGGTAGCACCTCGGTAATTTAGTACTTCGGCCTGTGATAGGCGGTACAATTATGATTTACGGCCCTTCGAGGAGGGTTTTTGATTGGAATTCCGAGTCCATGCATTTTGGCATATACGCATTGCATTAGGGTGCTTGGCACGTGAGTCATGTTTGATTTAAGATTATGATTGAGTGTTTGAACTCAAGTCGTCATGGTGATTGTGTTGTAATTGCTAAGTGTTATGTTTTGGAATTGCGTGTAACTGTGATTGATTCAGTTTATGTAGTTTAGAAAAACTTCAGAAAAATCGATTTCCCAATCAATTCTGTTAAAATGTAATACCAGCTCAATCGACTGCCTAATCGATTATTACGTTTCTTGTTTTCTTGAATCTTGAAAATATATTGAACTAATCGATTTGCCAATTGATTTGGCTTGTTACAATGGCTCAACTAGTTATTTCAATCGATTGTTCAATTGATTTACTTAATCACAAGACACAGGTCTGATAAAATCATTTAAGAAATCGATTTCCCAATCGATTAAATTAGCAACACCTTTGTTCTGTGAAACACAAAATCGATTTCCCAATCGATTAAATCAGCAAAATCTTTGCTCTGTGAATCACAAAATCGATTTCCCAATCGATTGAATCAGCAAAATCTTTGTTCTGTGAATCACAAAATCGATTTCTCAATGGATGTGCAAATCGATTGTCCAATCGAGATTTAAACCTAGAATACAGGTTTCACTATAAACCTTTAAGAAAATCAATTTCCCAATCGATTTACTTAGTAAAAACTTTTATTCTGAGTCAGACAATCGATTGCCTAATTGATTCATCAATTGACTGGTCAGTTGATTTATTACTTGAATGATTAGAACCTTATTTTTGATTTACTTGGCAAGTATTATATGAATGTTTAGCATATGGAAACCCTTTTAAGGTGCATGCTAAGTTGAAATGTTATTTTGTGCATTGAAAACTTAAATGTTATGTGTTAATTGTTAATTTCGGTTGGTGACCCTTTACACTATTGTGGAAATCTGGGCTTTACCCTCAGATGAGAACCAGGACCATCCTACCAGTTTGTACCCTATGGATGGGAATGTAGTTGGAAACACCTGACTGGAGCTATTTTAGGAGGATCTTGCGGGGTGCGTGAAGTTCACTCATGATGTATAGTTTTTTTGTAGAATGATCAGATTAGGTTGACGTATAGGGACTAGAGGTCTTTCTTTTGGATTGTGTTTATTTTAAATTGGAAGACTGTACCTATACCAATATTTTCAGCATGACATTTTATTTTCGATGGATCCCAAGTACCACTTTTTGATGTGTAAATACTTTGGATTCGTATTTCAAAAACTATTCTGCTGCTTGTAAATTATGTCGACTTAATTGTCGTTGTGTTATGACTTAAATATTTAATCAAAGGTATTTCCTTATTTACTTCTTTGTTTTAAGAATTTGTTTAAAAAAAAAATATACACTCTCGCTTTTAAAAATCGGGGTATTACAGTCATAAAACTAATATTTTTGACAAATACATAAGTGTATTCAAATACAACATCCTGTAATCAAATACAAAGCATGTCAGAAGCAATAGTCTCACAGTTGTATTTGACTACGACCATCTGTAGTCGAATACAAAGCAAGTCAGTGGCTAAAATCTTTGCATCTGTATTTGACTACGACCTTCTATAGTCGAATACAAAGTTAGTCAGTGGCAAATTTCACGAATGTGTATTCAACTACATGAAAGGTGCATTCGAATACAAGGTGCAAGTTTTGCATATTTTTGAACGTTACAAATAGGTGTATTTGAATACACACATCCTGTATTCGAATACAACTAGAAGCAATACAATTTTTCAGATCTGTAATGGCTCCAGATCATTGTATTTGTTCATAAAACCTCTTGGATCATCGGCCACGAATCTAAAGAGATGTTTATGGAGTATAAATACCCCTTGAATCAATACCTTGAATAAATTTGAACAAAGTTTTGTTTTTTACAAAGTACTTGAAGTATTATTGGATTGAAATCATTATACCTCTCCTTTATCCTTATTCAAAATCATATTGTATCACTTGTAAAAGAAAGTAGTACTTTCTTAAAAGTAGCTTAATCTAAGATAGTGGTGTGCTATCTTAGAAGAATTGTTAGAAGTTTGTAGCAGAAATCCAAGGGTGGGAGTTGTACATTTTCTGACAATAAGTGGATTAATCTCTTGTTGTAAGACCCATAATTTTAAATTATACTTTATGTATTTTAGTGGATTTTGGTATTGAACTCAGGGGCTTTTTAGCCAAGTTATTACTATTTTGGGAGTTTAAATGACCAAAAAGATATTTTGATGCCGGTTAGAATTACTCGTCGATGAATAAATTAAATTAACTGCGGTGAATCTTTTACGAAGAATTTAATGCGTTATGGGTGAAATGGTAATTTAACAAATATCTAGGTATTTTGAGATATTTGTTAATTATAATTAATTAATATATATATATATATATATATATATATATAAATACATATATATGTTTGTGTGGAAGGAAAAAGGAAGAAAAGAAAAGGAAAGGAAAGAAAGAAAACAAAATCCATCTTCTTCCTCTCACTGCCTCACGCGCGCATCTCCCTCTTTCTCCATTGTTATCGATTTTTTTTTTTTGCTTTCCTTACTTCCTTTGAGTTCGAAATTGAAACCCAAGGCTAGTGGGTGAGAAAGATCAAGTTCCTAACTCCTTCCTCCTTCTCGGATTCGAAAACAGAGTTAGGGATTTCAAAACCGTCAAACACAAACCTCCTCGTTTCATCTAGATCTAAGCCTCCTTTCAAGAAGTGATAGGAGGGAAGGTTGCTCACCTCCGTGCTACGGTGCTAGTGGACCAACTTTGGAAGCAGCGTTTCGAGCGGAAAATTTACCGGATTTACTCACGGTACCGTAATCGCACGTTAAAGCTAACGTGAAGGTAAGGGCTCCTTCCAAACTTTTAGTTTGCATTTAGGGACTTACTTGTGGTGGTGTGGAAAATAATTTGTTAGGGTTGAAGCCTTGATTTGGGGAAAAACGAATTAATGCTTTATGGGTGAAATTCTAATGTGGGGTTTTGGTGATATTGATGAATGTTTCAGGGAAAATGAATTTACCTCATTTATGTATGATTTTGAGTAAATGAAATTTGTTGTGTTTGAGTGATGGATTGTGTTGATTTGTGTCGTCGTATTCGACGTGTTCATAATTGATAATTATAGAATTTGAGATGTGTTTGGTGTGGTTTGTGTGCAAAAATGATTTGGTGTGAATTATCGATTGAATGTGAAAGTATGTTTGAGTTTGTTTTGTGTGAAATTTGAAAACCATTAAGTTAAACGAGTATTAAGAATGGGGAATCTCTTAATGTCTTGTTTACTTAATGTGAGTTTGTGAAGATCGTTTAAGTTAAATGAGAATTAAGAATGGGGAATCTCTTAATGTCTTGTTTACTTAATGTTTGTTTTGGAAAATCATTTAAGTTAAAAGAGTATTAAGAATGGGGAATCTCTTAATATTTTTGTTTGCTTAATGTTTTGTTTTGAAAATCGTTAAGTTAAATGACTATTAAGGATGGGGAATTTCTTAATATCTGCGTTTACTTAATGTCGTCGTGAAAAATGATTTTGTTGAGAAATGAATTGTTGTGTTTTGGCGTGAATTGTGTAATAAATTTTTGAATATGTTTGAGTTTGTTCTGTGTGGAATTTGAAAACCATTAGAGTTAAACGAGTATTAAGATGGGGAATCTCTTAATGTCTTGTTTACTTAATGTGTGTTTATTTGTGAAAATCGTTTAAGTTAAATGAGTATTAAGAATGCGGAATCTCTTAATGTCTCGTTTACTTACTGTTTGTTTTGAAAATCGTTTAAGTTAAATGAGTATTAAGAATGGGGAATCTCTTAATGTCTCGTTTACTTAATGTTTGTTTTGAAAATCGTTTAAGTTAAATAAGTATTAAAAATGGGGAATCTCTTAATGTCTAGTTTACTTAATGTTTGTTTTGGTAAATCGTACTGACCCGTGATAGGTGGCACCTTGGTAAATAGTACTTTGGCCCGTGATAGGCGGTACATTTACAATTTACGTTGTTTTAGTAAACCGTGCAGACCTGTGATAGGTGGCACCTTGGTAAACGGTACGGGCCTGTGATAGGCAGTACGTTTAGGGTTTACGCTTTTTAGTAAATCGTGCAGACCCGTGATAGGTGGCACCTCGGTAAACAGTACTGACCCGTGATAGGTGGTACGTTTATGATTTACGTTTTTGGTAAATTGTGTTTGTTCGTGAGAGACTGCACAGGTGTTTGTCCGTGAGAGACTACACCTGGTAAATTGTGTTTGTCCGTGAGAGACTGCACAGGTGTTTGTCCGTGAGAGACTAAACCCTGGTAAATTATGTTTGTCCGTGAGAGACTGCACAGGTGTTTGTCCGTGAGAGACTACACCCTGGTAAATTGTGTTTGTCCGTGAGAGACTGCACAGGTGTTTGTCCGTGAGAGACTACACCCTGGTAAATTGTGTTTGTCCGTGAGAGACTGCACAGGTGTTTGTCCGTGAGAGACTACACCCTGGTAAATTGTGAATTGTTGGTTCATTTTGTCTGTGTGGGGATTGTCACGTCAAGATGATTCCATGTGGTTTGTTGGTTCATCTTGTTCGTGTGGGTATTGCGGTGTAACTGTTAAGTGTTATGTTATGGAATTTGGTGATAGCATGTTTGATTGCAATACTACTTCGAAACTCATGATGTTGTAGTGATTGTGTTATAAGTGTTAAGTGTTATGTTTTGGAATTTGGTGATAGCATGTTTGATTGCAATACTATTTCAAAACTCATGATGTTGTAGTGATTGCGTTATAACTGCTAAGTGTTTTGTTTGGAATTGTGTGATAGCATGTTTGATTGCAAAACTAATTTGAAACCCAATTTGTCGTGGTGATCGTGTAGGAATTGCTAAGTGTTAAGATGTGGAATTGTGTATGAATGATTTTGAGTTAGTTTATGTATTTTTGGAAGAATATGCAGGGAAATTGATTTCCCAATCGATTGGATGAGTTACAAGGACTTCTTTAATTTGACATAATCGATTTGCCAATCATTTTTATAATATGTGTTTCAAAATCTTTAAGAAATCGATTTGGAAATCGATTGGCATTAAGTCAGGGGCTCAGTTATCCTGTCAATTGATTGCCAAATCGATTGAATTAAGCCCATAATTCAAATTTCACTAAAAACCTTTAGGAAATCGATTTGGAAATCGATTGGCTTAGTAGAAATTCTTATTTTGAGTTAGATAACAGATTGCTCATTGATTTATTAATGTCTTGGTTAGTTATGTATTACTTGAGGGGTTGAGAACTTTATTTTGATTTCATTTTTAATTGGCAAGCATTATATGAACTTTTCGCATATGGGAAAATCCTTTTAAGGTGCATGCTAAGTTGAAAGGTTATTTTATGCATTTAAAAACTTAAATGTTATGTGTTAATTGTTAATTTCGGTTGGTGACCCTTTACAACTATTGTGGAAATCTGGGCTTCGCCCTCAGATGAGAGCCAGGACGATCCTACCGGTTCGTACCCTACGGATGGGAATGTAGATGGGAATGCTTGACTGGAGCTATGTTAGGAGGATCTCACAGGGCGCGTGGAGATCACTCAGGGTGTATAGCTATAGTTTTTTTTTGAAGAATGATCAGATTAGGATGACATAGAGGGAACAGATGTTTTTTTGGATTACGTTATTTTGAACTGGAAAACTATACCTTTAATAATATTGTCAGTATGACATCTTAGTTGAATGGGTTCTATGTATCTTCTGTTGTTGTGTAAATACTTTGGATTCATATATTGTGAGAAATTTTTCCGCTGCTTGTATATTATAATGACTCAATTATTTATCCAAAGGCTTTTCCTTATGTATTTGCTCTGTTTTATTTAATTTGTTTTGAAAAAAAAAATACACCCTCGCTTTGAAAAACGGGGTGTTACACTTGTAGTGTGCAAGAGGACTGGACGTACCCTTGGTTATAAGGGGAACTAGGATCATTCTACTGTGTTCATTTATTTTTTCCATTTACTTATTATTAGTCATTATATTAACTCAGAAAATTCAACTACTATATCTCTTAAAACAAGAAAATTTCATAACACCTAATTCACTCCCCCCCTCTTTGGCGTACCTCTATACTTACAATTGGCATCAGAGAAAGTTAAGGTAACTTACTCCTCGATCTTTAGTCATGGCTTCTGCACAACTTGTGTTCAGAGACGGTGGTAGTAGTAACAAACCACCATGCTTTGTTGGAGAGCACTACTATTTTAGGAAGATATGTATGCAAGCGTATCTTGAAGCACGAGGAGATGGCATATGGGATGCAGTTGAAAATGGTCCTTACATTCCAAAAACAGTCACCAACAACAAAGAACGTTGGAAGTAACTCATGAAGGCACCATTGAGGTAAAAAGATCTTATCTCAATACACTATCACAATAATATGAGTTATTTCGAATGCAGTCCCGAGAGTCAATTCTAGACTTATAGAAAAAGTTATCACACTTAACCAATCACTAGATGGCACTCGAAAAAATCTTGACCAATGATGAATTAAATCTAAAAGTATTAAGATCATTAACAAGGGTCTGGCAAGCAAAAGTGACAGCAATCTCTGAAAAGAAAAGTCTGTCCAAAATGTCTCTTTCTGCACTATTTGGAAAACTCCAACAGCACGAAATCGAACTTGGAAGGTTATAACAAAATGAAAGTCAAGAAACGAAGACTAAAAACATTGATATAAAGACCGAATCAAGAGAACAAATCAAAGACGATAGTTCAGATGAAGATGAAAACATTACTCTCCTTGTTAAGAAATTTGGTAAGTTTCTTAAAAATGACAGAACTTTCAAAAAGAAAAGTTTCGAAAAGAAAGATAGTTCTACTTCAAATCAAAACTTCACTTGCTTTGAATGCGGAAAGCAAGGACATATCAAGGCAGATTGTCCAAACCTTGTTAAGAAGAATGCCATCAAAAAGAAAGAATTCAAGAAGGCATACATCGCTTGGGAAGACAACGAAGTAAGTTCATCTTCAGAAACAGAAAATGAAGAATGCGCTAATGTTGCATTAATGACATCGCACCAGTCAAATGATGAAGAAGAGGTTAGTAACATAGACTCCCCTCATCATAATAAAACTAATAGTGAATTAATTGCAGAATATAATGATGCTCAAAAGGCCACTAAGGAACTATTTATTGAATGTAAAAATCTACGTAAACTAGTGTCAACACAAAAGAAACAAATTTCAAGTTTTCAAGAAAAAGTTGATATTATGGAAAATAATTTTGAAAAACTAAAACAAAATTTTACATGCAATAAATGTGATTCCCTCTCCTTCAAGATTGTTCAATTAAATAGGGTAATTGAACGATATGAAAAGGGATAAATAGGATTGGAAAATGTTTTAAATATGCAAAGATACTCAAATGACAAAAGTGGTCTTGGATATTCAAAATTTGATAAACCAAGCTTGAATAAAACCATTTTTGTTAAAGCAAGTAATCAATCCAATCAATAAATATTTGAATTATGAAAAAGGATCATCCTTATAAAGAAAGAACTACTCAAAATAAATCTCATATACATGTTACTAAAATAGGTTTACTCCTACATGTTCTTATTATGGTCTTAATAGTCACATACCTAATGCCTGTCACATTAGAAACATTGGTGTTCCAAGAGGGCATTACGTATGGGTAAAGAAAGGGACTAACCATCAAGGACCCAACGCACATTGGGTACCTAATAAAATTTAATTTCAATTTTGTAGGTATGCAAGCAAGGTACCTCAAATATGTGGTACTTAGATAGTGGATGCTCTAAACAGATGACGGGTGAAATTCAATTTATCGATAAGCGTTTCAAAAACATCTTTATACTTAATCTTGACGATTTATCTTTAAAAATGAAATGTCTTTTGGTAAGCGACAATAATGATGCATGGCTATGGCATAAGAGAATTGCACATATTCACATGGATCGTTTAAACAAATTGGTCAAGCATGATCTTGTTGTAGGCTTACCAAAAATAAAATTTATAAAGGATAAATTGTGTGATGCGTGTCAAAAAGGTAAGCAAACAAAAAGTTCTTTCAAACCTAAAAATGTCATTTTAACTTCTAGACCACTATAATTGATACATATGGACTTGTTTGGTCCATCAAGAACCAAAAGTCTTGGTGGAAACTCATATGGACTAGTTATTGTTAGCATGCTGTGTTCACAACATCTGCCCAAAAATATTTTGGTATAGGTCTTAAATGCTTTAAATGCTTCATTTTTACTTGCCAAAAATAAGGTCCAAGTGAACCATCATTCGACCGATTCTTAAGAAAACTCCGTATGAACTCTACAAAGGTATAAAGCCTAATATCTCTCACTTCAACATTTTTGGATGTAAGTATTTCTTGCTAAACAACAGTAAAGACAACCTTGGAAAATTCGATAAAAAAGCATATGAAGGTATTTTTGTCGGTTACTCTTTATCTAGTAAAGCTTTTAGAATCTTCAATAAAAAAACTTTATTAGTCGAAGAATCAATGCATGTAACTTTTGATGAAACTAACCCCATAAATGAGGACAATATTATTTCTTGTAATGATGATGATTTTGAAAGCAATGATAGAAGCAACGAACATCAAATTGATTAACCAAGTCAAGAAAGTGAAGTCAACATTGAAAAGCAAAATGATGATCTTCCTAAAGAATGGAAAACCCATAGATATCACCAATTTGATAACATCATAGGTGATATCAACAAAGGAGTCACAAAAAGATTAAAACTACAAGATGCTTAACATGGCATTTGTTTCTCAAATCGAACCCTCCAAAATTAGTGAAGCACTTAACGATGATCAATGGATATTTGCCATGCAAGAAGAACTCAATCAATTCGAAAGAAGCAAAGTATGAGAACTTGTTCCTAATCCTGGAAATAAACACATCATTGGTACAAAATGGGTATTTGAAAATAAACTTGATGAGAATGGCATAGTTGTCCGCAACAAAGCAAGATTGGTCGCTCAAGGATACAATCAAGAGGAAGGGATTGATTTTGACAAAACATTTGCTCTAGTAGCAAGATTAGAAGCAATACGTTTACTACCAACTTATGCTTGCTCTATGAACTTTGAGCTATTTCAAATGGAAATGAAGAGTGCCTTTCTCAATGGATACAATAATGAAGAAGTATATGTCAAACAGTCACCTGGCTTTGAAGACTCCAAAAATTCCTCACATATTTTCAAGTTAAAAAAGGCTCTCTATGGTCTAAAATAAGCTCCAAGAGCTTGGTATGATAGATTAAGCACCTTCTTGTGACCGAGGATTTGAAAAATGGAAAGTTGATAAGACATTATTTGTTAAAAAAGATAATGGTCACACCTTATTGGTCCAAATCTACATTGATGATATAATATTCGGATCAACAAACAATGACATATGTGAAGAATTCTCCTCAATAATGCAATGAGAATTTGAAATGTCCATGATGGGAAAATTAAACTATTTTCTTGGCCTTCACATCAAGCAACTCGAGCATGGCATCTTCATAAATTAGGCAAAGTATTGAAAAGAATTACTCAAAAGATTTGACATGGAAAACTGCAAAGAAAGTGCGACTCCAATGGGCTCTGGAACCTATGTTGATAAAGATGAATCAGGTATTTCAATCGACATATCAAAATATCGATGTATGATTGGACCTTTATTATATCTAACGGCCAACTGTCCAGATATTATGTTTAGTGTCTGTTTGTGTGCAAGATTTCAGACAAATCCAAAAGAATCGCATCTTGTAGCATTAAAAAGAATCATGAAATATTTAAAAGGAACAACCAATGTAGGCCTATGGTATCCAAAGGGTAGCATATGTAGTCTAGTTGGATATTATGATTCATATTGTGTAGGATGCAAAATAGATCATAAAAGCACAAGCAGCACTTGCCATATCTTAGGAAATGCATTAGTATCATGGTCTTGCAAAAAGCAAGCTTGTGTTGCACTTAGCATTGCTGAGGCTGAATACATAGCAGTAGGAAGTTATTGTGCCCAGATTCTCTGGCTCAAACAACAATTACATAACTATGGACTGGATCTCGGATGCATTCCCCAAAGATGTGACAACACAAGTGCAATAAACATCTCAAAGAATCCAATCATGCACTCTCGGACTAAACACATCGATATACGTCATCACTTTCTACGAGATCATGTGCTCAAAGGTAATGTTGAGGTAACGTTTGTGGATACATACAATCAATTGGCTGATATCTTTACAAAACCTTTACCTGAGGACTCATTTTACAAGATACGAAGAGAACTTGGCATCTCTCTTCAAAATGAAAATGATCTCTATAAATTGAAAGGTATATATAATTTGTCATCTCTCTTCAAAACTTTATCTTAAGTTGTTAGAATCAAATTCTTTGATGATTATTGTTTCTTAATATATGAATTTTTGCTTTACATGATGATATTTTCATGAAAAAATTAGTTTTTAAGCAAAAATTCGCATATGTAGTCGAATACAAATTTTTGTATTCGAATACATGCTTTTCCAAAAATTCCTGTATTCGAATACAACTCATGTGTAGTCGAATACACGTTCCCAAAACAATGTGTATTTGAATACAACCTGAGTGTAGTCAAATACACCTTCGTGTTTTTTCCCAAATATAAAAGTTGTTTCACATTTTAGGGTTATTTTTACAATTGGTATTCGAATACACAGCCGTAGCCAACCTTCTCTCCTCCAAAAATGTCGTCAATCCTCCTTTCACCAAGATACCTACTCGATCAACCTTGCAAACTACATCAATCTTTACTCCTTTCTTGTCCTTCACCATCAAATTTCTCACATCCTCCACATTTCCTCTCAAACCCATTTTTCACCAACACTGTCAAAACCTCTTTTCTCAACATGGATGCACGAAAAAGAGGACCAAGAACCAAACATGCATAAGTGGGTCCTTCCAGAAAGCGAACCAAGAATCCAAATATCACGGATTTATCCCAGCTTCTACACACACCTGAAGAAATCGAAAAATTTCTCACATTCTACTATGACAAGAGACTCATCATTCCAAAATATGGTACTTTAAACTCCTTCTGTGCCTTTCAATTCCCTTAGTTTCTCAAAGCACAACATGTTGAAGAATTTATAGGTTACAAAGGTCCTGTTTATCCTAATTTAGTTAGGGTTTTCTATTGTAATCTCACTCCAGATGGAAAAATGCTAGTATCTCGAGTTACGAGTAAAACCATTCGGTTAAATACCAAAACCATAGGAAAAATCTTGAACATCCCTTTTAAAGGTCAAAAATTTTCTCCCAAAAACTTGTGTGAATGGGCTGATATTTCTAATTAGGATGCTTATGTTGCATTATGTCGGTTTGACAAACGCACGATGGAACAAAAGAGGACTCAGGCTGGTTACAAATATGCGCAGCAACGGTATGGAGTTGGAAATCTTATTGGTTCCGAAGGTTGGAAATTTCGGAGTTTGAATTACAGATAATGATCTTTATGTATGAAGGATGTCCACTCAACTGGGCATACTTTGTTAAATCTGTAATGTTTGGGTCAAGAGCAGCAATTGGGTTACCATATGCCAAAGAAGTTTCCCGGATTTTGGAACATTTTGGAGTAGACTTCTTTGACGAAGTCATGTATACACACACCAAGGAAACTTGTTGGATTTAGGCGTCCTGCCTAGCATGCGGATCATATTGAATGAGGAGCTTGAGTCCTTTGTGCATAAAGGTGACCTTGGTCTACCATCTGATGCTGCTTAGGAGGACACTGTTGGCCCCTCAAATGTTGTTGTCCAAGATGATGAAGATGACGAGGAAACATCTTATGATGATGATATGTCTCCAATCACATGATCATGAACATAATTGACTCTTTCCAAACCTTCATCCAAACCCAATTCCAAAATCTGACCACTTATATCGACACTCGCTTCTAAAACATTGAAACTACTATTGCTCGCAACCATGACACTTTATCTCAGGACATTAATAGTTTATCTGACAAAATCGATCATCTTCACATTCCAACGGATTTTGATTAGTTCGATGCTAGGAGTTTATTTATTCTCGTTTATTTGTGTAATATTTTGATGCTAGGATTTTAATTGTTGTAGTTTGGTTGTGTATCGCGTAATGCTGACAATATTCAAACTCGCTTACCATTTTTGTCTTTATGATGTACTTCATTGAACATGATTCTGTTCTTCATTATGTCATTCTCTTTTGTTTACAATGTGTACTCTTTTTCACTTTATTCATGTTTATATGCTAGGAATTGTATGTTTCTATATTTTTCCTTCTTTTTGATCATGTCAAAAGGGGGAGAAAATTTGGTATTGTTGTTACTTTAAACACCTTGTAGGTCCTGAAACAATTTTTCAAATTGATCACATACATTCAATATCAACGGGGGAGTATGTATATATTACGGGGGAGCAATGATTAGAAGTATATAATCTCTCCACAACAATAACATTTTGTCATAATCAAAAAGGGGGATAATGTAAACTACATGTTTTTGATGAAGACAAAGCTCAACAATTATGATCAAAGCAACAAGCTCAAAAAGAAGTTTAAATATCTTTGTGAATAAAGTTTAAATCCAAACATTAGATGTTTAAAATGTAAAGGTAAATGATACAACCAATACTTTAAATACATGAGAACCATTCATATTTACAAAAGCATATAAAGTATTTTCAAAAGTCAAAATAACATTAACAAAATCTTAAAACTAATATTTTTGACAAAATACATTAGTGTATTCGAAAACAGCATCCTGTAATCGAATACAAAGCAAGTCAGAAGCAAAAGTCTCACAATTGTATTCGACTACGACCATCTGTAGTCGAATACAAAGCAAGTTAGTGGCTAAAATCTTTGCATCTGTATTCGACTACGACCTTTTGTCGTCGAATACAAAGTAAGTTAGTGGCAAATTTCACGAATCTGTATTCATTGGCCATGAATCTGAAGAGATGTTTATGGAATATAAATACCCCAAAACTTTAGATCAAACGACACACAATCCATGAATCAATACCTTGAATAACTTTGAACAAAATTTTGTTTTTTACAAAGTACTTGCATTTCATTTTCATATCATCTGAAAGGTTCTCAAAGTACTTGAAGTATTATTGGATTGAAATCATTATACCTCTCATTTATCCTTATTCAAAATCATATTATATCACTTGTAAAAAAAAGTAGTACTTTCTTAAAAGTAGCTTAATCTAAGATAGTGGTGTGCTATCTTAGAAGTATTGTTAGAAGATTGTAGCAGAAATCCTAGGGTGGGAGTTGTACATTTTCTGACAATAAGTGGATTAATCTCTTGTGTTGTGCAAGAGGATTGGACATACCCTTGGTTATTAGGGGAACCAGGATAATTCTACTGTGTTAATTTATTTACTGCATTTACTTATTATTAGTCATTATATCAACTCAGAAAATTCAACTACTATATCGCTGAAAACAAGAAAATTTCCTAACACCTAATTAACCCCCTACCTCTTAGGCGTGTGACACCCTAAATCCCAAAATAATATATATAATAATTTATATCATATTCCTATAAAATTTGCAGCGGATAAATAAAATTATATTTTCAAGAAAATAAAAACTTTTGTAAATAATTTAGGATATCACGTTTCTCAAAGTACACATGCAACAATTCAAATTTTATTACTCAAATAAAACAATTTAATCTCAATGAACTTGATTTAAGTATAATTACTTGATTTAATTCTAAAAACTTACTAGTACTTTTAAGGTTTTCATACAAAAATTTGATTCAAATTAAATAAGTAAAATAAAAATTAAAACCCTTATTCCCGGTATCACCTATCAGAGCGGGGTTCCTCCCAAACTTGAACTTCAAGACTCATTAACCTGTAATAACTGCGATTTAGCAAACACAGGGCCCAGCTAGTCAAACACAAACAACGAAGGAGGTGAGTTTTGAAATCATGTTAATAGTATAATATGAGTAAGAAGAACACGCAAACAATCATAATAGAACCATATCATAATCACTTTACGATATATCAAAATATTTAATTAAATAGTATCATACTATAACATCAAAGTCACTCAAATAAAATAATCATCTCATTATAATATGCATCAAATCATCTAATTAATATTACCTTTAAAACACATCAATCACAACAAAACAATCACAAGGAAATGCAATGCTATGCATGAGCTTAGACTCTACTTCACAATGTGGTACCATTCTAACTCTGAAGTACTTGGTTAGGAGGCCATGATACTATGCCACCATCCCGGTGGACGGACAATTCAAATTGGCCCTGTCCTCATAGGTCCCCTCAACTCAACCCAAGACACATATACGTGACAGTCGAGGTAAACGTGTGTTGCATGGTAGCTCCCGACATTTGGAGTGCTAGCTCCAAGTCACCTAGGAATTCCCCACCGGAATACCTCCAAGGTCTAACAATCTTGCCTTAAGGCTCGACAGCAGACCGCCACGATCAGGCTCATTCAATTGTACTTCCCCATAATCACTAGGCTTGTCAGGCCCTACCTATATGATGACAAAATAATCTCCATTTCACAAATTCACAATATTTATTTTCTCCCCCCGTTAGCTTAGACTACTACCTTAAGAGCACCATATTTAAGAATCATCACTATCTCATCAAGTATGGCGTACTTCAATATTTTCATCACAATTTTATAATATCATTAATCATAAACTCATCACTATCATCAATCAAAAATCATCATTATCATCACGTAAGCATATATCAAACCATGCATCCATATTTTACTATCACATCACATAATTTCATCTAATCAAACATGTACACATAATTTCATTCAACATCCAACATCACAATAATAACAAATATCAAAGGGCTACTGTCGTACGTAGCAAGCCCCGGATGAATCGTTGGGAAATACGGTTTTCCCGTTCATCTCACAATATATTATACTCATGAATTCAAACGCTCTCTCACCCCTTACCTCATTTCGACGCTTTCAGACACAAGTACAATTCCACGAGCAAACAATATTTGTTCTTTGACTTTTTGTCCTTCAATCAATTTAACTCGACAATTTATGGGTAAACGTCAAAAATAAATTATGCGAAAATAGTCTAAAAACTGATTTCGAAATTCGGTCAAAGAAAATTACCATAAATCAGAAAACCAATCAGTGGATAATATAGCCACTTTTCACACGGTCGTTTTGGCGTTGGTTTCACTAAAATCGGACTTACAGTGAAGGAGAACGGTGCAAAATAAGGATTTCTGTAAACGGAGAAATCGAGTATTTTAGGGAGAAATTCGGGTTGTTAAAAATCTGAAAAATTGTATTTAATTGAATAGATAAATGAGTAAAACAACATACTGAAATTTGGACGAAAACAGAGAAACTGTTCTGGGACAGTTATGGATCGCCGGTGTCAAACGATACGATTATTGTAAGTTTCCTCTTGATTTTGTTCTTTTATTTTGTTTTATTAACAATTTAAATCATTTACACACATGGGTCAAGCCCATTAGACTCCTTTTAGGTTTTACTATTACTATTTTATTTTATTAAAAATAAAAAACACAATTTCATTAATAAAACATTATTAATATTTCAAAACTTATAATTTATAAAATACCTTTAAAATACATTAATAACCAAAACTCTCATATTCTAATTAATCACTATAATTACACTTATTTTTCCAAATACTTACATTAAATTACTACGTTAGAAAATATTTAAAATTACAAAATAAATAAATATATAAAATCAACACTTTATATTAATTACTATTTCAAAATAAACAAATATAAAATCATGATGCCATAACAAGTATATAAAAATAAAAAGAATAAAACACAATAGTACCACTATCTCAAGATAATTATTTTTAAAATGAATAATTAAAATTAAATATATTTAAAATTAAATAAATATAATTAAGTACACATTTAATATTAGTTAAACGCAAAAAAGAATGTTATTTTAATTGGGTGCGTGTTTATACACGTAAAATGACATAAAATCTTATTTTTCAAAATATTACACTAAAATACTATTACTTTAAAAAAATATATATAGCATAATAATATAAAATATTTATTATTTATATCGTTCGTTTAATATAATCTGTATCAATCTAACACATCATAGAAAACATTCGTATAACAAAAATTACTAACAAAATTTATCAACATATATTCTAAAATAATTTTAACATCAAATTAATTATTTAAATTCCTATTTAATTAATAAAATAATTTATTATCAAATTTAGGGTGTTACAAGGCGTACCTCTGTACTTACATTAAATAGTAATCTTTGTCATAATATACCTTGATAAGATCCAAAGAAGCACTTGAATTAGACATGAGGACAATGTGAATATGTGCTTCTTCTAAAGGACCACCATTCAAACTTGTTACTATTCCTTTGATCTGATGGATGACTTTCATCAAGACTCCAGTAGCATCAACTTTGGCACCATATTCTTCCAATTTAGTTCTTCCAATAATTTGATCTTGAGATGTTTTTTGGAGGAAAGGTCAATAGTGAGATATGTGTAGGAATGCCAAATCTAAGTGGTTCAAACTCATTTAGAAGTTGTTGATGTTTTCTCAACCATATCGTCTTAATAGAAAACATTAGATTTGATTGAAAGTTGCATATAAACTATCAAGAATGTTATGGAGAATGTTCTGCTTTTATGTAGAATGTTCTACTCTTCTATAGAATGTTTGGCTCTGTAAGAAAAACGTGACTTCTAAATGCAAGAATTATGTATATGGCAATACTTCTCATGCAAGAATTATGTATGTTCAATTTATCAAGCATTCACAAAACGGAGCATGTATCATTATTAACCAATCAAACAATTAAGTAAAAGATAAGGGATAGAAGAATGATACTCAGAAATTTATCCTGGTTCGGTTGTCTGTAAGACAACCTACATCCAGTCCCAAGATCAACTTGATCTTAGCCTTTTTCACTAGAATCTTCTATAGTACTTTTACATATTGTCTAGCTAGCTCCTAGCCTATCTATCCAACTATCTTGATTCTAACATACATCCATTGCATCCTTTGAGTTATTCCGGCAAACTCACACAAGATAGCAATGAGGTTCCTTTCTTGATGATCACAAGCATCAACGAACGGTAACCACCAGTGTAGCTACTGGATTTTTACAGAATTTGGTTTCAATGTCATTTTACAGAAAATGATAACAAAGAAGATCAAAAGATCTTTTCTAACAAAAGTGACTTGATCACACAATGATGTTCAAACTATAGGTGTTCGCCAAACGGTTAAGTTTTCTCAAAGTATTGTGTGTATCAAAGTTCAAAGTCTCAAAGGTTCTGTTTTTGGAAAGTATTGAATTCTATGTCAAATCAAAAGTTATGATCATTCTTTTTGAAAAACAGTTTTGAGACAGTTGTTATATGTTTCAGAAAAACACATATAAATCGATTTGCCAATCGATTTTATAAAGCATAGAAACACTCCAATCGATTTTTCAATCGATGCTCGTGTTTCTTGTTTTTCTTGGATCTTGAAAACATATGTATCAATCGATTTCCCAATCTATTGGTTTAATTCATAAATCAGAAAACTGAGACAAGTTCATATCAGCATCGATTGAGTAATGGATTTCGAATGTTTTGTTCAAACAACGAGATCAAAACAATCGATTCCACAATCGATTGATATTTCATTATAATCGATTTGGCAATTGGTCTGTAACTGAAACCGTTACTCCAATCAATTTGCCAATTGATTGGACTGGTCTCTGGGACTTCAGAAAATGTCTCGAATTGA
Source organism: Cicer pinnatifidum (assembly GCA_037974775.1). Lineage (NCBI taxonomy): Eukaryota > Viridiplantae > Streptophyta > Magnoliopsida > Fabales > Fabaceae > Cicer > Cicer pinnatifidum. The sequence continues at coordinate 34,739,103 of JBBPBR010000006.1, forward strand.
TTTGCTTTGTCCCACTGTCCCAGTTGTTCAATTCCAATCGATTAACCAATCGATTTGAATTGTTACTTGGACTTAGCCATTTTAAAAACATTGATTTTCCAATCGACTAGGAACTTGGTTTCTGATATATGAAAAAACATTTTCAACACCCAATCGATTTGTCAATCGATTAGTATATGTCTTGCAAGTCAAGAAATAAAATTCAATTGATGTCTCAATCGATTGATTTTGTCACAGAGCTACTGACTTAGAAAAACTTTTGTCCAATCGATTTGCCAATTGATTTGGTTTAAGGATTTTTGTCTCTGTGTCTCATTCAATCGATTCATCAATTTATGTTCCAATCGATTGTCTAATCGATTGGTATGTTACAGAGTTTAAGTCAGAGACAAAGTAAGCTCGAAATCGATTTGCCAATCGATTTAAAAACTTGTGACAATCAGAGCAATATCAACAGCAGTCATATATCAAATTCATTTGCAGCGGGTAAAACAAAATATCAGAGCACAACTAGACTGACTGTGACATATTGATTGTAACAGAGCAAAATCAGAGAGGTATTAGAGAAGTATCATAACACAGAAAACACAAGTTTAAATTGTAGCATTTTCTCCCCCTTTGTTACTACATGCAAAAAGATACAAAGTAAAAACAAAGAAAGTAGGAACAAAATGATATTCATATATAAACTTATCGGGTACAAGGCAATACAGAAAAAAAGATACAAAGCAATAAAGAACCTAAGCACCTAAACTCCTAAACTAGGCTGATCCTCATTATTATCTAAGGCTGAGGCAGAGACCGCTGTATTATCCTCAACAGGTGTCTCCTCAACATGAGGTGCAGGGCTAGCCAAGGGTGTGGGAACAGGTTCGCCAGTTGCTTGTCGGCCAATATCAGCAATGTCACTGAAAGACAGTTTGAGGCCGAGATGATCTTGTATTGCCGCAACATCCTGTGAAACTGTGTTCAGATGCTTCTGATGCTTATCCAAAGCTGATTCAACTCGAGCACTATGAGCAGCTTGAGTTTCCATAAACTCTAGCAGCTTTGCTAGAACTGTAGCTGATATGCAAATCTGCTTAGCTGGTTGATCTACAACAGGCTGAGCTGGTTCAGCAGCAGATTGAGGGCGCGTCCAAATCCCGTTCACCTTTTTCAATTGCATTTGATTCACAATTGACTCTCCAAAGGTGAGGGTAGTTTTGGTGCACTCTTCTTTTGCCAAAGGGATTTTGAAATGCTTCAGAACCCATGTGATAAGCTGAGGATATGGAAGCACTAATTTTCCTTGAGCAGCTTCCTGCATGTATTTGAGCACAATCAAGTCCAGCTCATCTTGAGCTCTTTGCAAAGTCCCCAAAGCAGAAGAATGTCCAACTTCTGGATAACTACGTGATTTCCGAAACGGGGAACAAGCATCCTTGTGAGAGCATACATCAACATACATTCCTGGACTTTCATCTGGCCGATAGGTAATGCGGCAGACTCCGCATAACCTTCTACCATCAAGTCCTGAACAGCTGTATGACGATCAACTGACTCTTCCCATCCTTCGTCAGCAGTATCGGCTTCTGAACTGCCATCAATAGATTTCCCGTGGAAGGGCAGTCTAGACAGTTTTGCAAAATCTTCAAAAGGCATACTGATCTTCTTCCCTTTGACTTCAGCTTTGAAGCCATCATCTGTGAGTCTGAAAGTAGAGTAGAACGCTCTAATGAGCTTAGGATACGCGTCCAGAGATGAAGACAAGAAAGGTTTCCATACCCTGAAATCTCATATGATTCTGGAATGTGAAGCCGTCAGCATCAAAGTAGGTGAAATCCATGGTTCTGGCTTCATGGATTTTTCTGTTGAGAAAATGAGCAGGAATCTCAACAATAGTAGCTGGTTTCTCCTTTTGAGGTGGAGCTTGCTTTGGCTGAGGGGAAGGAGCAGCCTTCTTCTTCTTGGGAGCTAGAGTCCTCATAGCATCAGCCATAAGTTTTTCTGTTGGAGGCTCCTTTCTCTTTTTAGGTTTGCCTTGATCAACAACAACTGCCTTGCCTTTGTCATTAGCACGGATCTTGTGTGTAGGAATAGGCACACGTTTAGAAACAGGAGGTGGAGAGGGAGTTCTTCCACTTGAAGAAGATGAAGAAGATAAAGAGGGGGTTTTGGAACAAACTTGCTTAACACGTGCCATTGTTAAGAAAGTTTTGATTTTGAGATGAAGATGAATATCAGAGATAGGTTGGGAGATGAATTTTTGTAGAAAGGTAGAGACTTGGTGAGAAAATTTCTGGAAAAAGTATGAAGTAATCGATTGGGGTTGAAACAGGGTTTATATAGACCTGTTCACAATCGATTCCCAAATCGATTTATTTAAGGCTGGGTAAAGGTCAATCGATTGCTCAATCGATTGAGTTACCGTTACTGGGGAAGTGAAATCGATTGAGCCATAATTACCTCTCAACGGCTATAAAAATCTGGCAACGGTAATAATGCCAATCGATTTCCAAATCGATTGCCATTATTTACTCAATCGATTTCCAAATCGATTTCGAGGAAGATTTTCTCAAGTCAGAAGTCTGGAATCAAACTAATCGATTTCCAAATCGATTGGATTTAGGAATAGAAAAGCACAGAAGGAAACAAAGGACCACGAAATTGATTTAGCACTCGATTTCGAGTTATCTAGTTTTCAAATTAGACACAGTGTTCTACGTAATCGATTTTCCAATCGATTTCGTGAAGCACTATTCCTGTTGATCCACAAGATAATCGATTTTGCAATCAATTGGGCACCTGTATCAGATTTCATTCTGATCAACTATTCCTAGCTTCATTCTAATATGAAGGAAACTTTCTTTGGGTAAAGCTTTAGTGAATATATCAGCCAACTGCTCAGTTGTATTAACATATTCAAGCTTTATTTTCCCATTTTGAAATTGATCCCTTATGAAATGATGCCTTATTTCTATATGCTTGGTCCTAGAATGCATGACTGGGTTTTTGGTAATACAAATAGCACTTGTATTATCACACATAATAGGCATTGTCCCTAACTCTACTCCAAAGTCACACAAGTGCTGTTTCATCCAAAGGATCTGAGCACAGCAGCTTCCAGCTACAATATACTCAGCTTCAGCTGTGGATAAAGCAATACTTGTTTGCTTCTTGATATACCAAGAAACTAAGGAGTTACCTAGCAAGTGACAGGTGCCTGAGGTGCTCTTTCAATCTAATTTGCACCCTGCAAAGTCTGAATCTGAGAAGCCAACTAAGGTACATGTAGATCCCTTAGGATACCAAAGTCCTAGATTTCTAGTTCCTATAAGGTATCTGAAAATCCTCTTAACTGTACTAAGGTGAGACTCCTTTGGATTAGACTGAAACCTAGCACACATGCAGACACTAAACATAATGTCAGGCCTGCTTGCAGTCAGGTAAAGTAAGGACCCGATCATGCCTCTATACTTGGTAACATCTACTGGTTTTCCCATCTCATCCCTATCTAGGTGACAAGCTGAGCTCATTGGAGTATCAATGGATTTATACTTATCAAAGCAAAACTTCTTAATTAAATCATTACAATACTTTGTTTGGCTAATGAAAATACCAAGCTTGCTTTGGTTAATTTGAAATCCCAGAAAATAGGAGAGTTCTCCCATCATTGACATTTCAAATTTACCTTTCATTAAATTTTCAAATTCTTTGCATAGCTTGTCATTGGTTGATCCAAATATTATGTCATCAACATAAACTTGGACCAGCAATATATCATTTCCATTAGATTTTATAAAAAGGGTTTTGTCAACATTGCCTCTTACAAAGTTTTGTTGAATGAGAAAAGTGCTCAGCTTCTCATACCAAGCTCTAGGAGCTTGTTTCAACCCATAGAGAGCCTTTGTTAGCTTGTACACATGATTAGGAAAATCAAGATTTTCAAAACCAGGTGTTTGGCTAACAAACACTTCCTCTTGGATGTCACCATTGAGAAAAGCACTTTTCACATCCATTTGATAAAGTTTGAAGTCCATAATACAAGCAAAAGCCAACAGGATTCTAATAGCTTCTAGTCTAGCTACTGGGGCATAGGTTTCATCATAGTCTATCCCTTCCTCTTGGTTATACCCCTTGGCTACTAGCCTAGCTTTGTTCCTGGTGATGACACCATTCTCATCCATTTTGTTTCTGAACACCCACCTGGTTCCTATAATGTGTTTGTTGGCTGGTTTGAGAACTAGGATCCACACATTGTTTCTCTCAAACTGGTTCAACTCCTCTTGCATAGCAATGATCCACTCATCATCTAAGAGGGCTTCCTTAACATTTTTGGGTTCTAGTTGGGAAACAAAGGCTTCTCCTAGTTGCCACTCCCTTTGAGATATCTCCTATAATGTTGTCTATAGGATGATTTCTAATGAACTTCCATTCTCTAAGTAGATCATCTAATCTAATTGGTTCAACACAGTCCAGGTTGGTTTGAGGTTCAAGTTCAGGTTCAACAATCTCTAATGGTTCAGATTCTACAACTTCATCTAAGGAAGTATCAACTATAGAAGGAGTCTTGTTCAGATTTTCAGAAAACAGTTCATCAAATTTTACATGAACAGACTCTACTATGGTTTTAGTCCTTTTGTTGTAGATTCTATAGGCTTTACTAGTTTGGGAATACCCTAGGAAAATACCCTCATCCGCCTTAGGATCAAACTTACCTAGATGTTCTTTGCCATTGTTTAAAACAAAGCATTTACATCCAAAGACCCTAAAGTAAGATATGTTTGGTTTCCTACCCTTGTATAACTCATAAGGAGTTTTCCTGAGGATTGGCCTGATCAGAACCCTATTGACTACATGTGTGGCTGTGTTGATCGCATCAGCCCAAAAGTACTTGGGCATATTTGAATCTTTAAGCATAGTCCTAGCTAACTCCTCCAAAGACCTGTTTTTCCTTTCAACCACCCCATTTTGCTGAGGAGTTCTAGGGGCAGAGTATTGATGATTGATACCATTCTGTTCACAAAAGGTTTTAAAAGAGTCATTTTGGAATTCACCTCCATGATCACTTTTAATTGAGACTATTTTCTGATTATTCTCATTTTGGACTAAAGCAGCAAAGGTTTTAAAAATTGAGAATGTCTCACTCTTGTGAGTCAGAAAATATGTCCATGTGAACCTAGAATAATCATCAACCAATACAAATCCATACAGATTGCCACCAAAACTCTTAACTTGGGAAGGACCAAAAAGATCAATGTGAATCAGCTGTAAAACCTTAGAGGTTTTAACTGAATCTATAGGGGAAAAGGAAGTCTTAACAAGTTTGCTCTTCTCACAGGAGTCACACAGCCTATCTTTGGTAAACTTCCTATTTGGGAGACCTATGACAAGCTGCTTGCTAACTAGTCTATTCAAATGATCTATATGAATGTGTGCAACACGTTTATGCCATAGCCAATTCTCATCAGCATTTGACAACAAACAACATATAGAATCAGCAGGTAATGCAGAGAAATCTAACATATAAATGTTGTTGAATCTATTACCAACCAATTTCATACCTTCATTCTCCTTATGCTCTATTATGCAAGACTGAGAAGTAAAGTTTACCTTAAAGCCTTTATCACATAACTGGCTGATACTCAGCAGGTTATGTTTGAGTCCTTCAACATATAATACATCTTTGATAACAGCAGTTAACTCATTACCTACATCTCCAATGCCACAGATTTTGCCTTTATTATTGTCGTCGTATTTGACGTAGCTGCCATCCTTTAAGCTTAGAGACAAAAACTTAGTTTTGTCCCCTTTCATGTGCTTGGAGCACCCACTGTCCAAATACCATAAGTGGGTCTTGGATGCCAAGCACACCTCGCTCTCCGAATCCGAGTCTGTTTTGGCCATGAGACACATATTAGCTTGTTCTTCTTCAGAAGATGATGAGGATTCGTTGTCATTATCATTCCATGCGATATATGCTTTCTTGTTTTTCTGAGCTGGTTCCTTGCCTTTAGTTTTGGAATTTCAGTTTTTGTTCTGCAGCTTGTAACAATCAGCCTTTATATGACCAGGTTTTCCATATTCGTAGCATGTAACTGTTTTACTGTCATTGTTCTTCGAGCTAGATTGTTTTCTGAATTTACTGTCTTTCTTTTTCAGAAATTTCTTAAATTTCTTGACAAGTAACCCCAGTTCAGGTTCCTCATTATCCTCACTGCTTGATTCATCTGAGTTGGTCTCATGTTCAGACTTTGATTTTTGATGTGCCTGGGCTTTCAATGAAAGTCCTTTCTTCTTTCTGTCAACTTGCTCAGTTTCACTTAGCCTGTGAAGTTCCATTTCGTGTTCACTTAATTTCCCAAAGAGTGTAGCGATAGACATTGATCCAAGATCCTTTGACTCTGCAATGGCAGTAACCTTTGGCTGCCATTCCCGAGTTAGGTATCTCATTACTTTACTGATCTGCTGATCGCTTTCAATCTCCTTTTCGAAGTGCGTGCAAGTTGTTGACAATGTGCGTGAACCTGGTTTGCATGTCATTGATGGATTCTTCTTTCTTCATATTGAATAATTCATATTCGTGCATCAACGTGTTTATCCTTGTATGTTTGTTAATTATGTCAAAACTAAAATCAGGGGAACTTATGTCCAACAGGCTCTTCTACACAATGTTCTGCTCTTATGCTGAATGTTCTGCTCTTCTACAGAATGTTCTGGTACTGCTTCCAGAATGAACCTTTTTGCTTAAATAGATCATTCTTTTAGATTTTGCCTTTATTGTTCTCCAGCTTTTAAGAGGAGAATGAAATAGATATTGTTTATTAATCTCGGTTTCCTGGAAAGCATTTTGTTGCTGTTGTCCACAATGTTCTTCTTCTTCTTCTTCATCTTCTTCGCTTTAATGTTTCCAACGGTTATAAATACTCCACAACTGTTCCTACATCACAAGTTAGTAATGATTTGGGTACCCATATTTGTTTGGGTCCTTGATGGTTAGTATATCTTCTTTTAGAATATTTTTTAAAACTTGATCTCTTTTTAAAATAGCAAGTTGATTCAAAGTGACCATTTTTGGAAAAGGATTTGAAATTGATTTTGCTGAAATTCCAGATCGTTCCCTTTTTCGCAGATTTTCTGGATAAGGTTCAGCTTTAGTTTTGGAACTTTCTCTGTTTTGAGAGAAGCCTGGAGAATGTTCTCTTTTGCAGTTTTTTCAACACTTGTTTAACAGAACGATCTTCTCTTTTAATCAACTTTTTGCTTTCAATCTTTTTATCTCTTTTTCTAAAATAGCAAGCAAACTCTAGATGTCCAAGTTTCTTACAATATGAGCATTTGGTTTTGCATTTATCCTCTTTTCTTTTCGAAACAAAAAAGTTTTCATATATTTTCGTTTTTTGAGTTTTATCAAAACCAAGACCACCTTTATCAAATATTCCCACTTGAGATCCCAAGATTTTCTGAAAAGTTTCAATAGATTTGATAAAGTTTCCTAAGTCATTTTTGAGAATTCCATTTTCTATTTTAAGAATAATGTTCTCCTTTTGAATCCCATAATATTCTTGATTTTTAGTTTTATCAGTTTTCTCAAGCTGGGATTCTTGCATGACCTTTTGAATGTTTTCAATGGTATTCACCAAGTTGGTTAAGTCACTTTTAAATTCATGAACTTCTATTTTTAAAGACATATTTTCTTCCTTAGTTTCAAAACATTCTGGAAGATGATTTTGTTTGAGTATCTCATTAAAAATCTTTTGTTGTTCAAACATTTTTAAATCATATTGCTGCAGACTTTGAATGACCTTTCTAAGTTCGTCATTCATAGCTTTTGCTTTCTCTTTTTCTTCTTTTTCTTTACGGGGTTATTCTTTTAATAGACCACATTTTTTAGCAAGAATGATTGAATCACATAAAAGATTATCAAATTCTTTTTCCATTTGCTCAAAAATAGGACATAGTTCAGAAATAGTTACCTCATTATTTTCTAAGCTTTCCATTAAGCACATGTTGTCTTATGACATTACTTCTTCTTCTTGAATCTTTTCCTCTAACACTTGTTAGGTGCTCAACTTTAGAGACCAAGCTCTGATGCTAATTGAAGTAACAACGTCGATTTACAAGAAAGGGGGGTTTGAATTGTAAATGCACCTTTTAAAAATTCCTATTAAAAACTTAAGAAAATAACTCAAGATTGATCTTGGTTGTGAAAACAGAAAACGGAGAACGTTCTTGGTTTTAACCAGAAAACGAAAAACGTTCTTGGTTAGTTAAAATCAGTAATTTAGTTTATGTATTTAACTTGATAATCGATCAAACTGAAAGTAAATAGATATGGGAAGAGATACCACACAACGATATATCCTGGTTCACCCAACTCAGGTTACGTCCAGTCCCGACAATCGTGAGATTTCCCACTAAGTGTTTAAAACAAAGAACCTTCTTGGTTTTACAACACCTAGTTCAGATCAACCTTGATCTGCTACAAAGTTAAAACCTTTCCACCCATAAAGGAGTTCAATCAAGTCACCTATCAACCTTGATAAGATTTCTTAAAATCTACCCAACCTATATTAAACTATTATAGTTTGAGTTTTACAATAATTATGAGATTGCTTTGTTAGAATCTGAGAAGGCTCAACACTTGTTTTAGTTCTGATTCTTTGACAGAAAAATACACGGAATGATTCTAGGAATCGAATGGGAAAAATCAGAATTGATTCGACGTATGTGTGTGAGAGAAATTCAAGTATGATTGAAATGAGTAATGAATTTTCTTAGTACTTGAAGCTCTGATTTTACCTTGAGCATTGACCTTCCTTTTATAGGCTTTTAGGACATTTAATAATGGTCAAAAGAGCTGTTGGTAGTGCTATGTCAGATTTGACAAAATCAATATATTTGAATAAAAATATTCCAACCTTTGAACATAATTTGAACTTTGTTGATTGGGCTGGTTTCTTTGTTCTTGATCAGATTTATCTTGTGTTTAATAATCCTTGAAGCTTCATATGTAATTTTTGATGTTACAGCTTTGATCTGGAGCCTTGATTTTGTCCAAAATAGTTTGGTGAGTGATTATACACTTCTGCAGAAATAAGCAGATCAATGGTGAAATTCTGCATAAACAAAGATTGATAATCAATCTGAAGACTGGCCTGATCATTCTGGAGAAAGAAGTTTGATGCTGAAGATCAATTGTAACAAGCTAGTTAATATTTATCAATTTGGATACTGATATTGCACTGCTGTCCAGATTGATCAGAATGTTGTCAACAATGTTTAGATTAGTCTGGTCTTGCTAATTCTTGATCTCTTCTCTTTCTGATTCGAGTAGTTTCTTTGAATCTAATCATCTCAGTTTGTTCCTTGCCAAGTGCTGGTGATAGAAATGTAAAATCTAGAAGCTAAAACTTCTTTTAAATTCATTCTCTGTTTTCCAGATCTTGTTAAGAATGTTATCAATTCTTGTCTGTTTAGTTTCTTGCCTTTTTTATGCTGATTTCTTTGATTTGTTTAAATTAGCACAAGTTAAATTAGCATAACATTTAGAATGATAATTAACATTCTTAATTAACTTTTTGTTTGTTTTCATCAAAACATTAAATTGAGATTTTGTCACAACATTGCTATTAAGAGAATAAAAAATCAATGCAAATAGACTCCCAAAGATACCACTTTTAGATAATCATATATGATTTTTTTTAACTATGACATTACATTTGGAATTAATACTAAGCTAAACCCTAGTATTACAAGATGTGAAATGGCTTGAAACAATCACCTCATTACAATTTTAGTGAAGGATGCTTACTTATGAAGATAGTAAGTTTATGAAACACAAACATTCCAATGTTTTAATCCCCAATTGATACTTGTTAGGATCGTTTCTATTAATTTTGAAAGTAATCACATACACTATTAATGTAGCAAAGTTAGCTATACAAGCTTTTTGTTAGTTACACAAGCATTAAAGCCTCATGAATCACAGTGCGGAAAAAAAAAATCAAATAAGAACCTAGATTGGGTATCCATAAGAACCTAGATTGGGTATCCTATTTTGTTGTTTCAAATCACCAAATAAGAACTTCAAGAGTCTCTTGCAGCTACATCTTCCAATGGCTAAGGGAATTTAATGAAATACAACAAAAATTAAAGAAGGAATGAGATGCGTAGGCTTAACACTATTCGAAGCAATGAAACACATTCACAAAATAAGGGATTTTTGTGCGGCCACCAGAAGTGAATGGTGTGGCCGGATGTGAACGACGACGAGACAGGGTACAAGCGAAACATCGTTTCTTTTTTAGGAAAAGCACACTAGTATCTACAGATAAAGAAAAAGCAGAACACTTACGAAAATATATACGACAGTGGAGAAAGAAGAACCAACTATGGTGGTGGAGGAACTCTTACGGCAGCAACAAAAGAAAAACAATGGTGGTGATGGTTCACAACGGTTGTAGAGAGAGAAAGAGATAGAAAGAATTTTTGCGCACGAGATTTTGGATTCATCCGCGAAAGAGAGATAAAAATTGTAGTTGTGAAACAATTATGGATTTTAATATTCAAAAACTATATTTTAATACACATGTTAGATGGGTTCTATGAAACACAATCTAACAAGGTTTGAATTAATTTCAAAATTGCCACCACTTAGTTTCTTAGACCAGTTGGGAAACAACAAATCTAATATCCTCGATCTAATAAGGTTAAACTGCACTAGTGATTATTATATTGGGAGTTTTTATTGGACTATGTCCTGTTGTTTTTATTCTCTCAATTTTAGAAAAGTTTTTCACGTTAAAAATTGTGTTTGTCTCATATTTAATTATCTATCCATTAGTGTAACTATGTTGAATTGTATTTTATGTTTGGTCATTTGTCTGAATAAACAAAGAAAAATATTTCACATTATTGAGATAGTTATATGTGATATTACCAAACAAGAAGTACTAACATTTTTTTTTCATTTTCAAATTAATTGAGAGACAATTGAAAGTCCACTCTGAGTGCACTAGGAATATTGAATTTAATTGGTGATATTCTTATAAGTTTTACAATTGCTTTTTGTAAGAGTTATAATTGTTAAATAGAATCTTTTATAAATTATATTTTATAACCTTATGATGATAATATTTTCCTTAATACCTAC
>JBBPBR010000006.1:34750814-34771230 GCA_037974775.1 Cicer pinnatifidum
AGTATGATTCATATATTTGTTTATTAACTATTGTATATATGATGAATAATGTTCATAAATAATTAATAAAATTTAAAATATTTTTTGTTATATATATTTAATTTTGTTTTAAGTTATTAGGTTTTTATGACTGTATTTTATTAAAAACAATTATAATAATTTTTTAAGGGTTTATAACTATAGCTCTTAGCATTCTAGTAGAAAACGTTATAATTTAGTGTACGTGTGTTAAAATGTTGATAATAAATATATGTGTTAATGATATTTATATATATATATATATATATATATATATATATATATATATATATATATATATATATATATATATATATATATATATATATATATATATATATATATTATAATCTATTATTAAACATACAAAAAAAAAATTTGTTCCACTATTAGAAAAATAGGATTTAGTATCGGCCAAAAGCCGACGCTAACGATGATTTAGCGTCGGATTAGCGTCAGTGTCGGGACCATAAGACAGTCGAAACTAATTATTAGCGTCGGCTAAATACCATCCGATGCTATATTAGCGTTGGCTAGGCCGACGCTACACCGACGCTATCTCTGAAATTAAAATATCCGACGCTAAAATGTCAATTGCCACGTCAGTTGGGGGAAAAATAGTTGCGTCGGATGGCCGACGCTAAAGTCAACAAACAATAGTCAACAAAATATGTAGCGTCGACTGGCCAACGCTAAAGTCAAAATAAAAGTCAACAGTATTTATAATGTAGCGTCGAACTGGCCGATGCTACGTTCAAATTTATTTAATTTTTTATTATTAATTTTTTAGCCCATGCTTAATTTCATTTTTTTTAATAATATAATTGATTGCTAATAAACATTAAAAGTCATTGGATTGACAACATAACATACGACTTGAGTATTAAATAACATAACAAAGTATCATGTGTTCTGAAACTACAAAATAACAAATAGTATCGAATAACAACTTTGGCAAAGTTACTTAATACATAACTGTCAATCAATTACTACAAAAAGTAAGCATAACTATGACATTAAGGTTCGTCCAGCGACACGTCATCCAAATTATGATCGTAATGAGGATGCGAAGGAGGATGACTCGCAGTAGATGATCCACCAGCTGATTGACGATGCAAAGCGTCAATTTTATCTCCAAAAAATTGCTTTAATACATCAAAATCATTCTTTAACTTCTTTGGACTCTTCCTAGCCTCTTCAGCGACCTTGGTAGCCACTTGAGCTTGGGCCACTGCATCCTAAGCAATTTGTTCAGCTCTAATTCTAGCTGCCCTCTCCGCTTCTAAAGACGTCCCAGTCATAGAATTATAAGGATTCTGGGAATGTTGTATTCATTTTAAGTAAATGTAAATTTAATACATACGAGCTCAATCGCAACATCAATATGAGCCTTGTGGCCTGAGGTGTGAACAGCCCCGTCTCTTGTTGAAGCTTGATTGGTCTTATTTTGGTTGGAGTTGTTCTTGAATATTGTACCTTCCCAATATGCTTGAAGACCAGTCCAAGCTTCCTCACCTATCCAACTAGGTCGAGTCCCTTTTTTCCTCACCTTTGTAAGCATATCTGATAGTCTTTTAGCGGCCTTTTGTTCAAACAGACATTTCACAATATCATTATGACAAGGATCCCACGATACCTTCTCCTGGGAATAACAAAAAGTATATATGTACTAACTACTATCAACAAAACAAATTACACAATTCTCCCTATATATGCTAGAAAAATGAATTGAACATATAATTATATTCAAAGGCTTACCGCAAACTTTTCAAACCAATCTTGTCTAATTATGTCAGTGGTTGCACTCCAACCATAGATAGGCTCACGAAATTTTTTTTGTATGTCATACCTAATGGCATCTACAACTGCGTTGCTAGGAGTGAGTCTGCATTATTGTATTGAAGAAATAAAGTATTAAGTAAATAATATGTGTCTATACTTATGCTTCTAATATTAAGAAAATAAACAATTGTTGTAACTAACCCTTTACCATAAGGTCGTATAATGAATTTTCCATTATCATCTCTCACAGGCACGATAGGAGGAACGTTCCCTTGACCCACCTCCTCATCATCTTGGTTGTGCTCCTCATTTTCCACCCTATCCTCATGATCATCGGAAGTTTGTTCCACACTCTTCTCTACCAAAGCCTCATGTGGGGAATATTGTGAAGAGGCACCGATGGCATGAATACTTAAACCTGGAGTCGGCATAAAGACAAATACCTCAAGGGTTGAAGCATGGATGGGAGATGGTGTTGGGTGGGATGGTGTTATAATATCAGGAGGTGCTACAATCTTAGTTGATGTTGGAGGCTAAGACGGGGCTGGAGACGAACAATGAAGTGGCCTAGTGGTAGACAAGTTGCGACGTATGACATCCCGCTGCTAATTAAGTTTACCCGATCGCAACATCTTTGGTTTACCCCTAGTAGGATGGCCCTTTCCTTTATCACCGCCACCTTTGTTAGTCATCTGTTGTCATAAAGTAAAAAAGAGTAAATAAAAAATGCCATGTAAGTACAAAATGAACAATGCAATACAAAATACATAATACAATTTATCAAAATACAAGTTGCTCAAGTAGACAATTTATCAAAATACATAATATAGAATCAACAAGTTGTAATATGTTCGATCACAAAATACATAAACAATTTATCAGAATCAGCAAGTTGCTTAAGTACAAAATACACAGTGTAATACAAAATACATAAAATAAACTCTAATATTGTGCAATACAAAATACTATTGTAATATGTTCGATCACTATCCTTTTTCCCTTCACTACAATCTTCAATTAAGATATCAGTTCTATTTCTGCAATTGGTAGAACATGTGACATCCCATCAGACTGATAAGGCATTTCATCCTCTATGTTGTCAATCTCCATGTGACCCCTTGGTTTTGTGGTAATTGCCACACACCATCCACGCTTATCACTACACATTTCTAGATATGGGACATAATACATTTGTCTTGCTTTTTGCACCAGGATGAAAGGATCATAAAGACGATAACATTTATCCATCTTAATATCAACAATTTGATATTGTGGATGAATCTTTGTACCCCTATTTTTTGTTGGGTCAAACCATTCACAATAAAATAATGCAATCTTGTCCTTCAGACCAAAGTAATCTAGGTCTATGATATAGTTGATCATGCCATAGTAATCATCTTCTCCTCCTTCAGTAAGACGCCTTACATGCACCCCACTATTGATTGTCTTTTTATTAATGTTGTAGGCCTTAGTGTGAAACGTTTACCCGTTAACAAAGTAAATATTCCACGATATTGCCATTGATGAAGAACCACGAGATAATGCTATTATGTCTTTGTTGGTCACTTTATTTGCCTCGTTATTTATATATGCTTTCAGCCATATGGGAAACTCTACATGTATACCTCTAGATGCGTCTTCTTCATTGATTAAGTGATTCTTCAAGAATAAGCTGTCAACAATCACATAGTTCATAAGTAAATACGTATTATGGTTTGCATCAATATAATTTTCCATGCACTATGATGAACACTTACTCAAGGTATGGTTTAATTTCATCACAATTAATCAACACATGTACTTGAGCAGATTTCCATTCGTTATCTGTTAGATAATGTGTTCAGACTTCCCACTAGGTCGACCTCATTTCAGCAAGATGGATAGTGAAGGTTGGAGATCATCACATTTTAAATGACGATTATTACATAAATTTGGGGTCGACAACAAATTGAATGACTTGAAATAATGAGAACAAAAATAAGTTGTCTCGCGTTGTATATAGTCGGCGCATATGGAGCCTTCAATCCTAGCCTTGTTTGTCACTGCCCGCTTTGAGACTCCCGTACATCTGCACATTTAATCATTAAATGTCTATTAAGTAAGTTATAATAAACCTAGTAATTTGTTATGAAATAAACCACAAAAGTTACCTTTCAAATGGATACATCCACCGGTAATGTACTGGACCACCTAACATTGCTTCATAGGCAAGATGTATTAGAAGATGCTCCATTGAGTCGAAGAAACCTTGTGGAAAAATCCTTTCTAACATGCATATGATAATTGGAATGTTATTATTCAACTTAACTAAGTCGTCCAACCTCAATGTATTGCAACAAAGATCCTTGAAGAATCGACATAGCTCAGTTAATGATTTCCAAACAAATTCTGGCAAGGAATGAAATGAAATTGGGAGTAAACATTCCATGAAAACATGACAGTCATGGCTCTTCATCCCATGTATCGTACCCTTCTCAACATCGGCACACCTAGCAAGGTTTGAAGCATAGCCATAAGGCATTCTCAATTCCTTAAGCCATTTACAAACCAACTTGGCATCTAATGATGTCAAAGTGTAATTTGCCTTTGGTTTACCCATTTTTCCGTTAGATAAGACTTGCATCTCCAAATCCCCGCGAAAGCATAATAAAGACAAGTCTTTTCTCGCCTTTTCATTATCCTATGTTTTACCTTTAATATTCATAACAGTGTTAAATATATTATCGAAGACATTTTTCTCTATGTGCATCACATCGAGATTGGGCCTTAACAAGTTATCCTTCCAATATGGGAGATCCCAAAAAATACTTCGTTTTTTCCAATTATGACCCACTCCATACCCGTTCAATTTCTTTTTCCAACCAATTTTAGTCACTTTTGGAAAATTACTCACCACCTCCGATATCTCTTGCCGTGTGTAAATGAAAGGTTGACCGTCTTTCTCATCCCTATTTTTTTGTAAAACTTCTTTTACTTCTTCTAAAAGAGTGATTAGCTGGAAATAATCGACGATGACAATCAAACCAATAATTCTTACCGCCATATTTCAAAGTGAAAGCTTTTGTGTCTTCCATACAATGAGGACATGCCAACTTACCTTGTGTTCCCCATCCAGATAACATACCATATGCGGGAAAATCATTAAATGTCCACATCAAGCATTCTTTCATGATGAAGTTTTGTTTTGTGGATATATCATAGGTCAAAATACCGTTGGACCACAATCGTTGCAAATCATCAATCAATGGTTGCAAGTAGACATCTATATTTTGTTTGGGATTAGAAGGTCCAGGTATGAGACAAGTAAAAAATAAGTATGGTTTGGTCATGCACATTTCAGGGGGAAGATTGTATGGAGTGAGTATAACTGGCCAACAAGAGTATGGAGAAGCAGACGCTTGAATATAAGGAGTAAATTCATCTGAACTTAGACCCAACCTTACATTTCTGGGGTCACTAGCAAAGTCAGGATATACATCGTCAAAATGTTTCCACGCTTTTCCATCAGACGGATGGCGAAGGACGTTTGAACTTTTTTTATTTTCGTGATGCCATCTCATTTCAGCTGCAGACTCTGTTGATGCATACAATCTTTGTAATCTAGGAATGATGGGGAAATAAAACATTCTTTTTGTTGGAACATCTTTGAATTTTCCCATACCAGTCCTACATGGAATGAACCTAGGAGAATGACAAATTTTGCACTTAGATAACTTGTTATCATCCTTGTAATATAACATACATCCTTTTGTACAACAGTCAATCTTCTCAACCTTCAACCCTAACTTTGAAACCAATTGTGTTGCTTGGTAATAGTTATCAGGCAAGCATGTTGGCACTGGACATACACTTTTAAGCATTTTTGTAACAAAATCTATACCTTTTTGTGGAACATGCCAATTAGACCTAATTGCCAGAAGTTGAACACATATTGATAACATTGATTGGGTAGCCCCCTCGTAGATGGGCTTGTTGGTGGATATCAACTTGTTATAAAACCGTTTTGCATCTTCGTTAGGCAACTCATCCTCAGCAAATGTCTCATTTCCCATGTTAGTGTTCACATCAAAGACATCTCGATACGGCCTAAAAGCATCAAACACCATTTCATCCATTGCATTAAATTAGTCGTCGTGATGCACAATCCTACTACTAGTCGAACCACCCCTTGTTTCAACCATTGGCTTCACTTCTCCGTGTTCAGTCCAAATCCAATAATCTGGTTGAAATCCATCCCGGTACAAGCGAGGTCCAAAAGTAGTTGCTGTAGATATCTTCATACACTTGCATTTTATAGACGGACACCTTATCCCTCCCTCAGATATACAAATCGGTTGTTTCAAAGCCCTCTTCACAAAATCTTTAACACCACTAACATACTCCTCTTTCAATCCGCGTCTATTTTCATGTACCCTATTGTACATCCAAGTACGATCCATTTACTATAAGACAAAAACTTAACTTGTCAATCACTAAATAAGTTTGAAAAGTTATAGAGATAAATAAACTCATGAACCTAACAATTTTATGCAATATATCTGAGTCATATAGAATAAATTCCAACAGAACAAAGATTAATATTCAAACAATAACAGAATTTCTAATTTATATCATGGCATTGCATAACAATGCAACTAACTAATTAGTTAGATAATTAGATTGAAAACAAAGTATAATCAAATTAAATCAAGAGCAATTTAAACAAAGTATATGGTGGTTATCCAAACCAGCCTTAGATTGCGCTTGAACATCAGATTTTAGTATAAGAGCAATTTTAACAAAGTATAGGGAGGTTTTCCAAACTTGCATTGAACATCAGATTTTAGTATTGGAGCAATTTAAACAAAGTATATGGAGGCAAATCAGCCTTAGATTGCACTTGTAATCAGATTTTAGTATAGGTGCAATTTAAACAAAGTATAGGGAGGTTTTTCAAACTTGCATTGGACATCAGATTTTAGTTTAGTTAGATTGCACTTTTACAGAGTTCGGCGAGGTTTTCCAAATTCAGCATGTACACCGACAAACAAACTCAACAACATCCATATTAATAACAAAGTATAATCAAATTAACAACATCCATACCTTCCAAGTGCTTATAATCCTTCCCCCTCCAAACTACGATTTGATGTTTATCGAAATTCAACAGGATACAGAGGACCAGGTCCTGCATCAATGCATTTGGGATAGTTAGAAAGCAACAACTTACAGAACCAAGCAGAAAAATGAACCAGAAACGCAGAAAAATGAACCAGAAATCATGTTTAAGTTATGTGTAAGTTAATATAAGTAATTAAAGAGAAATCATGCAATCTGTCCAAATAGTGCAATTAAAGAGAAATCATGCAATATGTCTAGAAATTATGCAATCTGTCAAGATAGTGCAATATGTCTAGAAAACTGATTTCTTGGTGTAAGATAGTGCATTTTACAAGAAATATTGCAATCTATAACCTCTCAAACTATGTTGATTTTTTAAAAGAAATATTGTTTATTGAAGTTTATTAATATTAATGTCTTTAATACAAAAATAAATTTTGATAAAGATGCGATAACTAATTAAAAGTTTCTCTTCTAATAAACGCTTATGATATAATTGAAAATAAAAGGACAGTGAAAAATCACAACACATGTACTCAAACATCAAGTTGGACCAAATGAAACTTAGGTAATATCTGCTACATATTTAGAATTAAAAACATTAAACTATATGATTTATGCATTTTCCATATTGAATTCATTACAATTTCCATAAATCTACATCAAATACAAATAACTAAGAGTTAATAAACATAAGTACAAACACACAATATCAATACATTATATTAACATCATAACACATTCATAATAAATATTTAATTATGTCCATGATATATTCTTAATTACTCACATTTATTATCTAAGTCTAACCACTGCAAAATCTCAATTTATAATTCTTTAATTCTTTATGGATAATCACAACCATCACAGAACTTCAAATACCAGCATTGCATGCAGCTTTGAAGCTTGTGTATCAAGTTTTTATGAGTGTTGGTTAAAAACTCTAGGGCATTACACTTATGAAGTGGATAATTAGAACTAGAAGAGTATTAGAAATTACCATTGAATGACCAAAACAGGAACTTCTGGCCAGAAATTAGTGTTTGATATCGTCCATCCAATGTCCAATTCGAATCTGTTGCATACTTTTGGATCCATTTAGATTGCTGGTAATCAAGAAAGTAAATCAGAACCGAACCAATTGTTCTTCATTTGATGTTGCTATTTTGTCCTCTTTAGTTTGCTTGAACTGTGAATCATACCAAATGTTTAAAAAACAAAACTCACAAAACACACAAAACAAAAGCCACACATTAATCATTCACTCACGAGCATCCTCACTTCCTGCACAGACAAAAGGTGCACCAACCCTGCCAACTCACCAGACCACAACACCAAAGTAATATCATATCATACCATATACTATAATATTTATTAATAACTTTGAATATTTCACCCTTCATCACGAGCCTATTTAAGACACTTCTAAGTTTCAAACCATTTGCAACAATCTAAAGCTACCATAAATAGAACCTCTCATTTCACACTCTCATCAAACAAAATAGAGAATACTACTATAGAAACTTCATCAAAAAAAACTGAAATGTCTAATACAAGTCTTTCAATTTATCTTCTCATTTCACTAAATTGTCTCGACACAACCATCGGTGGACGAATAATTCCTCCGAGCGCTCCAACCACGGTTACAAGGCCACTATTTTCATCGGAAGTTGAAACTTATGTGATGCCGCAACTCGATCATAAAGAAAAAGTTTTTCAATTAGGAAGAGAAGTGAAAGGTTGTTTTCCAATAGGTTCTAGGCATAACTCAGCTCCAAGTAGATTTGTTAATTTTAAGCCTCTAGGTTCTAGTGGTTGTTCTAAAATGCATTTAGGGAAACCTTGATGATATATATTTTGCTTGAATGGAATTAGAGAACATAAAATATATGATATGATATTTCATTTATTTGAAACATGCATGTGTGAAATAATACCAAGTATATAATATTTGTAGTTTTTTGGTTTACTGTTGCATAGTTTAATTTGATGTCCTGCTATGTGTTTTATTTTAAATTGAAGTTAAACAACAATTGCACAAGTGTGAAAAAAGTTAACATGATGGAAATTAGAGATATGATTGCACGAGTTTGATATGGAGAGTAAGTTCATAAACCAAAATTTGAAAATACAACGGTTAAAAATTCAAGACACTTCCCAAAATAACAATAAAACAAGTGATAATTGCAATTCTTTGAGAAAAACTTAAACATGTCAAAAATTAAAGATATCACGACAACTATTGCAGTGCACTATGTAGCATCTGTAAAGGATTTTTGGCCGAACACAGGTAATTTCTGCCTATGCCAAATCGTGATCGATTACAAATTGAACGATATAAAAAAGTAAACACATAAACAAAACATTTATCGATGCGGCCATTAAAAATACTTCCAAAATAACAAGAACACCATTGATAATATAAACATACCATTATCTCAATTTTAGTGAAACCAGTGACAATATATGGTAATTTAAGTTAAATGCGTGAAAAGAAAAATAAATATACGGTAGGCTTAAAGGTTTTCCTTTGAAAACAAATAAGAGAAAACTTTAAACCAGAAATTCTAATATTGGGAAAAAAACTTGAACGACTACCTTAAGAGTGAGAGCGCGACGACGACGGGTTCGAGAGGGTCATAGGTTCGAGAAGGGGACGGTCACAGGTTCGGCGACAGTACTCACGACATTGAAAGGAATGAAAATCGGTGTAGGGTTCTAAATTTAGGGTTCAACGATGAGAAACAGTGAGAGAAGGGTTCAAAATGTAGGAGAAGGGTTCAATCTGATTGGATTTTCTAATTAAGGGCACAATCTGATTTTACAAATAATATTAAAAAATTTAAAAATAAACTAGCGTTGGCCACTCTGACGCTACATATTAAAATGAAAAATAAAAAATTAAATGAATAAATAAGAGTCTGATTTATTTTACTTAGCGTCGGCCAGGTTGACGCTAATTGTCAACAAAATTGGAAAACATCATTTATTACCTTAGTGTCGGCTACACCGACACTACTTAGCGTCGAAGTTGGGGGTCGACGCTAAAATCGGCAGCTAAAATCCAATTTTCTAGTAGTGTTCTAAGCTCTCATGCATCCTTACACAAAATTGATAAGAGGTATCATTTCAATTTCAAGGTACTTATAAAAAACAATAAAACTAATGCATTAAAAAAATACTACCAAAGACATACTTAAATGGTGATATATACATGTCCTTAAGTTTTAGTTCAATTGTAAAATAGTGGTATTTTTAGATTTGACGTCTTATTTTAGGTTCGAATTCGGGAGTTCATAATTATGGGAGTTAATTATGATGGAATTTATCATGTATTCTAAGATAAAAAAAATTATACATAGAAGGTATCTAGTTAAAAGAAATATACACTATTTGAAATTTTAATATTTTTAGGTGAATATATTTTGAATTTAATAAAAAAAAGCATTGACTGAATAATTAAATCAATATTTACTCATTATGTCACTCATAAGCAATTTATCTCGCTCCACAACTAAGCTGTTAACGATGTTCAATCCTTTCCATCTAATTGATTTTTCCACTAAAATCAAATTGATTTTTATCAACACCACTAGAACATCTACTTATCGACCTGATTATATTCTAATATTTTAAAACTTTTAACTTATTACAGTCAAGTTTTTGAAGAACAACCATTACCGTTTTTGAAGAACAACCATTATTGGGCCATGTCACAAAGGATTAATGTAGTTTTTGTGTGTATCAAAAGAACTGTATAAAGAGGATATAAAATGAAGTTTTGGGAATACATTGTGAAAGGATTTTGAAAATAAGATCATTGAGGGTTTCTACAATGTAGATGCTCACATGAACTCAAAAAATGGTTTCTACATTTTATGTGTTCTCTCACATTTTTCAATAACGCTCGAGTGTCCTTTTATATATTGAATTGATGTCGCTAATATTCTGACTGTTGTAAGGAATGTTGCACATATCTTCTACGGATTGTTCTATCAAGACAACTTGCGTTAATTTCAAGAAAGATTTTGATGTACTTTTTCCCGTTTTACAATTTCTTCAGAAAATATCTTGTTGAGCAAGTCAACATGATCACAGAAAGTAAACATCTAACACAAATTAAGGGTCATTGTTCTTCAAACTTACTTGATTCAAACAAAATGTCCCTTTTGATGATGACAAACATCCATATTGATGAACATTTTTTCTTAAACTAATGCTCCTCTGAATTAAAGCAGGGATGTATTTAAGAGCTTAAACATATTCAGAGTGAACAAACAATTTCAGAGTGAATCCAACATTTTTTTTCAAAAACTAACCCTCTCTCTTGAAAATTTCATATTTGTTTCTCACTTAAACCTGTTGAGCTAAAATAAATTCATTAAGCTAATTTGACAGATAAAAGGACTGAAAGTTCACACTGCTTTTAATCTGTTAAGCGAACTTATAATTTTTTGAGTGAATATGTATGTGCCAAGTAGAAAATTAAGTTGAACTTGTCTCACTAGTTTCACTAGTTTAAGACGTGAATATGTATGTTCCAAGTAGAAAATTGAGTTTATAATAAAACGAGTTAAGTTATTTACATGCCACCAGAAATAACAAATTTGTAAATATGTGAAACACGTTTAACACAGTTATATTGGCAACCGACATAAGAGAGACGGTAAAAATAAAAATAAAAAATTAATATATCCAATCTTCTTTCATGTTTAAGTCAATTACTTGGCTAACCGACTTAATAAAATGAGGTGGTGTAAATACTTTAAACTTGTTTAATGCAATTCTATTGATAACTATCTCAAGGTAGACTAAGAAATATAAAAGATCTCGTGTACTTAGTGTTTCTTCTTCCTGCACCAATAACCTATGTGCTCTAGATTGCCACCTTCTATTCCTAACCTGTATATTGTAAAGCACCTATAACATGGATTTTGACTTGTTGCCTTTCTTCTAATGTCAACTTCAAAACCTGTTGTCATTTTATTGTCACCACTTCATCAATTCATTAAGATAGGTTTGATTCTCAAGTTAAATTACATATTTTACATCTTTCATTTTCTATAACTTGTGTGTACATAATAAGGAGCAAGACAATAGTATTTTATGTAGAAAGGCAGACATATAAAGTGTAAACTTTACAAGTATACTATTTTGTGTATTAGAGACAGTAGACATGTATATCTTGCTATTGAAATATAATAAAACAATTAAAAAATATAAAATTTTACTGAATATCATTTATCTCCATGATTTCACCGAACTTCTATGTCAAATAAGATTAGTAGAGTTGTATGACTTGAACCTTTAAGAGATTAAAGGAACTATTATTCCTGAAGTAATAACTCTTATATTAAATAAACCATTATTTCTGAAGTAATAGCTCTTATCATTGATGCATAGGGAAATTAATTAATTTTGAAATACATAGAATAAATAGATTAAACTAATACACTTGAAAGTTGTCCTGTTTAAACTATTTCAATTGGAAGTGTCCCATTTAAAATATTTCAATTATTTTGATGCACAGAGAAATTAATTAATATTGAAATACATAGAAGAAATGGATTAAACTAATGCACTAGGAAGTGTTCTGATTAAACTATTTCAATTGGAAGTGTCCCATTTAAAATATTTCAATTATTCTGTTATTGTAAATTTCATGTGTACTTATATATTTATAAATAATTACAATAAGGAAGAAAACAATAGTATACTATTAGATTATTCTTAGCTATTATGAATATGACACTTAAAGACAATAAATAAAAAGTAAACTATACATTTCATGAACAGTAAAAATATTTTAATTTTAATCTTTTACCTTAATCTATATGTTGTCTTGATTGTCTCTTTATTTTTTTGAATTAATCAATTTGATTACAACCCAAATGTTTTTCTTTTGGTTTATTCTTTTTGATCCTCCTTTTGAGGTATGTAGAAGGACACGCTCTTCGCCAGAGGATGTAGTAAGCTCGACCATAATCTTTTTTTTTTTTTCCATAATGTGCATTATAATGCACATACTAAGTGCACATTTTACAGCGCTTATATGAAAAAAGCGCTGTAAAATGTGCAATATAATGCATATATTGGGTGCACATTTTACAACGCTTTTTCAAACAAGCGCTGTAAAATGTGCTTTCAGTATATGCATTATATTGCACATTTTACAGCGCTCTTTTCAATAAGCGCTGTAAAAGGTGCATAATAATACATATATTGGGTGCACCGTTTACAACGATTTTTCAATAAGCGCTGTAAAATGTGCATAATAAGCGCGCAATATATCTACATGTTTTATAGCGCTTTTTTATTTTTAAAAAACGCTGTTGTATCTTTTACAGCGCTCGATTATACAACGGTTTTTTTTTTTTTGAAAAAGCGTTGTAAATGGTTTAAAAAAAGCGCTGAAAATCCTATTTTTCGCGTAGTGTGTTGAAAATAGTTTTTTAAAATTGATTTATAAATTAGATTTCAAAAACTAAAAAACTAAAACTGTTTCAGACAAGTCCCTAATTTTATTTTCAAAAACTCCACCTTAAAAACAAACACCATAACATGGGATTTTGGACATCCTCGTACCAATACACCACATGGCCTATGACACATTGAATCAAAACTATTGATAAATATATCAATTTTTTCTAACAAAATCAAATCATGAATTTTCAAATGCCAAAATTCAACTTTAATTCAAGATCAGCACTTTCTAACTACTTTGTTAAAACCTTAAAAACCAAAAAATGATCTTTGAAAATCACCCCAAAAAAATTTATCATTACTTTTTCAACCATTAAACATCTCAAAATTATTTAATCATTACTATTCTTTAAAGACATATAATCAATCAAAATTAATCGAAGGCAAACAAACTTACCCGATTTAAAACTTCCATTCAATCCACATTCACATTACCTTAAATAAATCCAAGAGGACTTTTTCTAACTCCATCTAAATTATTAAAATTAGATGCTAATTGCGTGTTGTGCAAGATATATTTTTATTTATTTAATTTAAATTAATTTTGAAAAAATTAATATGAAGTTTTATGTTCGAATTATCCAATGATCCATAATTTAGTAGTTATATCAATAATATATATACAATTGTACCAATGTAATTTATAGAAGAGAAGTGCCGTTAAAAGAATGACTTGAATAAATATAGTAACATATTAATATTCAGATCGATGAATATGTCAAATATTGAAATAATGTATTTCATAATTGAAATTCAGAGACACACATAATTGATATACAATTGAATTATAAAATGAATTACTTTATTGCATAAACTAAAAATGATTAAAGTGAAGTATTTGGAAATACATTTATTTTGTATTCTCGATTTTACGTTTTTCATTTTATTTTTTTGAATTAATCAATTTGATTACACCCCAAATGTTTTTCTTTTGGTTTATTCTTTTTGATCCTCCTTTTGAGGTATGTAGAAGTACTTTGCATAGTCTTTATATCAGCGTGATTGTTGTAATTGTCATGCAAGGGATCCAAATAGTATATAACTTCAGAGGTCGCATTGATTGCAAATAGCACCCAATGTGCCCTACAACAACAAAAATTTGGTTGGCAATTTTGTTTACACAACTAATAAATTAAGATCTCATAAATTAAAAAAGATATAAATAAATAATATATAATTACGTACCCTGAATTATATGGTGCAAAGAACAACTTATCCTTCTCTATATTTCCTAATAACATATCTACAATGTAATTCTTTACATTCACTGGATCGAGTTTACACATCGAAAGCTTATGCGGAGACAAGAATGAATATGTATTTGACAATCTGCGCGTGCACACAACATTCTCATACAAAAACCTTCAATGAAAATTTCAAACTAGATTAATTACCAAGAAATTTAATTAATTACCAATAAATGCAATTAAAATTATTTTTTACCTTATGTACAAGCTGATGACAGTAGCACTCAGCTCTTTATGCTTGAGAAGTTCGTATATGTGCTCCTTTTCGAGAAATTATTCATACTCATCTCCGAATATAGCTTTATTCATGGTTATGATGCATGAATCGTCGTTGCTGCCCATAATCCTTTTTACTTGGATGTCAAGACACGCCCCGTATTTTAGCAAGGCATGGCTGACTTATTTTAGGACCAACAGCGACTGATTTTCCCCGATCTAGTTTTTTAGCTGCAACTATGGCAGCTTTATTACCCTCCAGCTTTTGAAGTTTTTCAGTTTTATAACCCTCCAATTTTTGAGGTTTGCCGGATTTATTTTGTTGTGCGGGTGGTTTATTTGATTGAATCTGAAAAAATGAGATTAAATGTTAGTTTATGGAATTTGAAAAAATGACAAACCTTATGAAATAAATGTGACAAACCTTTTCGGGGGATGTAATTGACTCGTTTCTAGGAATGTTTTTATCATTCCCTTTAGGCTTTTTCAGAATCTAAATATAAATGTGAAATTAAAGTTAGGAGCGGAAAAAAAAATAAGTAATTAAATATACATATCAATTAAACATAAATTTCAATTAATTAAATATACCTTATCAAGGGCAACAAGATGTGTGAGCCATGCCACATAACTACCAATTGCTTTGCTAAAAAACTTCATATCTGCATCGTTATCCAGTATAGGCAACGGTGCATTTGGTTCAAAAGCAACAATTGGTGATACTTTGACATGGCCCGCAGGGATCGGTGTGTTGTGTAATACTTCTCCCGAAGTATTGTACAATGATCCTTTTCCGACCTTCCGATGAGTAGGGGAGGATAAGTACAGCACGCAAGGAGTGACACCCTAAATCAATGGTTAAAACATAAGTATGGTTAATAGATAAGTATAGTTAATATATAAGTAATTACATATGTAAGTAATTAATTGCCTCGGGAAGACTTTTGAGACTAATGTTGCAACCTGCGTTTTCACTATCCTTATTTTATTTTTAAAAAGGCTCTTTTACAGCGCTTTTTCAAATAAGCACTTTAAAAGACCCCTTTCTTTTCTTATGTTATATGAATGATTTTTTTAAAAGACTTTTACAGCGCTTTTTCAAATAAGCGCTCTAAAAGGCCTCCTTATTTTACTTTTAAAAAGGCTCGTTTACAGCGCTTTTTCAAATAAGCGCTGTAAAAGGTCTCAAATAAGCGCTCAAATAAGCGCTGTAAAAGACCTCAAATAAGCGTTGTAAAAGACTTCCTTGTTTTCTTATGTTATATGACTACTTTTTTTAATAGCCTTTTACAACGCTTTTCAAATAAGCGCTCTAAAAGGCCTCCTTATTTTATTTTTAAAAGGATCTTTTACAGCGCTTTTTCAAAATGTGTAGCCGTTAATAATATAACCAGTGTAAGAAAAGACATGTAAACTCGGACCATTTGCTAGCCACCTCAATCTCTGTGAAATTGATACAGGGTCTATATCAAACTTTGACTTTATGTGATTTTGTAACCATGTTATAAAACTTAGATTGTGCTCTCGAGTTATCCAATTTTGATTGCTATTCATGTTCAAATGAGATAACTGATATATGTGTATTGTAACATACGATTGAACCTCATCATCATTGTGCAGAACATACAATTGTGCCTACTCCCATTCTGTCCTTGATATGGTCACTAGTCTCCTTCCAATTATCTCTTCTCCTGATATTCTTCCCGAATGACGAGACATGGAAAGTCCTATGGATTCAACATTGGACAGATATTCAGCCCTATGTACTGTTCAGCAATACAACCTTATGGTCGACTTCTACTTTTTACGTACCCTTTTAATATTTTCATATATCGTTCTATCGGATACATCCATCTGATATAAGCTGGCCCACAAAGTTGTGTCTCCTTAACCAGATGAACAGTAAGGTGAACCATTATATCCAAAAACGAGGGTGGGAAATACATTTCAAGCTCACACAAAGTAACAATAATTTCCCTCTGCAATGTCGGTAATTTCTTAGGATCGATCACTTTACTATAAATTTCCCTGAAGAAGAAACATAATCTAGTTAAGGCTCGTCGAACTTTTTCAGGTAAAATGGAACGTACACCTATTGGTAGAAAATGCTCCATTAGAATATGACAATCATGGGTTTTCAAACCTTTTAACTTGAGGTCTTTCATACAAACCAAATTTTTAATTTTTGAATAGTATCCTTCTATAACTTTAACTTTGTGTAGAAATTTACATAAAACAATTTTTTCCTTTCTAGATAGAGTATGAGCGGCTGGAGGTAGATATGTGCGATTTCCTTTCTTTACGGGACCCAATTCATTTCTTATTCCCATATCGACTAATTCCAATCTTGCATTGATGCCATCTTTAGACTTTCCTATAACATTGAGTAATGTACCAATAACACTATCAAATACATTTTTTTTTAATATGCATGACATCGAGGAAATGTATTATATCCAATGACTTCCAATATGGAAATTCAAAGAAAATTGACTTTTTCTTCCACCCAGTTTTGACCAGCTCTCCCGCAAAAGGTTTGCCAAATTTATTGGTCAAACCATGTAGTTTTTCAAGTATTTGATATCCAGTCGGTGCTAAAGGAGATTTACCTTCCTCTGATTTTCCATTGAATGCATTTCACCACCCACGATATTGATGACTATAAGGTAAAAATCTACGATGTCCAATAAATACATTCTTCTTACAATGTTTCAACCACATCCAATTTGTACTCTCTTCATATATAGGACATGCACACTCAACTTTAATGCTATATCCTGTTAAATTACCATATGCTGGAAAATTATTAATTGTGCCGAACAACACAGCCCTCAAATTGAAACTTTCTTTCTTATACCCATCATAAACTTCAACACCTGTCTCCCACATAATTTTTAAATCTTCAATTAAAGGAGTCAAGTATACGTCGATATCATTCCCCGGTTGTTTGGGTCCAGAAATTAACATAGACAACATCATAAACTTATGCTTCATACATAACCATGGAGGTAGGTTATAAATCAACAAAATCACAGGCCACGTGTTGTGTGAGATGCTTTGAAGACCATATGGATTCATTCCATCAGTAGAAAGTACAAGTCTTAGATTCCTTGACTCTATCCCGAATTCAGGATACTCGTGATCAATTTTTGCCCATTGTGGGGAATCTGCAGGGTGTCGAAACATTCCATTTAATTCTTTCATCTACATGCCATGTCATGTGTTTTGAATCTTCTTCACTGCGATACATGCGCCTAAATCTTGGTATTATAGGAAAATACCACACAACTTTTGCTTGAGTAGATTCTTTCTTCTTATATCTAGAGACATTGCATTTCGGACACGCCTTTAGTAATTCATATTCGTTTTGAAATAAAATGCTATTGTTAGGACACACATGAATCCTTTCGTAACTCATGCCAATAGAGCACAAAATCCGTTTAGCCACGTAGATTCGACTGAGAAGTTCATTATCATCTGGCAACATATCTTTTAAGAGTGTTAATAATTCTATGAAGCTTTTATCAGACCATCCATTACTCGCTTTTAAGTTGTACAACTTTAATATCGCCGACAATCTTGTGAATTTAGTACAACCATTATATAATGGTTTCTCTGTATCACTCAACAAACTCTCAAACATTTTAGGACAATCCCGAAGATCCTCTTCAATTGCTGTTTCAATCTCCTCAACTCGATCCGGCTCATATGTATCTGTATCAAAGTCAGTGGAAGCATATGTCGAACCATCCTCAAAATTAATGTTTCCTTTTTTTTTCTCACCATGTTTTATCCAACATGTATAGCTTTGATCAATTCCATCCCATACTAAATGTCCTTCCAGTTCATCTTCTCTAATGCGTTTTCCAAAACAACATTTTAAACAAGGACAAACGACTTTATTTGGATCTTTTGCATTATTCATTGCAAACTCAACAAACTCCTTCACTCCATTTTTATACTCTTTTGACAATCGATTGGCAGGCATCCATTTCCGGTCCATATTATATGACCTATATAAATGTAGTTACAAAAATAATAAGCTACTGAACAGATCAACAAATTTCAAAAAGAAACCAATATCAACATATCTAATATTGGAAAATGGAAACCAAGGTCCATTATTACGTAAAAATTTCAAAACAGAAAAAGATTTCAAAACAGAACAGGTCAACAAATTTCAAAAAGAAAAGATTTCATATGTAACAATTTATTAGTTATCAATTATTAAAAAACTAAAGATTTTTTGACAACAACAAATTAATAAATACTTGAGACAACGTATCAAAATTTTTTTAAAGGAGGAGCAGTAGATGGCGGAACAGTACGTAGAGGAGATTAGGGTTCCCATAGTAGAGGTGATGAGGGTTCGTAAATTTATTTTAAATTTGTTTTTATTTATTTAAAGTAAATGATTTTTATTTAAAGTGAATGATTTTATAGAGCTTGTAGAATAAGCACTCTAATAGGTCCTTTAATTTTGTGACCTTTTACAGCGCTTGTATCAAAAGCGCTCTAATAGGTCATTTAATTATTTGAAAGCTCATGTCTTTTACAGCGCTTGTAACAAAAGCGCTCTAATAGGTCATTTAATTATTTGAAAGTGCATGTCTTTTACAGCGCTTGTAAAAAAAAGCGCTGTAAAACATTATGTGAGGGCGCTTCATTTTACAGCGCTTGTGTAAAAGCGCTGTAAAAGCCTTGTAAACATTATGCACAAACGCTATATGATCCTACAACAGCGCTTTTTCCACAACGCTTGTCAAAAAGGCGTTGTTATATGCTCCGTTATTTTTAAAATATATTTACAACAGCGCTTGTATTTAGTAAGCGCTGTAAAAGGCGCGCTATAAAATGTCATTTTTGGCATAGTGACAACTAAAAACAAAATATATGTTTGATAACTCATTTTTAAAAATTGTTTTAAAGATTAAAAAAATGATAAAACTTGTTTGATACAACTATATTTTAAAATTTTATCAGAAAGTTAAAACTAAAAAATCAAAAAGTTGTTTCATAAATATTTCATTTATAAAATCATTCTCTTTTAATAGCCTTTATTTTTGTCTAAACAAAATTTGAAATATTTTAAAATATAAATTTTATATATTAAATAAAAATGTAAATTGGTTTGGTCAAAGATAAAAAAAAATTGATTTTCGAATTGTGTGATTTGAGCTAAATAGTTAAATCGAGTTGTTTATAAATTTGAATTGTGTTGATTTAGAGTTAAAAAAAGTTCGTATTGAATTTGAGTTGAGTTTTGAACAAAATAAATTTTTATTTAGTTAAGTTAAGATTAACTCAATTGAGCTCGATTCATTTCCAATTTCCAATTTTAATTGTGCGGAAATGAACTGAAAAAAGATAATTATAAATATTTTAACCAACAGCATGAATAATAAATACATTATTTTTATTCGTGAATTTTCATTTCCAACTCTAAACATTAGATATTTTTATTGCATTTATAATAACAAAAATAATTGTAAAAAAATTACAAATAATTTTTTTTACAATATTTATAATTATTGAAAGAAAATATGTATTCGGAAAATTATTACTTTTAG
>JBBPBR010000006.1:34771709-34787488 GCA_037974775.1 Cicer pinnatifidum
AACTAAATAAGTAAGCTAAATAACAAATATTATATTTTATATATTTTTCAAAATAATATTTTAGTGTAATATTTTAAAGAATAAGATTTTTTGTGATTTTACACATATATGCGAATACACAATTAATGTCATATTTAACGATGCATTTGATTGATGTTAAGTGTACATGTATTATTATTCCAATTATTTATAATTATTTTGTATTTTAAGAAATTTACTTTATACATAGTTATCTTGAGATAATAGTAATATTGTATTTGATTTTCTTGATTTTTATATACTTGTTATGGCATTGTGATTTTATATTTGTTTATTTTGAATTAGTAATTTGTAACACCCCAAATTTTATAATAAATTATTTTTTTAATTAAATATTATTGTAGATAAATAATTTGATGTTATATTTATTTATTTTATAATTTCAAATATACTCTAATAATGATAGTATTTTAATGTGAGTATTTGAAAAATATAAGTATAATTATGGTAATTATTTTAAATATGAGAGTTTGAGTTATTAATGTATCTTAAAAGATTAATTATTTTAATCACTTTATTTTATAAAATATTAGTTTATAAATATTAGTAATATTTTAGGAATGGAATGTTATAAAAAAAGGGTGAGAGGGTCAGAGTAGTTACCGTGATCCATTGTTGTTATCTCTCTAATTTTTTCTTTCTATCCCTGTCTCTAGAATTTTCTATCGACCCATTCTCCTCACAAATTAGGGTTTTTGCGAATCTCTTTATTCTTTGAAAAATCAAATCCAACGGTTCAGCCATGGTTTCCGATTCAATCGCCGCCGCTCTGATGCTTTCCGCCGCAAACACTAAGAACCCAGGCAAAAAGAAGAGGACCGATAGGTCTGCGAAATTGAAGCAGTATAAGATTGACGCGCGTTGCGAACAATGGTTATCTCAAGGTGCGGTGAAGAATAAGGGATGCAAAGACGGAATTGACGATGGTGGCCACGTGTCGTCCATGTCGGTGGGGAAATATAGCAAACATGAATTAGAGAAAGTAGAGACAAGACGCAGAGGCGAAGATGACGTGTCGATCCATCAAGACAGTAATCCTGAATCACCGTCGAACAGTCCTATCAGTTCTAATAATAGTGTCTTGTGTGGTAATGATTCCGGGACGAATTTCACCGGCAGCAGCAGCGGTGGAAGCAGCAGCAGTAGTTCTAGCAGTGGTGGGTGTTACTCCGGGAATATTACGGAAGAGGAGGAAGATGATGATGAAGAAGTAGAAGAAGGTGATGATGAATATTTGGATGATTGGGAGGCTGTGGCAGATGCTTTAGCCGCCGATGACAAGCTTCAAACCTCTTCACAAGATGAACCCGTTGTAGAAACAGATTCATCTTGTGAAATGACTAACGGTTCGGGAGGAGGTATTCCCTGGTCTCGCAATTCTGTGCCATCCAATTGTCCAATTTGCTGTGAAGATCTCTATTTAACCGACTCGAGTTTTCTTCCATGCAACTGTGGTTTCCGGCTTTGCCTCTTTTGCCACAAAAGGATTCTTGAGCAGGATGGTCGTTGTCCTGGTTGCAGGAAGCAATTGAATGTGAACCTATCGAGATAGAGGCAAGTGTGCATGGAGGTAGCCTTACGCTTCGGCTGGCTCGTTCTGTTTATATGATTGAAAGGTCTTAAGAGATTTATCTGTTTTCATTAGTTTGTGTATGTCGCGGCTGTTTTCTTGAATTCCGGACATCGCGTTCATCATCTTGAAAAACTAATATTGTTTTTGAATTCCTCTCGTCGAAACCTTCAAGAAGCACTACTTGTTTGTCTGTTACGGGGAAGTTGAAGTCGGACTCTGTCGGTGCTCCAACACGTCGGTGAGGCCTTTTCTGATAACTTGTTTCACTTCGTTTCGAATGTGTTTGTTCTCTTAATATTTTTATTAATTATGTAACATTGATTTTTATAATCCGTGTAAATTATCAGCCATGTTTCATTGGCTCTTTAAATTCGTCGATGCTCTTGGACTCGTTCGTTGCGTGTTGTCAACATCTCCTGGTTGCTGAAAATCATTATGGTCCTTATATCTTATGAAAGCGTCAAATTCAGGTACGGGGTGAGAGAGAGTTCGGATTCGTGAGTGTAAATTAAGTGAGATGAACGGGAAAACCAAATTTCCCAAAATTCATTCGGGACTCGCTACGTAAGGCTAAAGTCCTTTGAGTAATAATTGACTAATGAGAAAACTTGAATTTGGTGAGATTAAAATATGAGATAGAAACTTTTATAGGGTGTTGTTTGATTTAAATTTTGAAGATTGTGTGGTGGTTGAATTATTGTAGAATTGTGTATTTGATGTATTTTGTGTTTTGTTTATATCTACCCGGATATTGTTATATGACTATGAAAATATGCATTGATGATTACTTGTTGAATTATGATGTTACCACCTTGATGAATATCACGAAATGCATATTGAATTGTGATGAATTCGACCCGTGCCAATGATGGTTCTCCTAATGGAGTGAGTAACCTAGGCCAACGAGGGAAGAACATAGATGTTGATAAATTTTGAAGTGGAGATTATTTGGTCATCATATAGGTAGGGCCTGACAAGCCTAGTGATTTTGGGGAAGTACAATTGAATGAGCCTGATCGTGGCGGTCTGCTGTTGAGCCTTAGGGCAAGATTGTTAGATCTTGGGGGTATTCGGGTGGGGAACTCCTAGGTGACTTGGAGGTAGCACTCCAAATGTCGGGAGCAACCATGCAACACACTTTTACCTCGACTGTCGCGTATATGTGTCTCGGGTTGAGTTGAGAGGATCTATGAGGATACGGCCAAATTGAATTATCCGTCCACTTGCGTGGTGGCATAGTATCAAGCCTCCTAACCAAGTACTTCAGAGTTAGAATGGTACCAAAGAAAGAGAAGGAGTCTAGAGTACAAGAGCATGCATAACATTACTTCATTTGTGTATTTACTTACTTGATGTTGTGGATTGTATCAATGTTTTACCTTGGTTATTCTTGTTGGTTGTGATTTGATATGATACGGTGTTGAATATATTTTCGTGTTCTTATCAATTAATTTATACTATTACATGTTTTCGAAGCTCACCCCTCGTTGCTTGTGTTTGGCGCTTGCGAGAGCGCAGTTATTTCAGGTTGTCGATTGGGGATCCACGCTCTGAATAGGTGATATTGGGTGGGAGTAATTGGTCGTATTTTGTGGAGTTATGAACCATTTGGATTTTTGTAAATTTGATTGATCAATTTTGTTATTTCATCGGTTATTCAAAGGTATAAATTAATCGTCTCTAAGTTTCGATCTTATTTTTATATCAAAAATATACATTGTGTTTTGGAACCGCTGCGAATTTCTTTCAAAACTAGTGCATTTTACTTTTTATTTTAATTTGGGTCTAGGGTGTTACATTAGTGGTATCAGAGCTGGTTTGTCCAATCAGACCGTGTGGGCGATGTGTCTATTGAGATGGTTTGTGTCCTTGTTAATGGTTTGATTTTTTTTTACTATTATTGATTAGATGTCTATGGAGCTTTTGTTGTGTGCTATGTGAAAATGTTGTGAAATTAACGTGAAGATACGTTGAGTGTTGTGATTTTCATTGCATTGTACAATATATAATATTTGATGTGTTTTCAAATTTTGTGTTTGTGGGATTTAATCAAGCTTCAAATGGTTAAGATAATAATACAAACTCAGGTGTTGATAATTCTAATTTGTTTAATACAATTGAAAATGGTGGTTAATTTATATGCCTAATGATGCTTAATTTTTTTTAGCTACTTAAGAATCTTCTCAGACTCTTAATTTCTATGTTTTAGGTGCTAGACTTTCTAGTTGACATTTTGTAAGAACTTCTCAAGAAGTAAAACATAGTCATGAGTTTAAGGGGGTAATTGAAATTAAGTATAGATTCACTTAGGTAATAGGAAAGGATTACAAGATACAATAAGGTTCGTTTTTCTTTTTATTCCTTTTGTGTGTTATATTGAACTAGTATTAATGTGTTTATTTCCAAAGGATATTTTTTTCTTAGCTTTTATATAGTTTTATTTGGTGTTGAGGATTTACTGAAAGTCAAATGATCCATCCTTGTGTTACTGGATATGGCAGATATATTTATGGCCATGTTCAGGAATTATAATACCTTAATCTGCACATCTCAGTTTAGTCTTCAACCTAACACAATTTATGTCATTAGGCTTATCCTAAATTCCTTTTATCAATATATGATTATGACTCTCTGCCATTAATATAATAAATTTCATGAATAATATGATTATATAATTGATGTTGTATGCTTATGCAATGTGTGACTTTTAGCAGAGTACATACCTTATCCTCTAATAATTTTAAATACAGTTCGACCTTGATATATTGGTTTGGCTTTGCATATTGTATAAGTGAACTCTTTTAAATCTCTTGTGAGTTTATAAAGTTATTGTATAATTTTTAATTGTAATCTTTAATTTACGTATTAATGGATTTCTCTTGTCTACGATGTCCAGTGGCCATCATGGATTGTAGCCTTTTCATCATTTTCTTGATTTTTATTTTTGAATATTTCTCTAATATGCGATAGCTACATGTAGAATTGAGTGTGTGGGAGGACGGTTACTCCTCATTTACAATGTATATTGTGTTACTTCATTTGTTAGTTGAGATAGATTGTAATATTGATGTTGTGTATGCAAACCTTGTTTGCCAAAATGAGTACTCTTACCTTCTTTCTTCACAAAAATAAATAAATAAATTGTTCTTTTTGTAATTTAACTATAAAAGTTGATGCT
Source organism: Cicer pinnatifidum (assembly GCA_037974775.1). Classification (NCBI taxonomy): domain Eukaryota; kingdom Viridiplantae; phylum Streptophyta; class Magnoliopsida; order Fabales; family Fabaceae; genus Cicer; species Cicer pinnatifidum. The sequence goes on from JBBPBR010000006.1 coordinate 34,776,500, forward strand.
TGCATATTTGATAAAGGGTGTTTGTTTGAGTCTGTATACTGATATAAATATGGATTGCTCATTCAAGTTTAGTTGTATGTCAACTTTACTAGATTGATGGATTTATAGCTAGTTAGAAATACAGAAAATATTGATTTGAGACTATATTACAAATTGGAAGGTAGTAGTGAATGGGTGAGTGGTGAGAAAGGATATGCAATAGCCTGGATGGATGTGTAATTTTGTTTACTAAATGAAACCATGACCAAAGCATAAGTTCCTTTTTATTTAATCAATTTTTATATAACAATGATATTACACGATATCAATATGTTTTCTTAATTTTCTAGATGATTACTCTATAGACTTTGATAGTTGTTTTTGCTTTCTTTGATTATATTGGACTTGCAAATTTTACATGTTATGTTCTAGGTTTCATTCACTTAAAACGTTTTGTTTTTTTTTCTTGTTGGGTTTTTATTTTATTTTTATCTTGTATGTCATGTCTCTTATCCTTTGAATGATGAACTGGGATTAAGATTTGTGCTGTCAATTAGATTTGAAAAGCACAACTACAAAAAAAAACAAAAAAAAAAACAAAAAAAAACAAAAAAACAAAAAAATTTGATAAATATTATGTGACATTCATGGTTGACTTGAGTAGCGGCAATGGCAAGATCTTTTGATGAATTGTGCATCATTCATGTTATCTTTCTCTCCATATTCTATCATTCTTGCTCTTTACTATCAATGGTACTTTCATTTTCATTAGATGACATTTTTCATGTATACCACCATTTGAGTTTAATTTCCTCATTCATAATTTCATTTCTATGAATCTTGTAATTGGCTTGTCCTAAGTCCAAATAAAATGTGGCACACAATTATTTAATCTTGAAATTGCTTATACATTGAGTCATATGATGTTTGCTTTGCATTAGAACCGGTCCTATATTAAGAATTTCTAAGAATTAAGGATATCATGCAGGCATGAGTTGAATCCAAGTTTTTATTTATTTATGCACTATATATTATCTCAAAGGTGAATGTAGTGTTCAATCACAGTTGTAGATTTTTCAAACGTGTCATGAATTATGTGTTCTATTTATTGTGGGGTTTGTGTCTCTTTGAAGAAAATAAGGTTTTAATCTTCTTCTAATTCTCATTGGCTCAAGGTCATGTTTTTACTTCATTGTTAGTTTTCTTTGTCACTTGCATAAAGTCTTGCTTTATATATTACAATTTAAAGTATTTAAAATTTTGTGGTTCTGTTATAGTTTTTATTTAGAAGATTATGAAATTGTCAGCCCATTTTCTTTAAATTTAGGGAAGCAATTACTAAGAGTTGTTGGTTGGTTGTATGTTTGGGTGTGAGCATATATGATTTACTTGTATCAGTGTTACTTTGCATGAGTTATATGTATCAATACCTTATATTCAATGGTTGATCTTGCACTTCTTATGCAAGGTTAGTTTTATTAATACATCTTACTGATTAAACAAAAAAAAAATGTGCAATTCAATTTTCTAAACTATAGTTTAAATTTGAACATGATTTATGTACTGTTTGATTCATTTTGGTTTGCTAATTGTTATACTATCGTCTAGCAAATAGTTACTTGTCTTATCTACTACTTATAGAATCTCTGTTTCAATTTGCGTTAAGTTATATGAGTTAATTCAAAAAAAAAAAGAAAAAAGAAGAAGATAAATTTAGAGTAGATGGTCCGCTATGAAAATATACTACATGTTAAGAATCATCATTGAATTGTGAATTAAACTTAGAATCATGGTGCTAGTTTATCGGATAAGTTATATCAACGTGTTTTTTTTTTGTTAATATAAAATTGTTTGTGGCTTAGGTGTTCTAAATGGTTTTGAAGGGAATTATGAATAGAATCTAGAGTTGTTAGGAGTGTTTAAAAGTTGGATAATTCAATATTTATTTTTCTAATTGTTGATTAAGTTTAATGTAAAGGCAATTTCTACTGTTGTTACTCATTGTATTAGGTAATTAAGTAAGTTTAGTTCGTTATCACTAGTTGATTTGACAATCTTTTACTTGAAATATTATTTTGATTATTTAATTAGAAAAAAATAGATTATACTTAAATTGTTTTCTAAGTGAAATAAACAAGGTTGCTAGCTATTTTTGGCATAGGATTAATTATAGTTATCTACAAGTGTGATTGAGTTCCGGTTGACGTTATTTTTAAACTATTTCCTTATAATTTAGCTTGTTGAGTTGAGCATAAAGTACTATTTCCTTTATTTTATGACTATGATTAAACAACAATAAATTTTAATTGTCGTATTATATGTTTATTATAAATATTTATGTACATGTACTAGCTGCTAAATTTTATCTTAAAAAAAAAATTTGAAGTTAAAAGGAATTTAACAGTGTGAGAGAGTTGGGAGATGTGACGATGTCTTCCCACACTACGACCACGTTAAAAGTCTTTTAATCATATATATGTGAATCCAATGATTTTTAGTTATTGTTACCTTGAGAACTTGACTACATGAGTAGAAGGGATTGATCAACCCGACGACCCATTGTCAGTACTAATAGGCAATAATAACTCATTATTATTATTATGAATATTTGTTGATTTTATTTTGATTAATTAGACAAAGTGTCCACCGTTATGTTATTAGAGTTATTTCAATGTTTATGTGTATGTTCTCATGAGGCAATATGCTTATCATTGACTTTTTATTGTCTACGCTTATTTGGTTATAATGTATGTTGTTCTAAATTATTTTAATTATAAATTACAAATAGCATACACTATAAATGTTGATTGGTTAAAAAGAAAAAAAAAAAGTGTTAGGAATACGTGAAAAATAATGTATCTCTCCCAATATGGTTTTGTACATTTGTTCTTGTTTTAAAGTGATTATATGTTATTGAGTTGTTATGCATTTCAGTATGTAATTGTTAAAAGTGTGAATTATTTTTTATGTTTCTCTATAAATCTAACGCTTATTAAACCTCTAGAGTAATTGTTGTTAGGATTTAAACGTTTTTTTAACAGTAAGACTAATTGAGCATTATTTAAAAAGTCAATTGAACTTTATAAATTGTTTAAATTTAATTATTTTCTTCATTTCTTCAACTTAAGGAAGTAAATTGTTATTGACAAATTCTACATGTTCTACTTCCTTTATAAATTATAATGAGTAATTATGGTAAATTTTTATGACTGAAATATTAGATGTTATATGTGTTTAAATGATTCATGGGAAGCCATTGATTCTTGACATATAGTGCTTAGGTAACGAGTGAATGCTTTGAGGGTGCTTAATTAGGTATTAGTTGTCTATTGTTCACTACAAATTTCGAGGACGAAATTTATTTAACGAGGGGAGAATTGTAACACCTCAAATTTTATAATAAATTATTTTTTTTAATTCAATATTATTGTAGATAAATAATTTGATGTTATATTTATTTATTTTATAATTTCAAATATACTCTAATAATGATAGTATTTTAATGTGAGTATTTGAAAAATATAAGTATAATTATGGTAATTATTTTAAATATGAGAGTTTGAGTTATTAATGTATCTTAAAAGATTAATTATTTTAATCACTTTATTTTATAAAATATTAGTTTATAAATATTAGTAATATTTTAGGAATGGAATGTTATAAAAAAAGGGTGAGAGGGTCAGAGTAGTTACCGTGATCCATTGTTGTTATCTCTCTAATTTTTTCTTTCTATCCCTGTCTCTAGAATTTTCTATCGACCCATTCTCCTCACAAATTAGGGTTTTTGCGAATCTCTTTATTCTTTGAAAAATAAAATCCAACGGTTCAGCCATGGTTTCCGATTCAATCGCCGCCGCTCTGATGCTTTCCGCCGCAAACACTAAGAACCCAGGCAAAAAGAAGAGGATCGATAGGTCTGCGAAATTGAAGCAGTATAAGATTGACGCGCATTGCGAACAATGGTTTTCTCAAGGTGCGGTGAAGAATAAGGGATGCAAAGACGGAATTGACGATGGTGGCCACGTGTCGTCCATGTCGGTGGGGAAATATAGCAAACATGAATTGGAGAAAGTAGAGACAAGACGCAGAGGCGAAGATGACGTGTCGATCCATCAAGACAGTAATCCTGAATCACCGTCGAACAGTCCTATCAGTTCTAATAATAGTGTCTTGTGTGGTAATGATTCCGGGACGAATTTCACCGGCAGCAGCAGCGGTGGAAGCTGCAGCAGTAGTTCTAGCAGTGGTGGGTGTTACTCCGGGAATATTACAGAAGAGGAGGAAGATGATGATGAAGAAGTAGAAGAAGGTGATGATGAATGTTTGGATGATTGGGAGGCTGTGGCAGATGCTTTAGCCGCCGATGACAAGCTTCAAACCTCTTCACAAGATGAACCCGTTGTAGAAACAGATTCATCTTGTGAAATGACTACCGGTTCGGGAGGAGGTATTCCCTGGTCTCGCAATTCTGTGCCATCCAATTGTCCAATTTGCTGTGAAGATCTCTATTTAACCGACTCGAGTTTTCTTCCATGCAACTGTGGTTTCCAGCTTTGCCTCTTTTGCCACAAGAGGATTCTTGAGCAGGATGGTCGTTGTCCTGGTTGCAGGAAGCAATATGAACGTGAACCTATCGAGACAGAGGCAAGTGTGCACGGAGGTAGCTTTACTCTTCGGCTGGCTCGTTCTGTTTATATGATTGAAAGGTCTTAAGAGATTTATCTGTTTTCATTAGTTTGTGCATGTCGCGGCTGTTTTCTTGAATTCCGGACATCGCGTTCATCATCTTGAAAAACTAATATTGTTTTTGAATTCCTCTCGTCGAAACCTTCAAGAAGCACTACTTGTTTGTCTGTTTCGGGGAAGTTGAAGTCGGACTCTGTCGGTGCTCCAACACGTCGGTGAGGCCTTTTCTGATAACTTGTTTCACTTTGTTTCGAATGTGTTTGTTCTCTTAATATTTTTATTAATTATGTAACATTGATTTTTATAATCCGTGTAAATTATCAGCCATGTTTCATTGACTCTGTAAATTCGTCGATGCTCTTGGACTCGTTCGTTGCGTGTTGTCAACATCTCCTGGTTGCTGAAAATCATTATGGTCCTTATATCTTATGAAAGCGTCAAATTCAGGTACGGGGTGAGAGAGAGTTCGGATTCGTGAGTGTAAATTAAGTGAGATGAACGGGAAAACCAAATTTCCCAAAATTCATTCGGGACTCGCTACGTAAGGCTAAAGTCCTTTGAGTAATAATTGACTAATGAGAAAACTTGAATTTGGTGAGATTAAAATATGAGATAGAAACTTTTATAGGGTGTTGTTTGATTTAAATTTTGAAGATTGTGTGGTGGTTGAATTATTGTAGAATTGTGTATTTGATGTATTTTGTGTTTTGTTTATATCTACCCGGATATTGTTATATGACTATGAAAATATGCATTGATGATTACTTGTTGAATTATGATGTTACCACCTTGATGAATATCACGAAATGCATATTGAATTGTGATGAATTCGACCCATGCCAATGATGGTTCTCCTAATGGAGTGAGTAACCTAGGCCAACGAGGGAAGAATATAGATGTTGATAAATTTTGAAGTGGAGATTATTTGGTCATCATATAGGTAGGGCCTGACAAGCCTAGTGATTATGGGGAAGTACAATTGAATGAGCCTGATCGTGGCGGTCTGCTGTTGAGCCTTAGGGCAAGATTGTTAGACCTTGGGGGTATTCGGGTGGGGAACTCCTAGGTGACTTGGAGGTAGCACTCCAAATATCGGGAGCAACCATGCAACACACTTTTACCTCGACTGTCGCGTATATGTGTCTCGGGTTGAGTTGAGGGGATCTATGAGGATACGGCCAAATTGAATTATCCGTCCACTTGCGTGGTGGCATAGTATCAAGCCTCCTAACCAAGTACTTCAGAGTTAGAATGGTACCAAAGAAAGAGAAGGAGTCTAGAGTACAAGAGCATGCATAACATTACTTCATTTGTGTATTTACTTACTTGATGTTGTGGATTGTATCAATGTTTTACCTTGGTTATTCTTGTTGGTTGTGATTTGATATGATACGGTGTTGAATATATTTTCGTGTTCTTATCAATTAATTTATACTATTACATGTTTTCGAAGCTCACCCCTCGTTGCTTGTGTTTGGCGCTTGCGAGAGCGCAGTTATTTCAGGTTGTCGATTGGGGATCCACGCTCTGAATGGGTGATATTGGGTGGGAGTAATTGGTCGTATTTTGTGGAGTTATGAACCATTTGGATTTTTGTAAATTTGATTGATCAATTTTGTTATTTTATCGGTTATTCAAAGGTATAAATTAATCGTCTCTAAGTTTCGATCTTATTTTTATATCAAAAATATACATTGTGTTTTGGAACCGCTGGGAATTTCTTTCAAAACTAGTGCATTTTACTTTTTATTTCAATTTGGGTCTAGGGTGTTACATAATTAATATAAACTGTTGATGTTATATTTATTTATTTTATAATTTCAAATATTATCTAACGATAGAAGTAATTTAATATGAGCATTTGAAAAAAAAAATAAGTATGATTATATTGATTAATTTGAATATCAGAGTTTTGGTTATTAATGTATTTTAAAAGATTAAATATTTTATTTTATAAAATTCTAATTTTGAAATATTATTAATATTTTAGTACATAAATTATGTTTAAAATAAAATGCTAAAAGATAGTTTGGAAATTGTTTGTTTTGTTTTTTAAATAAATAAAAGTAGTAAAATGTGATAAGGGTTAAGCTCGTATGCAAGAGTAAACTCTAATTAATTAATTAAAAAAAAAGAATGTAATTGAAAAGTGAAATAAGGAATTATACCACAAATATAGAGTAGTTGTACGTAAAGAAACAACGCAGCTACAACTTGAGAGAAAAAGAAGAAAATTGGCACCGATGATCGATATTTATTTAGAGAAATTTTCTACGTTCTTGTTCAAATTTTAGTATGTTGTTTTATTCATTTAGGTAGTTAAATAAACATACTTCCTCAGATTTTTAACTATCCAAACTTTTCTCTAAAATATTCGACTTCTCCGTTTATAAAATTCCTTATTTTGCACCGTTCTTATGGTATTGTGATTTTATATATATTTATTATGATTTAGTAATTAATATATATAAAATATTGATGCTATATTTATTTTATAATTTTGACTATTTTCTAATATGATGGTATTATTATAATGTGAGTAATTCCAGAAATAAGTATAATCATAGAGATTATTTTGAATGTGAGAGTTTCAATTATTAGTAATACGTTTTTTTTTATATATTAATAATTTTAATTATTCTAATTTATAAAATATTAGTAATGTTTGAAAAACTAAATGGTGTTTATTGTAAGACATATGTCTCCTTGATCATGATTTTGATATAACTTCCAAACATACAATGTATATGCATTATTTGATTGATCTAATGGTTTGAATTGAGAAACATTTCAGGAAAATAATCAAACACTGCACACTTGGACAAAACTTGGAACTCAAGCAATCAAGCAAAAATGGATGATGTCCTACAAGGCTTGAGGATGATGTATAAATGTGTCTAGTGTTAATAGTTTCTATTAGGTTGATTCAATCATAATGATTTCTCAAATAATATTTGCCAATGAAATCATAAAACAAGGTTTTAATCAATCAAGTAATGAATCAATTGATAAATCAATTGAGCAATCGATTGTCTGACTCGCAGAATACAGGTTTCACTAAGTTAATCGATTGGGAAATCGATTACTTAAAGGGTTTTATTAAAACCTGTGTTCTGTGATTAAACAAATCGATTGGACAATCGATTTGCACATCAATTGAGTAATCGATTTTGTAATTCACAAAACCAAGCTCTTACTGAGTTAATCGATTGGCACATCGATTACGAAAATGCTTTTTCATTAGACATGTGTTCTGTGATCAACGAAATCGATTGGATAATCAATTGAAATAAGTTTCTGAAGTTGCAAGTTGTGCACCAATCGATTAGGTAATAGATTGAACTAAATGTCTTAAGTTGCAAGCTTTGCACTAATCGATTAGGTAATCGATTAAATGAATGAACTAATTAATCATTTATCAGAAATATATTGCATAATCGATTGGCACATCGATTTTAACTAAATAGATGAGCTACTGTAACAAGCCAAATCGATTGGAATAAATGTCTGAGTTACAGGAAGAATTTAGCCCATTGCCAAATCGATTATGTTAATAGATGAATTGACTGAGAAATCGATTATTTTGATCTCGTTGTTTGAACAAAACAAGTATAATCGATTAGTCAATCGATTCTGATATAAACTGAGTATCAGTTTCTAATTTATGCATTAAAAGAATCGATTAGGAAATCGTTTATTTCATATATTTTCAAGATTCAAGAAAAACAAGAAACACGATAATCGATTAAGCAATCGATTGTGTTGGTTATAACACATTAATAAATCGATTGGGAAATCGATTTGACTGTGGTTTTTCTGAAAATATATAAACTGAATCAATCACAATTTTTCATAACAATCATAACTTTTTTCATAATACAGAAAACTGAAAAATACAACTTCAGAGAAAGATTGTTATATCTCACAAATACTCATTGGCAAAATACCTCGTGTGAGATTTTACATTGTGATTGAGTCACTTTTCTTAGTTTCTTTTTAATTCTTTGTAAAAGAACAATTTCTGTAATTGAAGTTTTGGAAATCCAGTAGTGTAAACTGGTGGTTATCTTTTGTGATGCTTGTGTTCATCAAAAAGAAACCTCAACTTGATCTCGCTAGAGTTTGACGAGTACCTCTTAGGGATAGGTTGGTAGAACAAGTTCTGTAATTGAAGTTTTGGAAATCCAGTAGTGTAAACTGGTGGTTATCTGTTTTGATGCTTGTGTTCATCAAAAAGAAACCTCAACTTGATCTCGTGAGAGTTTGGCGAGTAGCTCTTAGGGATAGGTTGGTATTGTGATAGAAGTGGTGTTGAGTTGGATGGATAGGTTGTGACGCTGGAAAGTCTGTAAAAACAATTACTCAAATCATTCTAGTGAAAGGCTGAAATATGTTATAGATTTCAGGACTGGATGTAGGCTATCAAAGAGATAGCCGAACCAATATAAAACTCCTGGTGCACCATTTCCTTTATCTCCTCTTTTAATATTGATATTTCATATGTTCTTGAATGTATGTTTTGAATAAGTTCTGAATATATTACTGTTATGTTCTTGAATGTTTTGAATCTCTATCTTGAATCATTCTTTGAATCCATTTTTTTTTTTACTGTTGAATTGGAATTAATATTGATCACGTTGGTTTTAATATTAATTTCACTACTTAGAAAGAAATTGGACAATTTGATCAATAATCTTGTGCATAACTTTCCAAGAATAGAGGCCATATAACCAACAGTTTGGAGGAGTATTAAAAAGGAGATTAAATAATTAATTTTATTTTAATAAAAATAAAAATAGTAAAAGTAAAACATAAATTAAATCAGGAGACTATTAGGTTTGACCCATATATGTGAAGGGTTTAAGAGTTACTAAAATAATAAGAAGAACGGTGGTGCTTGGAAGAGGAAGAAATCAACAAACACAACAAACTAGGATATCGTTTGGCATCAGTGATCGATAATTGTTCCATAAAAGTTTATCTATTTTTCTCCAAATTTTAATATATTGTTTTAATCATTTAGCTAGTCAATTAAACATAATTTACCAGATTTTTAACGGCCCCAATTTCTCTCTAAAGTACTCGACTTTCAATTTGTAGAATTCGTTATTTTGCATTGTTCTCCTTCGCTATAAGTCCAATTTTTGTGAAACCAATGCCAAAACGACCATGTGAGAAGTGGCTATATTATCCATTGATTAGTTTTTCTGATTTATGGGAATTTTCCTTGACCGAATTTGGAATTTAGTTTTTGGAGTATCTTCTCATAATTTATTTTGACGTTTACATATAAACTCTCGAGTTAGATAGATTGAAGGACAAAGAGTCAAAGAAATACTTATCAGGTGTTGATTGATTCATTAAATGTTGATCATTTAGTATTATTGTGATATTTGATTTAACTTCGTTAAATGTTGGGCATTTGATATTATTGTGATATTTGATTTAATTTCGTTAAATGTGTGGCATTTGATATTATTGTGATATTTCATTTATTATCGTTAAATGTGTGATATTATTGTGATATTGAATGTCAAATGAATTTTATGTATACGTTTGATTAGACATGTTTAGGTGATGTGATAATAAAAAGGGATGCATTTTGATAAGTTTATGTGATTATGATGATGTATAATTAACAATAATGATGTTATAAATTTGAGAAAAATTTATGCGATGATGTATGATTGATGAGATTGATGTTTTAAGATTGTGATGAGTTTATGTGATGACGTGACATTAATGATTGTGTTGTTATAAATTGTGATGAAAATATTGAAATAACCCCATAGTTGATGAATTAACTGTGATTCAAAATTGTGTTTTAGATGACGGTCTTAATGGAGTACCATAGGCCAACGAGGGGAGAAAATAAATATTGAGATGTTGCAAATTGGAGATTATTTTGTCATCATATAGGTAGGGCCTGATTGTGGTGGTTGTAACACCATAAATTTGATAATAAACTATTTTATTAATAAAATAGGATTTTAAATAATTAATTTGATGTTAAAGTTATTTTAGAATATATGTTGATAAATTTTGTGAATAAATTTTGTTATATGGATGCTTTCTATGATGTGTTGGTTTGATAGATATTATATTTAATGAGCGATATAAATAATAAATATTTTATTTTATTATTTTATATATTTTTCTAAAAATAATAGTATTTTAGTGTAATATTTTAAAGAACAAGATTTTATATGATTTTAAGTGTATATGTGAGTTGATAATTAATATGATATTTTCTTATATGTTTGACTAATGTGAAGTGTGTACATATTTATATTTTAATCATTTTTAAGTATCTCTTATTTTAAT
>JBBPBR010000006.1:34787675-34798443 GCA_037974775.1 Cicer pinnatifidum
ATATATATATATATATATATATATATATATATATATATATATATTATAATTTAGTAATTAACATAAAATATTGTTGTTGTATCTATTTATTTTATAATTTTGACTATTTTCTAATATGATGGTATTGTTATAATATGAATATTTTGATAAATAAGTATAATTGTATGGATTATTTTGAATGTGAAAGTTTCATTCATTAGTAATATAGTTTTTTATATATTGATTATTTTAATTACTCTAATTTATAAAATATTCGTAACGTTTGGAAAACTAAATGGTGCTTGGAGGAATATTGAAAAGGAGATTAAACAATTATTAATTTCATTTCAATAAAATAAAAATAATAATAGTAAAATAAAAACATAAATAAAGAAACCTTTTGAACCCTGATTTTTACTAAAATAAAACTAAACAAAGAAAAGGGAAGGGAGTTGGACGGGCAGCCATAGAACCAAAGAGTAAACACAACAACAACCTATCGTTTGACACCGGTGTTCCGTAAAAATTTCTCCGTTTTCATCCAAATTTGAGTATGTTATTTCATTCATTTAACTCGTCAATTAAACATAATTTTCCAGATTTTTCACAACCCCAATTTCTCTCTAAAATACCCGACTTCTTCATTTGTAGAATTCGTTATTTTGCACCGTTCTCCTTCACCGTAAATCCGATTTGAGTGAAACCAACGCCAAAATGACCGTGTGAAAAGTGGCTATATTATCCACTATTGGGTTTCTAATTTGTGGTAATTTTCCTTGACCGAATTTCGAATTTAGTTTTTAGAGTATCTTCTTATAATTTATTTTTAACGTTTAACCATAAACTGTCAAGTTAGATCGATTGAAGGACAAAAAGTCAATGAACAAAGGTTGTTTGCTCGTGGAATCGTATTCGTGTGGGAAAGCGTCAAAGTAAGGTAAGGGGTGAGAGAGCGTTTGAATTCATGAGTATAATATATTATGAGATGAACGGGAAAACCGTATTTCCCAACGTTTCATCCGGGGCTCGCTACTTATGGTTGTAGCCCTTTGAAAGATAAATTAATTAATGTGCAAATATGGAAATTGTGAGATTAAAATATAGAATAGAAATATTTGTAGGGTGTTGATTGATTTAATTTATTTGAATGTGTGATATTGATATTATTGTGATATTGAGTGTCGAATTAAATTTATATATATGTGTGATTAAATGAGTTTATGTGATGTGATAACAAAATATGGATGTGTTGTGATAATTTTATGTAATGATGATTATGTATGATTAATGATTGTGATGTTATAAATTTGTGAAAATTTTTTATTAATGATAGTGATGCTATAAATTTGTGATGAGTTTATGTGATAGTGATGTTCTAAATTGTGATGAGAATATTTAATTAACCCCATAGTTGATGAAATAATGGTGATTTCAATTTGTGTTTGAGATGCCAGTTTTAATGGAGTATCATATACCAACGAGGGGAGAAAATAAATATTGTGAATTTGTGAAGTGGAGATTATTTTGTCATCATATAGGTAGGGCCTGACAAGCCTAGTGATTTTAGGGAAGTACAACTGAATCAGCCTGATCGTGGCGGTCTGCTGTCCAGTGTAAACCCCGATTTTTAACAGCGAGAATGTATTTTTTTTTTCAAAACAGATTCATAATAACAAAGAAATAAATAAGAAAATACTTTTGGATAAATATTTAAGTCGTACACAACGACAAATAAGTCAACAAAATTTACAAGCAGCGGAATAGTTTTTGAAATACGAATCCAAAGTATTTACACATCAAAAAGTGGTACATGGACCCATCAAATAAAATGTCAAGGTGACAATATTAGTATAGGTACAGTCTTCCAAATTAAAATAGATACAACCAAAAAGAAAGACATCTAGTCCCTATACGTCTACCTAATCTGATCATACTACAAAAACTGTACAACCCGAGTGATCTCCACGCGCCTCGCAAGATCCTCTAACACAACTCCAGTCAGGTGTGTCCAATTACATTCCCATCCACAGGGTACTAACCGGTAGGATGACCCTGGTTCTCATCTGAGGGTAAAGCCCAGATTTCCACATTAGTTGTAAAGGGTCACCAACCGAAATTAACAATTAACACATAACATTTAAGTTTTTAAATGCACAAAATAACATTTCAACTTAGCATGCACCTTAAAAGGGTTTCCACATGCCAAACATTCATAAACAAAGTTGAAAAATGAAGTTTTTAACAAAACAACACTGTTGTATTCGAATACAAGATCTCTGTATTCGAATACAAGGCTGTTTCAGCATTCAACAACAAAAACAACATGTCTGTATTCGAATACAACAGTCTGTATTCGACTACACAGTAAGTCAGTGGCAAAAAGAGCATGTCTGTATTCGAATACACATCAGACAGCAGCAGAAAAACAACAAAATTCCGCAAAATTCAGCTTTTTAAAGGGTTTCGAAACCAATCAACACTTACACACCAATCCAAACAATCACACTTAACAATTATAGAGCAATCACCACGACATCTTGAGTTTCGAAATGGTTTTGCAATCAATCACACTTACAAACAATTCCAAAACATCCACACTTGGCAATTATAACACAATCACCACGACAACTTAAGTTTCAAAAAGGTTTTGCAATAAACCACACTTACACGCAATTCCAAAACATCCACACTTGGCAATTATAACACAATCACCACGACAACTTAAGTTCAAACACTCAATCATAATCTTAAATCAAACATGACTCGGGTGGCAAGCACCCTAATGCAATGCGTATATGCCAAAATGCATGGACTCGGAATTCCAAACCAAAACCCTCCTCGAAGGGCCGTAAATCATAATTGTACCGCCTATCACAGGCCGAAGTACTAAATTACCGAGGTGCTACCTATCACAGGTCAGCACGATTTACTAAAAATGTAAATCGTAAATGTACCGCCTATCACAGGCCGAAGTACTATTTACCGAGGTGCCACCTAGCACAAGTCAGCACGATTTACCAAAAATGTGCAGCCTATCGCAGACCTTACACGACGCGATAATCCCCGCAAGGATAAGATGAACCAACAAATCACATGGAATCATCTCGTGGCCCATCCAATCACCACTATCACCATGGCCCATTCGTTCGCCATGTACTATGAAATGCATGAGCATACTCTGACTCTATCCACGACAATCGTTAGGTAAATGCATATATTAAAAGATTCCTCATTTTTAATACTCATTTAACTCTAACAATTTTCACGACAATCATTAAGTAAATAGAGATATTAAAAGATTCCCCATTTTTAATACTCGTTTAACTCTAACAATTTTGGCGACAATCACTAGGTAAATGCATATATTAAGAGATTCCCCAATCTTAAGACTCATTTAACTCTAACAATTTCGACGACAATCATTAAGTAAATACAGATATTAAGAGATTCCCCATTCTTAATACTCATTTAACTCTAACAATTTTCACTACAAACATTAAGTAAACAGAGATATTAAAAGATTCCCCATTTTTAATACTCGTTTAACTCTAACGATTTTCAAATTCCACACAGAACATACCCAGACATATTCTCAAATTCAATCTACAATTCACACCAAATCACATCAATTCATTTTTCCACAGAATCCATACAAACACATTTGAAAATTTATAAGTATTAGTTATGAACACGTCAAACACGACAACCACAAATCATCACAACCCACCACTCAAACATATAAAATTTCATTTCCTCAAAACCACACATATATGAGTTCAATTCATTTTCCACAAAACACTCATCAATATCACCAAAACCCAACTCTAAAATTTCACCCATAAAAGCATTAAATTCATTTTCCCCAAATCAACACTTCAACCCTAACAAATTTCTTTTCCACACAACCACAAATAAGTCCCTAAATGCAAACTAAAAGTTTGGAAGGAGCCCTTACCTTAACGTTAGCTTCAATGAGCGATTACGGTACCGCGAGTAATTCCGATAAAATCTCCGCTCGCGACATTGCTGCCAAAGTTAGCTCACTAGCACCGTAGCATGGAGGCGAGCAACTTTCCCTTCTATCTCTTTGCGAAATGAAGCTTAGATCTAGAAGAAATGTGGAGGTTTGCGTTTAACAGTTTTGAAAACACCAACACCGTTTTTCTCCGTTTTTGAATCAAAGGAGAAGAATGAAGCTTGAAATTTGTTATTTCTCACCCACTAAGCCTTGATCTTCTTTTCTTGAAGCAAAAGAAGGAAAAAGAAAGTGGAAGGAAGGAGGAAGAAAAAGAAGGGTTCGCGAGATTGGAGAGAAACGTGGCTTTTCTTCCTCTGTTTATGTTTTTCCTTTCTTTTCTTCAATTCTAACATATATATACATATGTTACTTTATATTAATAATATATATATATATATTATAATTAAAATCAATCCAACAAATATCTAACAATTCTAACACACATCACTTCACTCACATCTCAAATCATTTTGATAAAAATATCTACTCTCGTCGCAACTCAATTGACAGATAGAATTTTCTGCAACGAGTGATATTTTTAACTAAACTGTGCGGTATTAAATTCTTCGTAACGTAAATAAATTATTTTCCGACAAATAATTTTTAATCCAGTTTCCAAAGATATATTTTTGGCATTTATCTCACTAAATACCAAAAACTAGGTAAAAGCCTAAGAAATTCAACACAAAATACCCTAAAATTGTATAATTTAGGATTTAAAATTATGGGTCTTACATTACTACCCTCCAAAAAGAAGTTTCGTCCTTGAAACTGAAAGTAAGAGTAATAACCGCTCCAGGTTTGCACTCAACTCAACATACATGATAGAACTTGCTTCGTCATGCCTTCGTGAAGAAAGTGTCATCTATCCATTTTTATAGATACTTAATAACTCTACACACATCCATAGTCGGTAAGGCTCGTCCGTTCCATTCAACATGATTTTGTCTACTATCAACAAGAGATTAAGGATGATCAGTCCCTCAATTTTTCAATAAATAGCCAACAACCATGATAGTGGCTTAGACTATCTTAACCGAATAGTAATAGCGCTCCTTGTGACTTACACTTGAGGTTATCCCAATGCACAAACGGTCAAACAATCTTCTCAAGGTCCTATGAGTTTCCCATATTCCCGTATAACTTTGATCCTGTTGATGAAGTAAAATCGCCTATAGCTACGTCACATAGCCTTATTTACCTCCACTTGGTACGAAACATCCCTTTGGTACCAAATCGAAACACTAAGTATGACACCAACACACTGAGCACAAAACAATTACTACAGTCGAGAACTCCTAAATTTCTCCATTGTCCACCAATCCTCGATTTTTCTTTAGTTGTACAACTACGTCAAACCGTAGTGTTCTTATAAGTATGTTATTCCAATTATAACTTTAATAATTATATCCCCACATCTGCTTGGTGATTCAAGCTTCCTCAAATATTTTCAAAATCATGCCAAAGACTATACTACTTAGGACACACAAACTTCCTTTCAGTTTAGTACTTCATTTCAAGAGTCACGTTTCCAACAAAATCCAACCTGAATTCCGTTCACTGATTAATACCTACACTGGTCTCATGCCTAACACCTCCAATTAACTCATCACTAATCAATTTCCTACTTACTTCGCAATTCTGGACAAACCCGAAAATAATGTTCCTACATCCACCCCCAACATTCATTCTGATACTTCTCAACTTCGTCGCGTCCTTTCTTTGTAGCTCGATGATTATATTTTCATTACAACATGTCAAACACATTGTATTCACTCCATCATTTTTCCAATTATACAAACCTTATATTTCTACCTTGAACCTTGATACATCTTCATTATAGTGATTTCAATAAATCAAGCATCACTAATTTCCACCTAACTTTTTCCATTTAATGCTCAATTCTTCCATACCAAGCAAACATTTAACTCTGTTGATTGACTAACACAATAGCAACCTCCATGACATGCACTTAAGTAGTGCATGTATATCATTGACATACCCTTCTAATAACAATGTCTGAATTATAGGTGAGATAATTCCTTTCATCAATCTTTAATCGTCATAAGCTACATCTTTATGTGCTGCTCCAACAAGTTCTCTTGGCACATTTTCCAAAATTTGGTTCACTCGCTGGATTCTTATTCCTTCTCAACCTTCACCGAGATACAAACTGAAAGAATCCTAACAGTCGAACGTCCTAAAGAATTATTTCTCAAACGTTCCCCTTAAGCATTTCCTAAGAAATAATATTCTATATCTTCGTCCTCATAAATTTTGCATAAAATATCTCAGAGACCCACATACCTTTCATTGTTCATCTAGTCACTAAAACACTCATTTTAAATCTCAACGCTTGATTTCCCAAGACCAACATTTAAACCATAAATCATTCGTTACATCTCTTCTTTTTCACTTTCTATTATTGAATAGAATTCTAAAACTTGATCCTCAAAATCTCCAAACACTTCCATCTTTAACACGAATTATTCATCACTTGCCTAACTCAACTCCCTCGATTATGAAAGTTTTAGGCATTACTTGGTCCTCCATCCAACCTTTTGGATTTTAAATCATTAACTAAAAAAAGAATCAACCATCTTAGGGTCCCAAATCAAATCTTGAATAATCCCTCTGGCCTATCAAAATATTAACATCCTCTTAGTAATTTCCATCCTTTAATGGACTCTCAAAACATTTATTACCACAATCTTGAAGTATTTTGTACTCAATACTTCAAATTCCACTAAATGGTAACATAGGGTTCAATACATCAAGGCTTAACTCCTTATGTTTTTCCGAACATCACTCAAAATTCACACTTACGTGTCTATAGTTTCATCCAATATCACTATCCATACTTACTATCACCTAAACCACAAAGAGATTTGTCACTTATCAACAAAATATTTAGTCTCACTCATATACTCGTCATGAGATTCATACTTAATAATCCAAGTCGCGTATCTAGTCTAACTAGAATGCTCGACTTTATCCCTCAAGGTATCGACTATTCCTCAAAGCCTATTTTATCTAACCAAAGGAGTATTTACTCCTAATGTGCAGCGCTCCCTTAACTTCAATACCAGTCTCTTTCGTTAACACCTAAGCACCAAATGCTATTCCAAATGGAAGCCTCATCTTTTCAACAATTCCATGATGTTCACATCTCTTTGACAGTTGTCAAACTTCGTCCAGTTTCATCCTAAAATCTACCAGGAAAACATCTAATACTTTTCTCAACAAAAGTCCTCAACTTAGATCTTTACTTGAAATCCCTTATTAGTCTAATGTTAATCCATCCATACTCATCATCTTCGAGTTAACACCAATACATAGTTTATGTGTCCTTGGAACCATTTAATAAATTCCATGTCGTCATGATTTGCTTCAACTCTGCCTGACAATCCGTCATCTCAAAGATCTTTTCCATTTCTTGAATCCACTAATCAGCTTTTTTCCTGAGTTCTCATCACCCTTGAACTTTGGAGGATGGTAACGTAAAAATCTTTCAATCTTCTTGACTCAATAGCACATATCTCTCTTTCCCTTTTCTCCAGATCCCGTAGAGTCTTTGCAGTTGTCTGTGCAACAGCGGAAACATCCATGTTATTCGTGGCTTCAACCATTTGATCATCCCCACTAACGTTCATTCTTGCAACGTCGTTCCTTCTTGGAGGTAGTGTTTCCCCAAAACCAACATCAAGAAGAGTGTTAACGCTACTTTGAATAATTCCAAAACTAACTTTCGACTATATCAACACATAATAACTATCCCTGATCTGAAAACTCAGACCAATTACCCTGACGCATGATCAGATAACGACTCCAAACCAACAGCTTGACCTACAATTTATAACCAACACTCCACAGCCCCAAAGAAATATAAAACCAAAAGCTCTGATACCACAATTGTAACACCTCGAATTTTAACAGCGGGAGTGTATTTTTTTTTCAATATAGATTCATAATAACAAAGAAATAAATAAGAAAATACTTTTGGATAAATATTTAAGTTGTACACAACGACAAATAAGTCAACAAAATTTACACATCAAAAAGTGGTACACGGACCCATCAAATAAAATGTCATGGTGACAATATTAGTATAGGTACAGTCTTCCAAATTAAAATAGATACAACCAAAAAGAAAGACATCTAGTCCCTATACGTCCACCTAATCTGATCATACTACAAAAACAGTACAACTCGAGTGATCTCCACGCGCCTCGCAAGATCCTATAACACAGCTCCAGTCAGGTGTGTCCAATTACATTCCCATCCACATGGTACTAACAGGTAGGATGGCCCTGGTTCTCATATGAGGGCAAAGCCCAGATTTCCACAATAGTTGTAAAGGGTCACCAACCGAAATTAACAATTAACACATACCATTTAAGTTTTTAAATGCACAAAATAACCTTTCAACTTATCATGCACCTTAAAAGGGTTTCCATATGCATAACATTCATAAAAATGGTTGAAAAATGAAGTTTTTAACAAAACAGCACTGTTGTATTCGAATACCGCATCTTTGTATTCGAATACAAGGCTGTTTCAGCATTCAGCAGCAAAAACAGCATGTCTGTTTTCGAATACAGCTTGCTGTATCCGAATAAACATCAAACAGTAGTAGAAAAACAACAAAATTTAGCTTTTTAAAGTGTTTCGAAACCAATCAACACTTACACACCAATCCAAACAATCACACTTAACAATTATAGAGCAATCACCATGACATCTTGAGTTTCGAAATAGTTTTCCAATCAATCACACTTACAAACAATTCCAAAACATCCACACTTGGCAATTATAAGACAATCACCACGACAACTTAAGTTTCGAAAAGATTTTGCAATCAACCACACTTACACACAGATCCAAAACATCCACACTTGGCAATTATAACACAATCACAACGACAACTTAAGTTTTGAAAAGGTTTTGCAATCAATCACACTTACAAACAATTCCAAAACAGCCACATTTGGCAATTATAACACAATCACCACGACAACTTAAGTTCAAACACTCAATCATAATCTTTAATCAAACATGACTCGCGTGGCAAGCACCCTAATGCAATGCGTATATGCCAAATTGCATGGACTCAGAATTACAAACTAAAACCCTCCTCGAAAGGCCATAAATCATAATTGTACCGCCTATCACAGGCCGAAGTACTAAATTACCGAGGTGCTACCTATCACTGGTCAGCATGATTTACTAAAAACGTAAATAGTAAATGTGCCGCCTATCACAGGCCGAAGTACTATTTATCGAGGTGCCACCTATCACGGGTCAACATGATTTACCAAAAATGTGCAGCCTATCGCAGACCTTACACGACGTGATAATCCCCGCAAGGATAAGATGAACCAACAAATCACATGGAATCATCTCGTGGCCCATTCGTTCACCACTATCACCATGGCCCATTCGTTCGCCATGTACTATGAAATGCATGAGCATACTCGGACTCTATCCACAACAATCGTTAGGTAAATGCATATATTAAATTACATTGAATTGAGGGGATTTGTGAGGACAGGGCCAATTTGAATTGTCCGTCCACCAGGATGGTAGCATAGTATCCAGCCTCCTAACCAAGTTCTTCAGAATAAGAATGGTACCATATTGTGAAGTATAGTCTAAGCTCATGCACATTATTGCATTTCCTTGTGATTGTTTTGTTGTGATTGATGTGTTTCAAATGAAATAATAATTACTCTTAGATGATTTGATGCATATTATAGTGAGATGATTATTTTACTTGAGTGACTTTGATGCTATAATATGATACTATTTACTTAAATATTTTGATATATCATAATGTGATAATGATACGATCTATTATGATTATTTTGTATTCTTCTTTCTTATATTATACTCTTAAGATGATTTCAAAACACACATCGAAATCGCAGTTATTACAAGTTAATGAGTCATGAAGTTCAAGTTTCGGAGAAGCGTACTCTAATAGGTGATACCGGGAATGAGAGTCATATGTTGTATTTTATTTATTTAATTAGAAACAGCTCTTTTATAGAAACCTTATTGTTTTATAAGAGGAAAAGTTTAAATTGTTTCATTTGAATTTTGATAAATGTGATATCCTAAAATTTGTTGAAAAGGTTTTATTCATTAAAAAAAAAAGAAATAGATTTTCTTTATCAGCTGCGAATTAAATTTAAAAATTATTGTAATAATTAATATATATTATTTTTGGAGTTTAGGGTGTCACATTAGTGGTATCAGGTATCCCCAATCAGGCCGATTGGTTAGTCGTCAGTTGTCAATTAGTCAATCGTAAACCTTGTGCATAAACGCTTAGTAAATTGTTAATCCTTTAATTGTGTTAACCGTGTTCCCTGCTAAGTATTGAAATGCTTACCTATTATTGTTGTGTTTAGTGAAATGTATTTTTCTATTACAATACATGATTTATGAAAGATGATTGTTAATTGTTAACTAGTTGCTTATTCTTGTTGTGAGTTAATTTGAACGATTGACATAATTGAGTTAATTACCTTTTGATTGAATTTATGTTTATAACTTCGATTATTTGCTCTTTTGTTAAAGTGAATAGTTAGATATAAATTTTTCTTTTGATTGACTACTATATGTTTGAAAATTAAGAATTTAATTGAGATGACACTAATTATCCATTAATCAATCTTGTTTGTAGGGTGATTACATGACTATTAAAGTTTTGATCTTGATAATGAAGTCAATTTTGAAAGTTAGCAGTAATTTTGAATAATAATTCTT
>JBBPBR010000006.1:34798927-34845257 GCA_037974775.1 Cicer pinnatifidum
ATTATTATTATTATTATTATTATTATTATTATTATTATTATTATTATTATTATTATTATTACTGTTATTATTATTATTATTGTTACTACTATATCAACTATTAATTTGCATAAAATAAGGTAATAATAGTAAGTTGTTGTTTGTTTGAGACTGTAATAATAGGAAGTTTGTTTTGTTTACTAACGCTTTATGTGAAATAGATATTAACAAACAAGTTGTTATAACAAACTTTTACTACTTAATTATCTATTATTAAGAAGTTAAACAAAACCAAACAAACAATCCTATATGAATTCAATATGTATTCGTTTTATTTGTAACAATCAAGAGTTTAGTGGGGCAAATATAGGATACATGGTCAAACTATCTTATAAATATTTAATTATAAATAGATACAAAGAAGAAGAAAAAAACTCAATAGAAAGAATTATATATGCCACCATAAAGAGGAGCGAAAGTATGATTGCATTTGCAGTAGCAGCGGGTAGTAACGACTAACACATACCAAACTTTTTATAAAAGAATGCTTCAAGAGGTGAGTAATCACACCCTTTAAACTTTCATGGTACATTTATTTTGGAAATTTAGAATGGAAAAAGAGTTAGATATTATGGATGCTATTTTCTTATAAAAATATATTTTGTCGAAAACCTAACTCTATTAAAATTAGGATTTTATATATTGTAATAATAGATTATGAATTGATTTGTTTACTATTGCTTCACAAATGGATGAATATTCAACTTCACAAAGTGATGAGGTTTAAACTCCACAAATGGATGAATATTTAACTTCACAAAGAGATGAGGTTTAAACTCCATGCAGATGGGTCTTGTACCCCACACTGGATGAGTTGGTGCTCCACCTGATTACATAATACTCACTTTGCATAAGTAGTATATCTCCATCATTGATTTGGTTGATTATTTTCTGTAGAATAAATGTGTATATTAGAATTATTTTATTATGATAGATGTGGATTATCGTTAATTTAATTGATGACCTTTTATTAATTATTGGAAGTAGTTGGTTATTATAGAGAAATCTTAGTTATATCACGAATAGTTCTAAAGAATATTTTTGGATGAAGGCGGGTGCCATGATCGACTTTCCGGTTATCGCTCCGGTTGAGAATAATACTTGTTTTAAAATTGTGTGTATTATTCACTAGGATTTTGTATCTCATTAAATTGTTTTCTTCAGATACTAAGACCGTTTGGAACGTCGAGAGATGAGAAGTCCTACCTCCCTTGGGAGATGAAAAATCAAAACTTGGGCTTATAGGATTGGTCGTTATAGTAATACATTTTATGACGAGTAACAAGCGAGGTACGAATGACGCACCTGCTAAGGCTCTCTTCTTGATAGCAATAGCCACATAGAATAGACGAAGATTCTTCCTCATTTTAGAGGACTCAATGTCGAATTGGTAACAGTTGTAGACCCTGAATATATTAGGCTTTCTGAATTTCGAAAGAACAATCCACCACCTTTTCGAGGTCAGATAAGATCCAATCAAAGCACATGTGTGGTTGCTGAAGTTAGAGAAGATCTTTAGCATCATGCATTGTCTTGACACAATCAAATAGGATTGTTGTTTATATATCAGAATCTGATGTTGAGCATTGGTGAATTTGTATTAGAGGAGGTCTGCTAACAAAACGAGTTTATTTTACTAGGGATAGGTTTCATGAGTAACTTCTAGGGAAGTATATTCTCCACAATGTTCATATTCAAAAGGAAATAAAGTTTATTCATATTCTTCATAGGGATATTTCAGTTTTAGAGTATGTCGCCAAATTTTGAAGCTACATCAAGATACTCTTGTTATTTTAGGGACAATCACCAAAACGAGGGAAAGGCGATCAAATTTGAGTAAGGAATTAAGTCTGAGCTGCAAAGCTTTAATTGGAATTCTAAGGATTTGTGACTACCCCACCATGGTAAACAAGTCTAGGGTGGTTGAGAAAAAGATTGAAGCACCAAAAGTTGAGAAACTAAAGGATAAGTTTATCTCTAGTGGAAAAGAATTCTACAGTAAAGGCTATAAATTTCATAAGAATCTACACCCTTTACTCATAGTTTCAAAGGATAAATAAAGACAAGGCCGTACTAGTAAGACTATGAGGTTATTTGTAGACTATAGAAAATCGAATCAAGTTACCATCAAGAATAAAAGAAAAATCCATTGACTAGGATAAATGACCTCTTAGACCAATTGAGAGGAGCTTCAATATTTTCAAAGACAGACTTGAGCTATGGGTACCATCAAATTAGGGTCAAAAGTGAAGATATTCCTAACACAGCGTTTAGGACAAGATACAAACACTATGAGTATGTAGTGATGCATTTTGGAGTTACCAATGCCCTTTCTATTTTATGGATTATATGAACCGAATTTTTAGGCCTTTCATAAATACGTTTGTGGTGGTGTTCATCAATGATATTCTAATCCACTCTGGGAGCTTGGGTGAGCATGAGGGACACATGAGGATAGTATTGAAAATTTTTGGAGATAACACATTGTATGCAAAACTTGAGAAATGTGAGTTATGGCTTGATGATGTGAGGTTTTAGGACATATCATCTCTAGTAAGGGAGTAGCAGTTGATTCTAGTAAGATAGATTCAATATGAAGTTAGCCCCAAGCTAAATCAATGATTGAAGTAAGAAATTTCCTAGGAATGACGGGTTACTATAGGAAATTTATAGAGAGGTTTTCTAATCTAGTCTTACCTCTCACCAAGTTGACACGATAAGAGAAAACTTGTGTGTGGGACTAAGAGTGTGAGGATAATTTCAAAGAGGAAAATTATCCAACCCATTTTCTTGAATTAGCAGTTGTAGTCTTTGCTCTTAAAATTTGGAGGCATTACTTGTATAGAGCGAAATTTGAGGTTTTTAGTGATAATAAAAACTTAAGTGTTTGTTTGTTCAAAAGGATTTAAATATGAGACAAAGAAGGTGGATGGAGTTCCTTAAAGACTACGATTTTGAGTTGAAATATCACCTTGGGAAAGCTAATGTAGTGGCTGATGCACTAAATAGAAAATCCCTACGTATAGCTTGTATGATGGTACAAGAGACAAGTCTAATAAAGTAATTTAAATATATGAATTTGGATGTGTCCCATGATGCTTTAAGCTTGAATCAGAATAGGCTAGAAATCAGTAATAACTTGACAGGGATAATACAAAATGAACACCTATTAGCTAAAGTATCGCAGTCTTTTGTGGACAAGGAGAACTATACCTTATCTGGTGACGACTTAGTGTTGTTTAAGGATAAGATCATTGTTCCTAAGGAGGAGAGTCTTAAGGATAAGATTTTAGAGGAAGCTCATAACATTAAGTTCACGATGCACCCACAAATAACTAAAATGTATCAAGATTTGAGAAAAATGTACGGGTTTTGGTGTTTGTGTCTAGTATGTCAGAAAGTTAATATTGAGCACCAAAAGACTTCAGGATTGTTACAACCATTAGAAATTCCTGAGTGGAAATGGGATATGATATCTATGGATTTTGATGTCATTTGGGTGATAGTTGATCAAATGACCAAATCAACTCATTTTCTACCAATTAAAACAACTTATAGTTTAGATAGACTAGTTGAGCTCTACTATAAGGATATAGTAAAGTTACACGATATACCCACCTGTATAGTATTAGATAGGGATCCACGATTTACCTCTAGATTTTGGGAAAGCTTTTTAGAGAGCTTTTGTTATTAGGCTGAGATTTAGCACATCTTACCATCGACAGACAGATGATCAATCAAAGTGAATTATCCAAACTCTTTAGGATATGCTAAGAGCTTGTGTTCGGGACGAAGGTGAGAGTTGGACACTCTACTAGACTATTTTTATAACAACAATTATCACTCTAGTATAGGTATGACACAATATGAGGCTCTTTACGGAAGAAAGTGTATATCTCACACAAGTGTATTAGTGTACAGTTAGGGATAAGTCTTTTTTAGGACCTTATTTAGTGCAAGAGGCCACTAGTAGAATTCAACTAATTAGGGAAAGGATGCATACAATTCAAACTAGGGAAGATAGTTATGTTGACAAGAGAAGAAAACTATTGGAATTTCAAGAAGAGACATGTGGATGCTTAAGAGTCTCTTCTAAGACTAGGGTGAGGACGTCAATGAAAGTCAAAAATAGAATAAAACTTTTGTTTCATGGGTCATTTATAAATTCTAAAGAGAATAGTTATGCTACTTATCAATTAGCTCTTCCTCCTCATGTATATAACCTTTATGATGTCTTTCTTGTTTCTCAACCCCGAGCATATGTGTTAGATTATTCACACGTGATAGCTCCCGAGTTAGTCCAATTAAAAGATAATTTAATCTTTAATCCTAGATTTATACGCCAGAGATGGCTATTTCATAATCAGAGGAAGAAGTCATATGATAGCATCCAAGTGTCCTTGATGCAAGTACATCAATTTCTTTATACTTGCACAAGTTGGTCACTTTGGTTTTATTCACATTGCCATAAATTTCGAGGACGGAATTTCTTTAAGGAGGGGAAAAAATATAACATCCAAAATTAAAGAATTAAAAATAATTAGAATTTTAAAATATTCTATTTATAGAGTATTATGATTATATTATTATTATTATTATTATTATTGTTATTATTATTATTACTACTATATCAACTATTAATTTGCATAAAATTAGGTAACAATAGTAAGTTGTTGTTTGTTTGAGACTGTAATAATAGGAAGTTTGTTTTGTTTGTTAACGGTTTATGTGAAATAGATATTAAAAAAAAGTTGTTATAACAAACTTTTACTACTAAATTATCATTTATTAAGGAGTCAAACAAAACCAAACAATCAATCATATATGAATTCAATATGTATTCGTTTTATTTGTAACAACCAAGAGTTTAGTGGGGAAAATATAGGATACCTAGTCAAACTATCTTATAAATATTTAATTATAAATAGATACAAAGAAGAAAAAAAAAACTCAATAGAAAGAACTATATATGCCACCATAAAGAGGAGCGAATGTATGATTGCGTTTGCAGTAGTAGCGAGTAGTAACGACTAACACATACCAAACTTTTTATTAAAGAACGCTTCAAGAGGTGAGTAATCACACCCTTTAAACTTTCATGGTACATTTATTTTGGAAAATTAGAATGGAAAAAGAGTTAGATTTTATGGATGGTATTTTCTTATAAAAATATATTTTGTCGAAAACCTAACTCTATTAAAATTGAGATTTTATAAATTGTAATAATAGATTATGAATTGATTTGTTTACTATTGGTTGTTGGATTACCGTTTTCATGATTGTTTGAATATATACTCTTTAGAAACATTATTTTATTATATTTTCTTGAATGATTGTTGTTATTATATATTCAAATTAAATATTATATTATAAATATGATTTTACGAATATAGTTGTTGAAATATAAATTATTTGGATTGTTTGTGTTTGAGAAATATATATTCCTTAAAAAGATTGTTTTATTATATTTTCTTGAATGATCATTGTTATTATATATTCAAATGAAATAGTATATTATAAATATGATTTTTCAAATATAGTTGTTGAAATATGAATTATTTTGATTGCATGTGTTTGAGAGATATATATTCTTTAAAAAGATTGTTTTATTATATTTTCTTGAATGATAACTGTTATTATATAGTCAAACCAAATATTATGTCATAAATATGATTTTTCGAATATAATTGTTAAAATTATGAATAATTTTGATTGTGTGTGCTGGAGATGGGTCTTGTACCCCATCTATTGATGAATTTTAAACTTCACAACGAGATGAGGTTTTAAACGCCACATGGATGAGTTTTAAACTTCACAAAGAGATGAGGTTTAAACTCCACCTGGATGAGTATTAAACTTCACAAAGAGATGAGGTTTAAACTCCACCTATTGATGAGTTTTAAACTTCACAAAGAGATGAGGTTTCAAACTCCACATGGATGAGTTTTAAACTTCACAAATAGATGAGGTTTAAACTCCACCTGGATGAGTATTAAACTTCACAAAGAGATGAGGTTTAAACTCCACCTATAAATGAGTATTAAACTTCACAAAGAGATGAGGTTTAAACTCCACTTGGAAGAGTATTAAACTTCACAAAGAGATGAGGTTTAAACTCCACATGGATGTGTCTTGGACCCCACATATTGATGAGTTTTAAACTTCACAAAGATATGAGGTTTAAACTCCACCTGGAGGAGTATTAAACTTCACAAAGAGATGAGTTTTAAACTCCACAAGGATGGGTCTTGGACCCCATATATTGATGGGTTTCAAACTTCACAAAGAGATGAGGTTTAAAATCCACATGGATGAGTATTAAACCTCACAAAGAGATGAGGTTTAAACTCCACCTGGATGAGTATTAAACTTCACAAAGAGATGACGTTTAAACTCCACATGGATGGGTCTTGGACCCCACATATTGATGGGTTTTAAACTTCACAAAGAGATGAGGTTTAAACTCCACATGGATGAGTATTAAACTACACAAAGAGATGAGGTTTAAACTCCACTTGGATGAGTATTAAACTTCACAAAGAGATGAGGTTTAAACTCCACATGGATGGGTCTTGGACCCCACATATTGATGAGTTTTAAACTTCATAGAGAGATGAGGTTTAAACTTTACATATGGATGAGTATTAAACTTCACAAAGAGGTGAGGTTTAAACTCTACAAATGGATGAATATTAAACTTCACAAAGAGATGAGGTTTAAACTCCTATGGATGGGTCTTGGAGCCCACATATTGATGTGTTTTAAACTTCATAGAGAGATGAGGTTTAAACTTTACATATGGATGAGTATTAAACTTCACAAAGAGGTGAGGTTTAAACTCCACAAATGGATGAATATTAAACTTCACAAAGAGATGAGGTTTAAACTCCATGCAGATGGGTCTTGTACCCCACACTGGATGAGTTGGTGCTCCACTTGATTAAATAATACTCACTTTGCATAAGTAGTATATCTCCATCATTGATTTGGTTGATTATTTTCTGTAGAATAAATGTGTATATTAGAATTATTTGATTATGATAGATGTGGATTATCTTTAATTTAATTGATGAGCTTTTATTAATTATTGGAAGTAGTTGGTTATTATAGAGAAATCTTAGTTATATCACGAATAGTTGTAAAGAATATTTTTGGATGAAGGCGGGTGCCATGATCGACTTACCGGTTACCGCTCCGGCTGAGAATAATACTTGTTTTAAAATTGTGTGTATTATTCACTGGGATTTTGTGTCTCATTAAAGTGTTATCTTCAGATACTAAGACCGTTGGGAACGTCTAGAGATGAGAAGTCCTTCCTCCCTTGAGAAGACTGATTTCTTTGGATTAGGTTAGTAGATCAAGTATAAGTAGACATAATGTCTACATCGTACTTTATGTTGGGATAAGACACTATTTGCCTAGTTTTGAATATTTTAATTATTAAAGATTTACCAGTTGTAAGGATTTATTTTGAGATTTCATAACATTACTTCTTTCTAACAATTCATTGTTTATTACAATACCTTATTCTCTTACATAATTTTGAAAATTTTCCGTTATTATCTCAATTTTTATACCCACATAACTAGGCGTTACATTATTGATTTATAAAATAACAATAATTATATACTACTGATTTTATTTAATACTTAAAATAGCTGAAAACTTACACCATATTTTACCATGTCTTGTTTTTAAGAAAATTTAAAAGATTTGTTGTTATGTTGATTTTGAGAAGTTGAGGTGAATATTGAATGATGAGTATATTGGAATATTTCCTTTGGAACAATTGATTTACTAATTTTGATACTATGAATTCATTAGAGTTTAAATTGATGTTAGAGTTTTAGATTTTAGTAACATATTAGTGATTTATAATAGTACAAAACAAATTAATGAAACTTTTTTTTTTTTTGAAAAGTTTTCTAAATTTTGGATTCTATAATCGATGTATTTTATGAGTAAAATGTTTATTTTGAGTTGAATTTTATTAGTTGTGTTATTATTGTCGAAATGTATATTGAGTTTAATACCAAAAGGTGACATGTGATTTGTACATTTTTCTTGTTATATGAATTAATCTGACAAAATAGTATGCATCATGCAGATTAGTATGTGTACATAGACTGAAATTTATTTTACCAATTTGTTTTTATTTATAAAATTGCATTTTTTTTTCTAATTTTTAAGGTTAGAACATGCCTCTACAATCTTTAAAATTGCTAGTGTGTTATGCTTTGGACCAATTTTGTGGCATGATAGAAACTGGAGATGTATCTACAAGGCTACTGACTATCTAGTGTGAGGGAAAATTGTTATTTTGTAAATTTGTAAATTTTGAGAAAATAAATTGGAACTATTTTGAAAGTGTTGATTTATTGAAAAACTTTTTATCTATCTATATATATATATAGTATAAATCTTCTTTCAAAATATAAGTTGAAAATAATAATTTTTATAGTGATTAATTATTTAGAAATGTATTTTTGATGATTAAAGTACAAGTGCAATTTTAAAAATTTTATAGATTTTGAAAATACATGTGATTTATTTAACTTTTAATTGTATTTAGAAATGTGATTTATTATAATTGTTTTATTTATACATGATTTATTGAAAAGTAATTTAAGAAATTGTTTTTTTGAATTCTCAATGATTTTTTTTTTTTTGCCCCAAATGACTAGTGCTACTTTTTATAATAATTTAAGTCTAGAAATAAAATTTTAGAATGATGTGTAACCTTTAAAGTGGTCTATGTACTACCCGGTTCAATTTGGTTTGGTAGCGTATTGTATCTTCTAGTAAATAATTATCTATGTGATCTACAACTTGGAAATATCTGCTTTAATTTATTATAATCTTTAAATGAGGATAAATTCAAACGAAAATATAATCGTGACCAATTTGGAGTAGTTAGAGTTCTGAGTATAGGTTACATCGTTCGAGATATGAGACGAACTAAAATTTGGTGTTAATTTTTGGTTTAAGTATGTGAATGTGTATATGATTATGTAAATATTAAATTGTCTGTGTTTGAAATGTTATAATTGTTGAGAATTAGTGTATAAAGTTAGAATAGTCGAGAGCATCTAAAAGTGAAATAGTTCTATATTGCTTCAATCGAATTATTGATTATATATTGATGTAAGTGTTGTTGTTACTACTTGTAAGTTATAAATAAATTAATGTGAATGTGTAATTAAGTGAATTTTAACTTGAATTAAGGAGTAGGAGTTGTGGCGTCGCCTTCGCACTCTTGAACCACGTTAAATATACTTTTAATCATCCATATTTGAATTTCAATGATTGCAGTTATAGTTACCTTAAGTAGTTGACTACATGAGTAAGAGGGGCTAGCTACCCCGATGGCTCATCGTCGATAAAAGAGGGAACACTAACATATTTTTATTTTTGTTAGAAATACTTGTTAAATCTATTTTTGAAATAGTTAAAAATCATGTTCACCTTTTATACATCTTTGAGTGATTATGAGTATTATGTGACATCAATGTTAAATGCTAATAATTGATTACGTGACACAAATATTAGGTTGGTGATGTGTACTTAAATTAAACATTCAATAAGTATGTTTGATCTTCTAAGTAAGTTGCTTAAAATAAACAAGGACATTGTCTTAGTATCTTATTTATTTTATATTCCCTCATTTCAAAAGGGATAGAACTAATGTATGAGTTCCATAAATGAATTTTCTTTGTAAGACTTTTAAAATTAAGTTGGACTTTGAGTGTTTAACTATATATGAAAATATTTATCTTATTTCACTATGATTACAAATCAAATTTTTTTAAAGATTAAGTGATTGTATGTCATTGAGTTGTTATATGCATTTGTATTTGTAATTCTTGAAGGTGTAAGGTGTAAAATATTTTAAATATTTTTCTATATGTCTAACTTTTGGGAAACCTATAGAGTAATTATTGTTTGGATTTAGACATTCTTTAAGGAGAGTAAAACTAATACAATATTGTTTGAGGAGTTAGTTGAACTTGAAAGCGTATTTGATATATGAGATATTTGATACAAGTGAATGTGGTATGTCGCTGTTTAATATGATGTGTTTAGTTAATTTATGGTGCCATGTTAGTTTATTATGCTAAACTAATTAATTTTTGATATATTGTGCTTAATTAAATTGTGAATGTCTTAAAATGTTTATAAACTAAGTTTGAATATTGAGAGTGATCAATTAGATATTAGTTGTGTATTGTTCACTCTAAATTTTGAGGATAAAATTTCTTTTAGGAGGGGAGAATAATAACACCCTAAATTTGATAATAAACTTTTTTTAATTGAATAATATTTTAAATAATTAATTTAAAAATTAAAATTATTTTAAAATATATGTTGATAAATTCTGTGATTAATTTTCGTTATATGAATGTGATATGTTAGTTTGATACATATTATATTGAATGATCGATATAAATAAAATTATTATTATTATTTTATATATTTTTCTTAAAATAATAGTATTTTAGTGTAATATTTAAAGAATAAAATTTTATGCAATTTTAAGTGTTAAAAAAAATTGTCGAACCCTCGTATCTTGCCACTGTCTTCTTCGTCTCCTTGTGTGGTTTGTTCTCACCATTCATCAAAATCATCTCTGCCATTCCTCTTTTATTATGCAAAATCAACATTGAATCACTGATATTCAATATTGAATCGCAACTTGTCTTCAGATTCATTTATAATTTGCTTGCTTGCACCCACAAACACCATGTAAGTTTCTACTCTCTTTTCGACTTCGTTTCGCTTTAAACGCATCGTTTCATGTTTCAAAGTTCGCATCTTTAGGTTTTTTGGAGTCAATTATTTTGTGACGTGGAGGGATTTGAGGTGTGGAATTTTTTAGGGCTTGAATTTTGAAGAGAAATTTTCCAAAAATTTGGAATTTTTCTTGTTTTAATTTGGTTATGTCGGTTTAATTTGGGGTATTTGGTTACCTTAGGGTGTAGATATGAAGTATAATGATGTTTTGAAGTTAGTTTATGGTCATGGTTGTGCTCTGCTATTGAGAATTTTGTGTAGAATTGCATTTTTAGGGTTGATCTTTTCAAGGGTCTTTTGATTATTCTATGGAATTAATGCAAACAGAATTTTGAAGTTAAGTGATTTTTTTATTCTTGGCTGGTTAATTATCCCTCCACACGAGCTGAATAATGGTGTTTGACTTTTATTTTTCTGCAATTGAAATTGTAGGTTTTGGATTTTAGATCTTGAATATATGGTTATATTTGCATTGATTGTTCGTATAATTTGAGATACTTGTCTATTTTAAACTCTCTGCACTATGATAATCAGTGAGAAGAACCATGACAATGCTGTCAAACTATTTGTACTCACTCTCACAAACACCTCACATGCTTAGAAAAAGAATGCTAGCAACTTGGACACCAGACCAAGAGTTCAACGAAGTGAGGTAGAGGTCAGGTGCAGACATCAAGAGGAAGCTTAAATTGTATGATCTTATAGCTCTTGGAGTTGGAGGAATGATTGGTGTTGGTGTGTTTGTCACAACTGGACCTGTTGCTCTTCATCAATCTGGTCCTTCGCTCTTCATATCTTATATCATTGCAGGAATATCAGCACTTCTTTCTTCTTTGTGTTACACTAAATTTGCATGTCAAGTTTATGTTGCTGGTGGAGCTTTCAATTATTTAAGATTAACCTTTGGTAATAAAAAAAACCATCTTCTTACATTATATCAAGTTAATTATTATTTATTTATGTTCAACTAGTTTGAAGTAAGATTGGAAAGTAATACTAACCTAACAACTAATATGGTAACATTTTGTTTATCAAAAAAATTAATTTATTTCTTTTGAATATTATTTATTCTTGTATAAAAACTTGTTTTTATTAATTTGTAATGATGCAGGAGAATTTATGGGATATTTTGTTGAGGCAAATATACAATCTCACTGATTTATTTGATGAATGTAAGATTTTAAGCCATCTAAGATTCTCGACATGATACAATTCATTTGCTTGCCTTAACTTCACATCAAATTTTGCGGTTCTAAAAACTTTGCTACTTTTTAAACTGCAGCCTTTTGTTTGTTTCATTAAAGTAAGTCAATTAAATGATTCATTGTTCTATTTTCCTTTATGTCTACTAATCCTAAACATGCAGCAAAAGAAATTAGTGGTAAATTTAGTTGTATTTGATCATGAACAATGGCTTTTGCAGGCTAAAACGTTATAAAGGGTTCACGGAGGGGAATAGACATTGAACGTGTGAATATAGTTATAAACTATGATATGCCTAACGGTGCAAACACATACTTGCACAGGGTACAATTTAAATCTTATCTTTTTCTTGTTTAATTATTAAAATTGGTTTATGTAAGACCCTTAATTTTAAATCCTAAATTATACTATTTTAGGGTATTTTGTGTTGAAATTTCTTAGGCTTTAAGCCCAATTTTTGGTATTTAGTGAGTTAAATGCCAAAAATATACTTTTAGAAATTAGATTAAAATTATTTGTCGGAGAATAATTTAGTTACGTTGCAAATGAATTAATACTAGGCAGTTTTGTTAAAAATATCACTCGGGCTGCCGAAAATTCTATCTATCAATTGAGTTGCGGCGATAGTAGATATTTTTTTAAAAAAAAAAGTGATTTGACAAGTGATGTATAATGTTTTTTAAAAAAATATCTATAAAGTTAGATATTTATTAGTTGGTTTTAATTATAATATATTATTATTATTATTTTAGTATATTATATATATATATATATATGACAGAGAGAGAGAAAGCAAGACAAAGGCAAGGATAAGGAGAGGAAAGAGAAGAGATCAGAGCCAAGCGTTTCCTCCTTTCTTTCATTGTTAGTGGTTTTAAAATTATAAAACATAAACTCTCACTTTTCTTCGATTTCTAAGCTTTATTTCGCGAAGTGACAGAAGAGAAAGTTGCTCATTGCCACTCTACGGTACTAGTGAGCTAACTTTTGAAGTGACGAGCGAGAGAAGTTTTTACCGGAATTAATCGCGGTGCCGTAATCGTTTGTTAGAGCTACAACGGTGGTAAGGGCTCCTTCCAAACTTTTAGTTTGCATTTAGGACATTATTTGTGATTTTGTGGAAAAGAAATTTGATGTATTTGAGGTGTGATTTTGTGAAAAATTAATTTAATGTGATTATGTGTAATTTAGTGGAATTTAAATTGGAGGTGTGGTTTGTGGTGATTCAAGTTTGATGTGATTTATATGTTTATAATTATTATTATGAATTTTTGAGATGTGATTTATTTGTGGATTTTGTAGAAAATGAATTGATGAAATTTGATGGTTTATGTGTAAAAATGTGGAGTTTTGAAATTGGGTGAGTTATGTTTGAATTGTTGAAATTTAATTGAGGTGTTATATGTGTGTTGTGGAATTGAATTGATTGTTGTCGGTGTGAATTGGCGATAATTAAATTTGATGAGTTTGAGTTACGTAATGAGTTATTTACAAATAAATGAGTTTGAACTGAAATTGAAATTTTACAAAAAAATTAGCGTTGTTAAAGTTGTGAAAAAGTTCAAATTTTAACTAAGTTAAAGAGTTTGAGCAAAAAGATAGATTGAAATTAAAAATTGTTAGAGTTCAAAATGTTACTCTT
This sequence comes from Cicer pinnatifidum, assembly GCA_037974775.1. Taxonomy (NCBI): domain Eukaryota; kingdom Viridiplantae; phylum Streptophyta; class Magnoliopsida; order Fabales; family Fabaceae; genus Cicer; species Cicer pinnatifidum. Next base: position 34,812,603 of record JBBPBR010000006.1, read on the forward strand.
TTAATTACTCTTTGATTGAGTTTAAAAAGAAAAAAAGTTTAGAGTATTTTATTAACTCAAAAATTTCGGTGCTTTAATTGTCGAGCGTGTGTATGGGAAATTTTGACGATATTTGTTTTATTTAAATTTAAGTAAATAATATAGATTATTTGGTTTTAAAACTTTGGTGTGTGAGAAAGATTTAATTTTGGAAATTTTGTTGTGTTTGGATTAGTTTTATTGTGAACAAGTTGTTATAAATATTCATGTTTATGTAGTTAGCTCCTTGGGTCTCGAAAATGAATCGCAACCGTTGGCACCGAGTTAGCGGTGGGGAGAACTATGATATATTAATGTTGTTGTGGTGATTTATGGTTGAAAATTTTAGAGATTGAATATGGTGATTAATGTTTGGAAATTTTGGTGATTTATGTTAGGTGAAATTGATGTGTTCATAATTAATATTATGAATTTTTGAGATGAAATTTATGTGTGACTTGGTGGAAAATGAATTTAATTCAATTTAGGTGTGAATGGAATTTGGAGATGTGATTTATCTGTGGTGATGGTACCAGTAACCTCTGTTAGATGAAAAAATATGCGGAAGAATGCCTATTCTAAGATATATGCGCAGCAGTTTAACAAATTGTAAATTTATTAAACACAGAATTAAACAAGGTCCCTAATATACAATTCTAATGAATGCACAAAATATATGGATCACAGTATATATGGAGAAATGCATCAGAGACAATCTTTCAAGATATTGATTTTTATGCAATCATGTTAAGATAATCAAACATATAAATGCACTTAACACAGAAACTTTATCATGCATTCAATCAATATCAAAAACGTACTAATTGCATAAATTTAAACGAGATAAGGGAAAGAAAAGTGTACGCGGAGATTTATACTGGTTCAGCCGTCCCTCGACGACTTACATCCAGTCCTAAGATCCAAAAGGATCTTAGCTTTTTTTATAGAACTTCTTAGAATCAGTTTACAGATTATACACAGTGCCTCGCACCAATCTTAAACTATTCTACTTGTTCTATCTTTCCCTCCCTGAATTCCTAAGTTTAAGTCCCATAAACTTGACCAAAAATTCAGTCAAGCGTCTTCTTGTTGACTACCTTCAATCTCGAAGAACCCCACCAGTAACAACTGGATTTTCTCAAAGTAATTTGGTTACAGAAAATGGTTTACAGAAATTGAAACATATCAATATTACAAAGTTCTTGATCTTTCTTCTTCTCAAAGCAATCTTTCTCAATTCAGTCTTAATTAAAGGTAGGATTGTGAAAGAAGGATTGTGAAAAGACAAAGATAAAAGAAGAAATGTAGTGTTTGGGGGTTGAAAGCAGAGAATTTTGAGAGAATTTGCAGAAAACTGAAGTTGCAATCGATTAGGGGAAGTGATTGGAAGTGGGTGAAATCGATTGTTAATGTTCCTTTTATAGAAAAAAATCCAGAAATCGATTGGTCCAATCGATTTGATGACCGTTACTGGGAAGATCAACCAACAGAGCCGTTAGATCCTGCAACGGCTAGTAAAAACTGCAACGGTAACTATGTCAATCGATTACCCAAATCGATTCATGAAGTTACGCAATCGATTTCCCAAATCGATTCATGAAGTTACGCAATCGATTAGGGCAATCAATTGTGTAACACATTTTCATGTGTAATCACAGGACAATCGATTTACCTAATCAATTAGACACATAAATCAGATCTGACTAGGATCAATTATGCCTAATTTCATCCTAATGTGATGGAAGCTTTCCTTTGGCAATGCTTTGGTGAAGATGTCTGCTAGTTGTTCAGTTGTGTTGACGTATTCCAACTTGATGTTCCCACACTGAAACTGATCTCGAATGAAGTGATGCCGAATCTCGATATGCTTGGTCCTGGAATGCATAACTGGGTTCTTAGTGATACTGATCGCACTTATGTTGTCGCACAAGATAGGAACAGTTCCTAAGTTCACACCAAAGTCTAACAAATGCTGTTTCATCCACATGATCTGAGCACAGCAACTTCCAGCTGCAATGTACTCAACTTCTGCTGTTGACAAAGCGATACTGGTTTGCTTCTTGCTGAACCAAGATACAAGTGAATTACCCAGCAAATGACAAGTACCAGAGGTACTCTTCCTATCCAGTTTGCACCCTGCAAAATCTGAATCCGAATACCCAACCAAAGAACAAGTTGATCCCTTAGGATACCATAATCCAAGGCTCCTAGTCCCAACTAAATACCTGAAAATCCTCTTGACTGCACTAAGGTGAGACTCTTTAGGATTTGATTGATATCTCGCACACAAACAAACACTGAACATGATGTCAGGCCTGCTTGCTGTGAGATAGAGCAATGATCCTATCATGCCTCTATACCTTGTAACATCCACTGGTTTACCCAACTCATCTCTATCTAAAAGGTTTCCTTGGCTCATTGGAGTATCAATGGGCTTGAAGCTATCAAAGGAGAATTTCTTTATCAAATCATTACAATATTTTGTTTGACTAATGAAGATACCTTGCTTGCTTTGGTTAATTTGAAATCCCAAAAAGTATGACAGTTCACCCATCATTGACATTTCAAATTGACCTTTCATTAGATTTTCAAAATTTTTGCACAACTTATCATTTGTGGATCCAAATATTATGTCATCAACATAAACTTGGACCAGCAAGATATCTTTATCATTAGTTTGTATGAAAAGTGTCTTGTCCACATTTCCTCTCAAAAAGTTTTGTGAAATGAGGAAATTGCTAAGTTTCTCATACCAAGCTCTAGGGGCTTATTTCAATCCATAGAGAGCTTTTGTTAACTTGTACACATGATTTGGAAATTCTGGATTTTCAAAGCCAGGTGTTTGGCTAACAAAAACTTCCTCTTGGATCTCACCATTGAGAAAGGCACTTTTCACAACCATTTGATACGGTTAAAGTCCATTATACAAGCATAAGCAAGGAGGATTCTAATGGCTTCTAGTCTTGCTACAGGGGCATAGGTTTCATCAAAATCTATTCCCTCCTCTTGGTTGTAACCCTTGGCCACTAACCTAGCTTTGTTTCTAGTTATAATACCATTCTCATCTAGCTTGTTCCTAAACACCCACCTAGTTCCTATGATATGCTGGTTTTCTGGTTTAGGTACTAGCTGCCACACCTTGTTTCTCTCAAACTGGTTTAACTCCTCTTGCATAGCAAGTATCCACTCACTATCTAGTAAGGCTTCTTTAATGTTCTTAGGTTCAATCTGAGATACAAAGGTTGTAAGGTAACAAAAATGACTAAGGTTCCTCCTAGTTGCCACTCCTTTAGAGATGTCACCTATGATGTTGTCTATGGGATGGTTTCTATTGAACTTCCACTCCTTAGGTAACTCATCTATTCTAATGGGTTCAACACAGTCTTTATTTGTTGGAGGTATAGGTTCCTTTGGTTCTAAAGGTTCAGATTCTATAACATCGTCCAAAGTAGCATCAACAATAGAAGGAGTTTTGTTCAAGTTTTCTTTGAAAAGCTCATCAAATTTCACATGAACTGACTCTTCAATTGTTTTTGTTCTCTTGTTATAGATTCTATAGGCTTTGCTAGTTTGGGAATAACCTAGAAAGATACCCTCATCTGCCTTGGGATCAAACTTGCCTAGGTGTTCTTTACCATTCTTCAAAACAAAGCACTTGCAACCGAACACTCGAAAATAGGATATATTAGGCTTTCTACCCTTGAACAGCTCATAAGGTGTTTTCTTAAGTATGGGCCTAATCAACACCCTATTGATAACATGTGTGGCAGTGTTAATCGCATCAGCCCAGAAATACTTGGGAGTATTTGAGTCTTTCAGCATGGTCCTAGCCAACTCTTCTAAAGACCTATTCTTTCTCTCCACTACACCATTCTGCTGAGGTGTCCTAGGGGCTGAAAACATGTGATGTATGCCATTCTCTTCACAGTAGGTATCAAAAGAATCATTTTGGAATTCACCTCCATGATCACTTTTGATGGACATAATTTTCTGACTTGTTTCATTTTGAACTAATTTAGCAAACTTTTCGAAAACAGAAAAAGTGTCACTTTTGTGAGTCAGAAAGTAGGTCCAAGTGAATGTAGAATAGTCATCGATTAACACAAATCCATACAAGTTACCACCAAAACTTCTCACTTGGGATGGTCCAAACAAATCCATGTGGATAAGTTGTAAAACCCTATTGGTTTTGACTAGATCTATTGGGGGAAAAGAAGACTTAACAAGCTTGCTTTGCTCACAGGAGTCACACAGCCTATCTTTAGAAAACTTTCTATTGGGAAGGCTTATGACTAACTGCTCGCTAACAAGTCTATTCAAATGATCAATATGAATGTGTGCAATGCGTTTATGCCATAACCATGTTTCATCAGCATTAGATAATAAGCAACAAACAGAATTAACAGGCATAGCAGTTAAATCCAACATGTAGATATTATTAACTCTATTACCAACGAGTTTTATGCTTTTATCAAGTTCATATTCAATGATACAGGAAAGTGGTGAAAAACTAACTTGAAATCCGTTATCACAGAGTTGACTTATGCTTAGAAGATTGTGCTTCAATCCCTCCACGTATAAGACATTTTTAATGATAACAGTTGACTCGCTGCCTATGTCACCAATTCCGCAGATCTTACCCTTATTATTGTCACCGTATTTAACAAATCCATCTTCTTTTAGGCTTAGGGACATGAACATAGATTTGTCCCCTGTCATGTGCTTTGAGCATCCACTATCAAGATACCATTGGTGTTTTGTGGATCTCAAGCATACCTGCAATAGAATTAGAATTTGAATTTAGGTCCCCAATACAAATTGGGTCCTGGGGGGTTAATTTTAACATCTTGTGTCTTAATCTTCCAAATCTGTTTACATCCTCTATTGGAAAGTCTTTTAAATTTGCAATTGTAAACAAAATGTCCTTTTCTACAACAGAAATGACAAGTGACAGCAGAGGATGCAGACTGTTTCGGTTTGACAAAGACATTATGCATGTGACTAGACTTAGCACATTTTTGGTGATGTTTAACATTACCATAACCTATGCCATGTTTAGTCATATTCTGATTTGCATGCTTTTTGCTATTAAAACCAAGTCCAGATTTTATATTGACACTTCTCTGATTGCTAAGAATATCATTCAGTTTATCCTTGCTACTAGAGAGTTTCAATAAATCAGACTTCAATAATGCAACAGAATTCTCAAGATCAATGCATTTGGCAGATTTATCTTGTGAGTCCTTTTTCAATTGTTCACATAAGTCATCAATCTTTTTATAATCATTTTTCATTTGATCATGCAATTTACATTGTTGTTCAAGCATTTTCTTAGTGCTAACTAACTGCTTAACAGATTTAACATATTCAGCATGCAGTTCTTTAAATGCATCTTGCAGTTCATCAAAAGAAGGATTATATTGAGAGCTTACCTCACTTTCTGATTCAGAATCCGTTTTAGCCATGAGGCACAAATTTGCTTCTTCAGTTTCAGAAGATGTGGATGATTCTTCATTGTCATTCCACGCAATGTATGCTTTTCTGTTTTTCTGAGCTGGTTCCTTGCCTTTAGTTTTGGAATTTCTGTTCTTGTTCTGCAGCTTGTAACAATCAGCTTTTATATGACCAGGTTTGCCACATTCGTAACATGTAACTGTTTTACCGTCATTGTTTTTCGAGCTGGATTGTTTTCTGAATTTACTGTCTTTCTTTTTCAGAAATTTCTTAAATCTCTTGACAAGTAGCCCCAGTTCAGGTTCCTCATCATCCTCACTGCTTGATTCATCTGAGCTGGTCTCATGTTCAGATTTGGACTGTTGTGTTTGGGCTTTTAACGACAATCCTTTACGTTTCCTGTCAACTTGCTCAGCTTCATTGAGTCGATGTAGTTCCATCTCATGCTCTCTCAGTTTTCCAAACAATGTAGCTATTGTCATGCTTCCTAGATCCTTAGATTCTGCAATGGCAGTGATTTTTGGTTGCCATTCCCTAGTCAAACACCTCATTATTTTACTAATTTGCTGATCATTATCAATCTCTTTGCCTAAGGCATTTAGGTTGTTGACTATGTGCGTGAATTGGGTCTGCATGTCGTTTACTGATTCTTCTTTCTTCATGCTAAACAATCCGTACTCGTGCATGAGAGTATTTATCTGAGCTCTCTTTACATCTGTGGTTCCTTCATGCGTTTGCTGAAGTGTATCCCACATTTGTTTTGCTGTCTTGCAATTTGAGACTCTACAAAATTCATCATGACTCAAGGCTGCAGTTATGATGTTCTTGGCTTTGGCGTTGTACCCAACCTTCTTTTTGTCTTCATCAGTCCAGTCACTTTCTGGCTTTAGGATTGCTGATTCACCTGTACCTGCTATGGTTGGCACAAACGGTCCATTTTCTACAACATCTAGAATATCAATACCACTAGCTTCAAGAAAAATTAACATGCGTTGTTTCCAATACATGTATGTGGCCCCGTTAAAAGCGGGAGGCCTAGCTAATGATGCACCCTCTCCTAGGAAATCAGAGGTCATGATTTTTTATGAGAGTTACTCTAACAAAAATAGGCTCTGATGCCAATTGATGGTACCAGTAACCTCTGTTAGATGAAAAAATATGCGGAAGAATGCCTATTCTAAGAGATATGCGCAGTAGTTTAACAAATTGTAAATTTATTAAACACAGCATTAAACAAGGTCCCTAATATACAATTCTAATGAATGCACAAAGTATATGGATCACAATATATATGGAGAAATGCATCAAAGACAATCTTTCAAGATATTGATTTTCATGCAATCATGTTAAGATAATCAAACATATAAATGCACTTAACACAGAAACTTTATCATGCATTCAATCAATATCAAAAACGTACTAATTGCAGAAATTTAAACGAGATAAGGGAAAGAAAAGTGTACGCGGAGATTTATACTAGTTCAGCCGTCCCTCGACGACTTACATCCAGTCCCAAGATCCAAAAGGATATTAGCCTTTCTTATAGAACTTCTTAGAATCAGTTTACAGATTATACACAGTGCCTCGCACCAATCTTAAACTATTCTACTTGTTCTATCTTTCCCTCCCTGAATTCCCAAGTTTAAGTCCCAAAAACTTGACCAAGAATTCAGTCAAGCGTCTTCTTGTTGACTACCTTCAACCTCGAAGAACACCACCAGTAACAACTGGATTTTCTCAAAGTAATTTGGTTACAAAAAATGGTTTACAGAAATTGAAACATATCAATATTACAAAGTTCTTGATCTTTCTTCTTCTCAAAGCAATCTTTCTCAATTCAGTCTTTTTCCATCCTTGTTGATCACAAAGTGTATCTTGTTGATGGCAGAAAAAGGATATTCAAAGTAATATCTGTTGAGATAGAATTAGTGGTGTATGATTGTAATTGATATTATCAAGTTGTTGAAGTAATTGTCTTATGAGAAGAAGTGAATGAAAGTAGTTTATATAGTTTCAGGAAAAACAACATATGAATCGATTTACCCAATCGATTCATTAAAGTCACAAAGCTGGCTAATCGATTTCCTCAATCGATTTCGCGAATCTTGTTTTTCTTGAATCTTGAAACTGTACATTCTAATCGATTTACCCAATCGATTTACCCAATCGATTATTTTAAGGAGTTCTTCAGACTTTGATGACAGTATATAATTGAATCGATTTGCATAATCGACTTGATGTGTTTTGTTCAAACAACGAGATCAAAACAATCGATGTACGTAATCAATTCAACCATTCAGTCATCTATGTTTCTAAAACTTTTTGTACCAATCGATTGTGTCAACCGATTGTGGACTTTAAGTCTGAAGCACTTTTCATCAGTTGGTTTATTCAATCGATTTACCAAGTCGATTGATGCCAACGTTTGTAACACCAGATGTATATACGTAGATTGTGGTAATCGATTGTGTATGCTCTAGACCAAAGTTATTTTGAAACTTGTTTTAGTGAATCGATTGGCCTAATCGATTTAGTAAACATTGGTTTGGCTCTGGGACATTTACAATCGATTGTGTTAATCGATCTAGACAAAACAGAAATAAAGATGTAATTGGTTTAATCGATTGGCCAAATCGATTCCCTGCAAAACGTGCCACTGACTTGCACATTTTAATTTCAGTAAGTAAGTCAATCGATTTGTCTAATCGATGTAAACAATCAGTTAAGTCTTGGTGATTTAATCAATCGATTTGCCTAATCGATTTATGGCAAACTGGCTCTCTGACTTGCACAATTTATTTTCTAATAAGTGTACCAATCGATTTGGCTAATCGATTGATAGCCTGTTGGATTTCTTCAAAGATGTGGAAATCGATTGTGCCAATCGATTGGTTAACCCCAGACTTTATAAAAAGATTCAACCCTGTTACAGAATCGATTGTACTAATCGATTTGCTCATGGATCTTCAAGCTTTTGTTGATTTCTTGAGTTCCAAGCAATTGTCTTGAGTATGTAGGTTTGAATTTGTTGTTCCTGAAATTTTTCTCAGTTGAGAATGTGAGATTTATTTCAGACTGTATGTTTGTTAATAACATCAAAAACGAACATATGTCTAACATGTGGTTGTGGAAATTTTAATTGGTGCGAATAAATATGTTTGAGTATGCTCTGTGTTGTGTCTGAAAAATCATTAGTGTTAAATGAGTATTAAAAAAGGGGAATCTTTTAATAGCTGCATTTACTTAATGATTGTGGTGAAAAGAGTCAGAGTATGCTCATGCATTTCATTGTACATGGTGACCGCGATGGGGCCATGGTGATAGTGGTGATCGTGATGGGCCACGGGATGATGCCATATGAATTGTTGGTTCATCTTATCTTTGCGAGGATTGCCGCGTCGTGCTGATCTGTGAGAGATTGCACTCTAGAATGTGCTGATCTGTGAGCGATTGCACTCTAGAAAATTGTGCTGGTCTGTGAGCGACTGCACTCTTGTATGTCGTGCTGGTCTATGAGAGACTGCACGCTAGTAAATCATGCTGATCCGTGAGAGATTGCACCTCGGTAATTAGTACTGGTTTGTGAGAGGCTGTAAAATTATGATTTACGACCCTCGAGGAGGGTTTTGGTTTGGAATTCCGGAATCATGCATTTTGGCATATACGCATTGCGTTAGGTAGCTTGGCATGCGAGTCATGTTTGTTATACTTTGATGATTGTATATACATATTCGGTTGTTGTTGTGATTTGTCGTAATTGCTTTGAGGTGTGAAGTTGGGTTGATTAAGTTTTGATGTATTTATGTGTTCATAATTGATTTAATGAATATTCGATGTGTGATTGAGGTGTGAATTTGTGGAGATTAATTTGGTGTTAGTTATGTGTTCATAATCGATAATATTAATGTTTGAAGTGTTGATTGATTCAGAGCCATTTTAGAATTGAAAATCTGCATTTTCTCAATTGTATTCGGCTACAACAATGTAGTTTGTCAAAACTTCATTTTTCAACATTGTTTATGCATTTTTGTTCATATGAAAACCCTTTCGAGGAGTATGCTAAGACGAAAGGTTCTTTTGAGCATTTGAAAATATAACAATTTTGCTATGTGATATTTGTTAATTTCGGTTGGTGACCTTTACAATTATTGTGGAAATCTGGGCTTTGCCCTCATACGAGAACCAGGATCGTCTTTCAGGTTTGTACTTTGGAGACGGACATGTAGTTAGACATACCTGACCGAAGTTGTATAAGGAGGATCTTGCGGGGCGCGTGGAGATCACCAGGGTGGTGTAGTTTTGTAGCATGATCAGATTAGGTGGTTGTATAAGGACTAGTTATCTTTCTCTTGGGATTGTATGTATTTCATTTTGGAAGATTGTATCTATGCTTAAACTGTCTGATGACTTTTTCTTTTAATGGGTCCATGTTCCATATTTTGATGTGATGTGGGGAAAGTAGAGATTCTTGTGGCAGTACTTTTATGTAGGTGTCTGCCGAGAATACTCCAAGGGTATGAGCTATGTCTGATAGGTCTCATAGCCCCGTTGTATTTTTCTATTTAAATACTTTGGATTTTGTTTCAAAAACTATTTCCGTTGTTTGTAAATATTGTTGACTTTTGTCGTTGTGTTACGACTTAAATATTTATCCAAAAGTATTTTCTTCTTTAGTTCTTCGTTTTTATGAATTTGTTTTAACAAAAAAAATACACTCGCGCTGTTAAAAATCGTGGTGTTACATTGTGGTATCAGAGCTTTGGTTTGGATTTCTTTGGGATTGTGGAGTTTTGGTTATAGATTGTAGGTCAACTTGTAGGTTGAGAGTCGTTATCTGATCATGCGTCGGGGTAATTGGTCTGAGTTGTTAGATCAGGGGTAGTTATTATGTATTAATGTAGTCAAAAGTTATTTTTGGAATTATTCTAAGGGTTGTTGAGATTTCTTCTTGATGTTGGTTTTTGAGGAAACAATGCATCCAAGAAGGGATTACGCTGCAAGAGTCAACATCAACGGGGATGATCAAGTGACTGAAGCTATGAACAACATGGTTGCTTCTATTGCTGCACAGACTGATGCAAGGACTCTGCATGATCTGGAGAAGAGGGAAAGAGAGATATGTGTTGTTGAGTCAAGGGGACTGGAAGATTTTCATCGTTACCATCCTCCAAATTTCAAGGGTGATGAGAACTCAGAAAAAGCTGATCAGTGGATTCAAGAAGTGGAAAAGATCTTCGAGATGACAGATTGTTAGGCGAAGTTGAAGCGAATCATGAGGACATGGAATTTATGAAGTGGTTCCAAGGACAAAGAAGCTATGTGTTGGTGTTAACTCGAAGATGATGAGTATGGATGGATTAACATTAGACTAATAAGGGATTTCAAGTAAAGATCTAAGTGGAGGACTTTTGTTAAGAAAAGTATTAGATGTTTTCCTGACAGGTTTCAGGATGAGACTGGATGAAGTTTGATAATTGCCAAAGAGGTGTGAACACCATGAAATTATTGAGAAGACAGGGATTCTATTTGAAATAACATTTGGTGCTTAGGTGTTAATGAAAGAGACTTGAATTGAAGTTATGGGGCGCTGCACATTAGAAGTAAATACTCATTTGGTTAGATAAAATACGCTTTGAGGAATAATCGATACCTTGAGGGATAAAGTCAAGCATTCGACTTAAACTAGATTCGAAACTTGAATTATTAAGTATGAATCTCATGACGAGTATAGGAGTGAGACTATATATTTTGTTGATAAGTGACAAATCTCTTTCTGGTTTAGGAGATAGTAAGTATGGATAGTGATTTTGGGATGAAACTATAGATGCGTAAGTGTGAATTTTGAGTGATGTTCGGAAAAACATAAGGAGTTAAGCCTTGATGTATTCAACCCTATGTTACCATTAAGTGGAATTTGATGTATCGAGTACGAGAATACTTCGAGATTGTAGTGATGTACGTTTTGAGAGTCTATTAGAGGATGGAAATTACTAGGAGATTGTTAATATTTTGATAGGATAGAGGGATTCATCAAGATCTAATTTGGGACCCTAAGACGGTTGATCTTCAAGTTGATGGTTTAAAATCCGCAAGGTTATGGTAGAATGAATGTTGGTAGTAGATGTAAGAAAATTATTTTCGGGTTTGTCTAGAATTGCGAAGTATGTAGGAGATGGATAGTGATTTTGGGATGAAACTATAGATGCGTAAGTGTGAATTTTGAGTGATGTTCGGAAAAACATAAGGAGTTAAGCCTTGATGTATTCAACCCTATGTTACCATTAAGTGGAATTTGATGTATCGAGTACGAGAATACTTCGAGATTGTAGTGATGTACGTTTTGAGAGTCTATTAGAGGATGGAAATTACTAGGAGATTGTTAATATTTTGATAGGATAGAGGGATTCATCAAGATCTAATTTGGGACCCTAAGACGGTTGATCTTCAAGTTGATGGTTTAAAATCCGCAAGGTTATGGTAGAATGAATGTTGGTAGTAGATGTAAGAAAATTATTTTCGGGTTTGTCTAGAATTGCGAAGTATGTAGGAGATGGATTAGTCAAGTGTGAATTTGAGGTGTTAAGGCATGTGATAAATGTAGGTCTTAATCGTGAATGAAATTCAAGTTGGATTTTGTTGGAGACGTGACTCTTGAAACGAAACACTAAACTTGAAGCAAGTTTGTATGTTGTAGGTGGTATAGTCCTGACATGTTGTCGAAAATATTTGAGGAAACTTTGATCACCAAGCAGATGTGGGGATATAATTATTAAAGTTATAATTGGAATAACATGCTGATAAGAACACTACGATTTGACGTAGTTGTACGACTAAACAAAAATCGAGGATTTGTGGACAATGGAGAAATTTAGCAGTTCTCGGATGTAGTGATTGTTCTGTGCTCAGTGTGTTGGTGTCATACTTAGTGTTTCAGTTTGGTACCAAATGGATGTTTCGTTCCAAGTGGATGCAAATGAGGCTATGTGACGTAGCTATGGGCGATTCTACTTCAACGACAGGATCAAAGTTATAGGGGAATATGGGAAACTCACAGGACCTTGAGAAGATTGTTTGACCGTTTGTGCATTGGGATAACCTCAAGTGTACGTCGCAAAGAGCGCTATGACAGTTAGGTTAAGATAGTTTAAGCCACCATCATGGTTGTTGACTATTTATTGACAAATTGAGGGACTGATCATCCTTGATCTCTTGTTGATAGTAAACAAAATCATGTTGAATGGAACGGGCGAGTCTTACCGGCTATGGTAGCGTGTAGAGTTATTAAGTATTTATGAAAAGGGATAGACGACACTTTCTTCACGAAGGCATGACGAAGCAAGTTCTATCATGTATGTTGAGTAGAGTGCAAACTTGGTGCGGTTAGTACTCTTACCTTAAGTTTCGAGGACGAAACTTCTTTTTGGAGGGTAGTAATGTAAGACCCTTAATTTCAAATCCTAAATTATACTATTTTAGGGTATTTTGTGTTGAAATTTCTTAGGCTTTAAGCCCAATTTTTGGTATTTAGTGAGTTAAATGCCAAAAATATATTTTTAGAAATTAGATTAAAATTATTTGTCGGAGAATAATTTAGTTACGTTGCAAAGGATTTAATACTAGGCAGTTTTGTTAAAAATATCACTCGGATTGCCGAAAATTCTATCTATCAATTGAGTTGCGCCGATAGTAGATATTTTTTTTTTTTGAAAAAGTGATTTGACAAGTGATGTATTATGATGTTTTTTTAAAAAAATATCTATAAAGTTAGATATTTATTAGTTGGTTTTAATTATAATATATTATTATTTTAATATATATATATATATATATATATATATATATATATATATATATGAGAGAGAGAAAGCAAGGCAAAGGCAAGGATAAGGAGAGGAAAGATAAGAGATCAGAGCCAAGCGTTTCCTCCTTTCTTTCTTCATGGTTTTTGGAAAAAACCATTGTTAGTGGTTTTAAAATTATAAAACATGAAGTCTCACTTTTCTTCGATTTCTAAGCTTTATTTCGTGAAGTGACAGAAGAGAAAGTTGCTCATTGCCACTCTACGGTGCTAGTGAGCTAACTTTTGAAGTGACGAGCGAGAGAAGTTTTTACCGGAATTAATCGCGGTGCCGTAATCGTTTGTTAGAGCTACAACGGTGGTAAGGGCTCCTTCCAAACTTTTAGTTTGCATTTAGGACATTATTTATGATTTTGTGGAAAAGAAATTTGATGTATTTGAGGTGTGATTTTGTGAAAAATTAATTTAATGTGATTATGTGTAATTTAGTGGAATTTAAATTGGAGGTGTGGTTTGTGGTGATTCAAGTTTGGTGTGATTTGAGTGGAGAATTGTAACGCCCCAAATTTTAACATAACTTATTTTATTAATAACATATTATTTTAAATAATTAATTTGGTGTTAAAATTATTTTAGAATACATGTTGATAAATTTTGTGATTAGTTTTCGTTAAATACGTGCTTTAGATGATGTACTACTTTTATACATATTGGATATAATGAGTAATCTAAATAACAAAAATTATATTTTATATATTTTTGAAAAAATATTTTAATGTAATATTTTAAAGAATAAGATTTTTGGCGATTTTATGCGTATACCCGCGTACGTAATTAATGTGATATTTTACAATGTATTTAATTGATATTAAGTGTGCACGTAGTTATATTCCAATTATTTATAATTATTTTCAATTTTTAGTTATTTATTTTATATATAATTATCTTGAGATAGTGGTAATATTATATTTGATTTTCTCGATTTTTATATACTTGTTATGATATTGTGATTTTATATTTATTTATTTTGAATTAGTAATTAATATAAAATGTTGATGTTATTTATTTATAATTTCAAATATTTTTTAACGATGGTTGTAATTTAATGTAAGTATTTGAAAATATAAGTATAATTATAGTAATTAATTTGAATGTGAGAGTTTTGGCTATTAATGTATTTTAAAAGAATAATTATTTTATTTTATAAGATATTAGTTTTGAATCAATAATATTTTATTAATGAAATTGTGTTTTGAAAAAATAAAACAAAAATAGTAATAGTAAAACATAAAAAGAGACTAATGGATTTGACCCATGTGTGTAAAGGATTTAAATCCCTAATTGTATTAATAAAATAATATAAAATTAAAGAATAAGGAATGGAGCTTCTGCCAACCGCCGTGAAAAGCAAACCAACAACAAGCCTATCGTTTGGCACCAGTGATCGGTAATTGTTCGAGAAAAACTTTCTCTATTTTCGCCTAAATTTGAGTATCTTGCTTTGTTCATTTAGCTAGTCATTTAAACACAATTTTCCAGATTTTTAACAACCCCAATTTCTCTCTAAAATACTCGATTTCTCCATTTTTGGAATTCCTTATTTTGCACCGTTCTTTTTCACCGTAAGTCCGATATAAGTGAAACCAACGCCAACAGTATCATGTGAAAAGTGGCTATATTATCCACTTAAATGTTTTCTAAATTATGGTAATTTTTCTTGATCGAATTTCGAAATTTAGTTTTTAGAGTATCTTCTCATAATTTATTTTTGACGTTTACCCATAAACTGTCAGTTAGATCGATTGAAGGAAAGTAGTCAAAGAACGTAGATTGTTTGCTTGTGGAATCGTACTCATGTGCGAAAACGTCAAAATAAGGTAAGGGGTGAGAGAATGTTTGAATTCATGAGTATAATATATTGTGAGATGAACGGGAAAACCTATTTCCCAATGATTCATTCGGGGCTCGCTATGTACGGCAGTAGCCCTTTGAGAGATAAATTAATTAATGTGCAAAATAGAAATTGTGAGATTAAAATATGGAATAAAAATACTTATAAGGTGTTGATTGATTCGCTAAATGTATGAAATTTAATATTATTGTGATATTTGATTGAATTTAGTTAAATGTTTGACATTTGATAATATTGTGATATTTGATTTAATTTTGTTAAATATGTTTCATTTATTATTATTGTGATATTTGATTGATTTTCGTTAAATGTTTGATATTTATGTGTTCCATAGTTAGTGAAATAATTATGATTCCAATTTGTGTTTTAGATGATGGTCTTAATGGAGTATCATAGGCCAATGAGGGGAGAAAATAAATATTGAGAATTTGTGAAGTGGAAATTATTTGGCATCATATGCGTAGGGCCTCACAAGCATAGTGATTCCGAGGAAGTACAACTGAATGAGATTGATCGTGGCGGTCTGATATTGAGCCTTAAGGCAAGATAGTTTGACCTTGGAGGTATTCAGGTAGAGAATTCCTTGGTGACTTAGAGGTAGCGGGCCAAATGTCGGAAGCTATCATGCAACACATGTTTACCTCGATTGTCGAATATATGTGTCTCGGGTTGAGTTTAGGGGATCTATGTGGATCGAGGTAATTTGAGTTTTCGGTCCACTGGGATGGTAGCGTAGTATCCATCCTCCTAACCAAGTACTTCAGAGTTATAATGGTACCACATTGTGAAGTAGAGTCTAAGCTCATGCATAACATTGCATTTCTTTGTGATTGATGTATTTTAAAAGTGATAATAATTTCTCTTAGACCATATGATGTTATATTGAAAGGTATTGATTTACTTTGAGTGATTTTGAATTTTTAATGTGATATTTGTTTTAGTAATGTTTGTATAACAATACGGTTCTATTATGATTGTTTGCATGTTCTTCTTTCTTGTATTATACTATCCACATGATTTTGAAACACACCTCTTTTGTTGTTTGTTTTTGACTAGCTTAGTCTTGCATTTGCAAAATTGTAGTCATTACAGGTTAATGATTCTTGAAGTTCAAGTTTGGGAGGAACTCCGCTTTGATAGATGATACCGGGAATAAGGATTTTTATTTTTATTTTACTTATTTAGTTTGAAACAAAGTTTTGTATGAAAAACTTAGAAGTTCTGGTATGTTTTTAAAATTAAATCAAGTAATTATTCTTAAATCAAGCTTATTGAGATTGACTATTTTAATGGAAACATATTTTTATTTATCTGATGCAAATTTTATGGAAAATATGATTTAAATTATTATATATATTATTTTGGGGTTTAGGGTGTCACAAAACATGTTTAGCACGATTATATTGACAACCAACTTAAGAGAGACGGTAAAAATAAAAATTAATATATCCCATCTTCCTTCATGTTTAAATCGGTTAGTTGGCTAAACGACTTAATAAAATGAGGTGATGACAATTTTATAAATAATTGAAACTTGTTTAATGCAGTTCCATTGAGAAGTGACTTAAGGCGCACAAAAAAATATAAAAGATTAAACTAATACACTTGAAAGTGGTCTGTTTAAACTATTTCAATTGGAAGTGCCCCATTTAAAATATTTCAATTATTCAAATGCATAGGGAAATTAATTAATTTCGAAATACGTAGAAGAAATGAATTAAACTAATACACTTGAAAGTTGAATGTGTCCTGTTTAAACTATTTCCATTAGAAGTGTCCCATTTAAAATATTTTAATTATTCAGTTATTGTAAATTTAATGCATCCTTAGATAATCACAAAATAATAACAATAAGGAAGAAAACAATAGTATACTATTAGATTATTCTTAGTTATTATGAATACAATACTTTAGGACAATAAATAAAAAGTAAACTGCACATTTCCTGAACAATAAAATTGTTTTAGTTTTAATCTTTACGGTTATTTATTTTTAACATAAGTAGTTATGGATTGTAGTTGGAGGAATGCTAATCATTTAAGTGAAATGTATCAGAAAGGCGTGGATGAATTTTTAGAATTTTCTATAAAAAACTTTCTAAAAAATGAAGGAAAGTTTTATTTTCCTTGTGTTAAAGGTTTAATTGGAAATCAATTAATAAATAAGAAATCATCTTATTTGTTATGGGATATGCCAAACTTATACCAAATGGATATGACATGGTGATTCGTTAATCATGACAAATGTATCAAAAAGCGAGGAAGTTCGTGAAGATACAGACAATCAGCTTGAAGACATGATTATTGAAATTGGACAAGAAAGTTTTCAATGTGCACATGTTTTTTATAGTTTGTGCAATGACAAAGAAGATGCTTTGTATCCGGGATGCACTTACATCGCACAATTGTTTGCGGTGCTGAAATTGTTCAACTTGAAAGCAAGAAACGGATGGATAGACAAAAGCTTCATAGAATTGCTTGAGTGGTTGAAAGAAATGCTTCCTAAAGATAACACATTGCCAAAACGTTATTATGAGGCAACGAAGATATTATGTCCAATGGGTATAAAATATAAAAAAGTACATGCATGCCCTAATGATCGCATACTATACTGAAGTGAGTATGAAGAGTTGAACCGGTGTCCTGTCTGTGGGTTATCACGCTATAAAATGAAGAATGGTGATTCCAATTGCGATGTGAGCACAACAGGTCCTCTTGCAAAGGTGTTATGGTATCTTGCAATAATTCCAAGGTTCAAATGATTATTCGTTAATGTTAATGATTCAAAGAGTATTAGATGACATGCTGATGAGAGACAACGTGATGAAAAACTTCGTCGTCTAGATGATTCTTTGCAATGGAAGAAAGTTAATGAATTGTATCCTGACTTTAGGAATGAGCCAAGAAATCTTAGACTTGGACCTGTCACAAATAGAATGAACCTATACAGTAACTTAAGTAGTAACCATAGTTCATGGCTTGTTATATTAATTATCTACAATCTACCTCCTTCCATTTGCATGAAGCACAAGTACATTATGTTATCTATTATGTATCCTAAGGTGCTTAATTTAGTCTTTATATGTTTATTAGGAATGATGCCAAATAAAAAAAAATATGCCACATTGTTGATTTGTAAGTATTTAATTTATTTATATTGTTCCTAAGTATTGTAAAATGTTGTATAACACAATTTTAATAATTATTTTTATTTTGTAGAGCTTTCGACGGTTTTTACAGGTTGCTAGGTTTGAGAGTTAAATCGAAGATACCAAGGAGTTTTCCTATATTAAGTTGTTTACAAATAAATAACTTCATTTATAATATTATAACAATTTTATAGATTAATTTTTTTTTTTGTGATTTCAACTTTACAGTCAAAGACAAGCTTCAAATTATGAGTGTGGCTATTATGTCATGTTACATGTGTTGAACATTGTAACAGCTGGTATTGTTGATTCATGAATGCAATTATGTAAATTTTTTACAAGTTGTGATAGTTTTTTTTTTAATGTTCGTATCATAAAAATTAGGACTCAATCAATATTGATTGTGTTTGTTTTGTTCATATATTTGACGACTCAAGATCATTTCATCCAGATCAAATTAAAGAAGTTCAAGAACGTTGAGTGGATTTTATTTTGGAACTAATTGAAGAAAACCGTGGTTGGATATATGTCTATTGAATATTGCTCAATATGATTTGGTAATTTTGTTAATGGACATCTAAATCATTTGTTTGTCTTCTCAAGAGTAGTCAGAAATTGCGAGACATCTTCTTTGTACTCTATATTTTATATGAATTTCTGATGTTGTATACTTTATTATTAGATGGTTATATAAAATTTTGATTGAAATTACAAAATTTTAATTTGAAATTTAATACCAAATATTGTATGTATGGAGCAAGAGAATATTATCCACTGATTGGAGTTCTGATTTATGGTAAATTTTCTGACCGAATTTCAAAATTTAGTTTTAAGAGTGTCTTCTCATAATTTATTTTTGACATTTACCCATAAATTGTCGACTTAGATCGGTTGAAGGACAAAGATTCAAAGAACAAATGTTGTTTGCTCATGGAATTGTATTCGTTTGTGAAAGGGACGAGAGAGCGTTTGAATTCATGAGTATAATATATTGTGAGATGAACATGAAAATCGTAGTTCCCGATGATTCATACGGGGCTCACTATGTATGATAATAGCCCTATTAGGGATAGATCGATTGAAGGACAAATAACAAATGTTGTTTGCTTGTGGAATTGTATTCTTGTGTGAAAGTGTCGAAATAAGTTAAGGGGTGAGAGAGCGTTTGAATTCATGAGTATAATATATTGTGAGATGAACATGAAAATCGTATTTCCTAATGATTATATGGGGCTCACTATGTAAGCCAGTAGCCCTTTTAGGGATTAATTAATTGTCGTGCAAATATGGAAATTGTGAAATTAAAATGTGGAATAAAAATATTTGTAAGGTGTTGATTGATTTAATTTCCTTATATGTGTGGCATTGGTTATTATTGTGATATTAGGTGTCGAATGAAATTGATGTATATGTTTGATAAGTTGAGTTTATGTGACATGATAATAAAAGATGGATGCATTGTGATAATTTTATGTGACGATGATGATGTATCATAGGCCAACGTGGAGAGAAAATAAATATTGAGAATTTGTGAAGTGGAGATTATTTTGTCATCATATAGTGATTGATAGTGCGGTCTGCTGTTAAACCTAGTGATTGTGAGGAAGTATAACTGAATGAGCTTGATCGTGCGGTCTGCTGTTAAGCCTTAGGGCAAGATTGTTAGACCTTGGAGGTATTCGGGTAGGGAATTCCTTTTGACTTGGAGGTAGCACTCCAAATGTCTGAAGCTACCATAAAACACAAGTTTACCTCGATTGTTGCTTATGTGTGTCTCGGGTTGAGTTGACGGGATCAATGAGTACAGAGCCAATTTGAATTGTCTGTCCACCAGGATGGTGGCATAGTATTAAGCCTCCTAACTAGGTACTTCAGAATTAGAATGGTACCACATTATGGGGGAGAGTCTAAGCTCATGAATAACATTGCATTTTCTTGTGATTGTTTTGTGATTAATATGTGTCGTGTGCGATAATAATTTATCTTAGATGATTTGATGTTATAGTGAAATGTATTGATATAGTATAATTTCGAACACGTACAACAAAACAACTACAAGAAAATTATTATCGCACACAATACATATTAATCATAACAAAACAACTTCAAGAAAATGCAATGTTATGCATGAGCTTAGACACTACTTCACAGTGTGGTACTATTCCAACTTTTAAGTACTTGGTTAGGAGGCTTGATACTATGCCACTATCCTGATGGACGGATAATTCAATTTGGCTATGTCCTCACAGATTCCCTTAACTCAACCCGAGATACATATACGCGATAGTTGAGGTAACATGTGTTGCATGTAGCTCCCGATGTTTGGAGTGCTACCTCTTACTCACTTAGGAATTCCCCACCTGAATACCTCTAAAGTATAAAAATCTTTTCTTAAGGTTCAACAACAGACAACCACGATCAGACTCATTCAGTTGTACTTCCCCAAAATCACTAGGTTTGTCAGGCCCAACTTATATATGATGACTGAATAATCTACACTTCAGAAATTCTCAAAATAGTTATTTTCTCCCCTCGTTGGCCTATGATATTCCATTAAGGCCGTCATCTCAAACATAAATTGGAATCACCATTATTTAATCAACTATTGGGTTACTTCAATATTCTCATCACAAATTTATAATATCGCTATCATTAATCACACATCCTGAACATCACATAAATTTATCACAGATTTATAGCATCACAATGATTAATCATACATCATCATCACATAAAATTATCACAATCCATCCACCTTTTATTATCACATCGCATAAACTCATCTAATTAAACAAACACATAAAATTTATTTGACACCCAATATCACAATAATATCAAATACCACATATTTAAAGAAATTAAATCAATCAACACCTTACAAATATTTCTATTATATATGTTAATCTCATAATTTTCATTTTGCATATTAATTATTTTATCCCTCAAATGACTACTGCCATACATTGTGAGCCCAAATGAATCATTGAGAAATACGATTTTCCTGTTCATCTCATAATATATTATACTCATGAATTCAATCACTCTCTCACCCATTACCTTATTTTGACGCTTTATCGAACATTGGAATCAATGGGAGTTTTCAACAGCAACTTCAGATTGATTGACAACGTAAAATGGAGGAATCCAAAGATACTAAAAATTCACAAAATCGTTGAGATGCAACTGAGTAAATTATTCGGAGCATAAAAATAAATATTAAATAATTAATAATAATTTTTTGAGCAAAAATGGGGTAAAAAATGACAAGGAGAAAACTGCAGAAAAATGTCTCATCAACTCTTTGTACCCCCAAGAGGGTCTGACCTCAACGTCACCGAAAAAAACAAATGAGCAGTATTCTTGAAGCTTTCATCGAGAGAAATGCAAAAATAATATTAGTTTTTTGAGACAATAAACGTGGTGATCGGAATTGGCTAAAAAGCAGCTTGCCCAAGGAAATAAATATTGTTGTTTCTAATTAAGCGAATCCACGATCGATAAAATTGATGCCAAAAATGGATTTAGTGGCTGATTTTGTGTGGGATAGTGGTTGGGATTGTTTCAATATGGCAAGGAATTGGTGGGGATGAATTTGAAACAAAAAGGGTCTTTGATGGATGCGCATGTTTCTTTGTTGAAGAAGAGGAAGTCTTCCAATGCAGATGGGAGGGTGCAGGTAGAAAATGTACAAATGAATGAGTAAAATAAGGTGTAAGGCCCAACATAGGAGAGTTTAGTCTATGTCTGATGTAGGAATAGGGGTGTAATGACCAACTCGCAAGTGTAGGAAATAAAAGCTCAATTCTGTAATAATAATAGTCCAAATTAATATGTAGAAGTAGAAAATAAAGGTGTAAGTAGTTGTTTGGTCCAGAATTTATTTTCTACAATTTCTTTGTCTTTAATAAACAAATAATTTATTTTACGCATCCCCACTTAGAAACTTTATTTCTAAAATATTCATTTTAACATAATATTATTCTTCCTTAAAATAAAGAAATAATTAAACAAATATAATTTAACCACTAAATCTAATATAAAAAAATCATCAGATCATAGCAAACACACATAAAGAAAATTAATCATAATATCTAAATACTTTAAATATCAAATTAGCTCTGTAAAATAGTATTTTAATTAATTAAATAGTATACTATAAAATTTGGGTTGTTACAATTCTCCTCTCGTTAAAGAAATCTCGTCCTCAAAATTTTTGGTGAACCTTACATAAACTAATATCTCGCTAACCATTTTCAAGATTCAAACTTAGCCCCCAAGGAAATAGTAAACATATTTAGGCATAACTTATCAAGAATCCTAGCATGATAAGCTAACAAGATACAACAAATTAGTTATACACATCAAATTCAACAACTCAAATACGAAAGAAATATCATGATTAATCGTTAGCGTTGATAGATAAAACTAAGCTTGTTAATTTAGTCAAAAATAACTTAATACATTTAGTTGAATCAAATAACATATATATCGGATACGCTTTCAAGTTCAACTAACTTCTCAAACAATATTTTACTAGTTTTACTCTCCTAAAAGAACGTTTTGTTAACAATTACTCTACAAGTTTCACAAAAGTTAAACAGATAAAGAAACATTTAAAATATTTCACACCTTCAAGAATAACAAACAGAAATGCATATAACAATTTAATGAAATGCATTCACTTAATTTTATTTTATTTTTAAAAGACAACTTATGTGTATAATTGTCGTGGAATAAGACAAATATTTTTACATATAGTTTCAAACATACTCAAAGTCTAAATAATTTTCAAATCTTATACACAAAATTCATTCATAAAACTGATACAATATAGAATACATAAGATACTAACACAATGTACTTATTTATTTTAAGCAAGTTACTTAGAAACTTATAGATCCTTACTAGAACATTTAATTTTAACACATATACATGCATTACAACTTATGTTACAAAATACAAAATAATCTTCAATATTTGATGATGATACTATATAAGATTTATAATCAGTAGCTTTATGACAAAACATTTTATAAATAATAAAAAGAAATAAAAAAAAATTAAGAACTCATCTATAGACATACTAGCTCACAACACATACACTTAAACAATTTAATTACTCAAATGGCTTGAGAGATTAACACACTTTTCAACTATTTCAAACATAAAATTAACAATTTTGTTTTCTATAATATTAATGAGTTATTGTCACCTCTTTTATCGATGTTGAGTTATCGAGGTAGCTAGTCCCTCATATCTCTTAAAATAAATCAACTATGACTCCTTCAAAATATAATTTTCAAAATTCTAACTTTAAATTTCCACCAACATCTATTATTCAAGAATTATTATTACCAACAATACGGATTTCCTAATGTTTCAAAACTACGACTAATCTATTATTCAACTTTAATGTTTCAAAACTACGACTTCTTCATCTACTTAATTATCTACATCTACCTATTATTAATCTTAAGGATCTTAATATAGTCTTTATATGTTTATTAAGAATGGAGACAGGTAAAAGAAATATGCCAAATTGTTGATTTTTATGTATTTAATTTCTTTATATTGTTCATAAGTATTGTAATATGTTGAACCTAGTAACAGCTGGTATTGTTGATTCATGAATGCAATTACGTAAATTTTTTACAAGTTGTTATTGATTGTGTTTTTTTTTGTTCGTATCATAAAATATTCTAAGATGTTATTGATTGGGTTTTCTTTGTTTCGATACTTGACGACTTGAGATCATTTCATCTAGATTAAATTAAAGAAGTTCAAGAACATTGTGTGGATTTTATTTTGGAATTAATTGTAGAAAATGACGGTGCTTGAATATATGTCAATTTAATATTGCTAAATTTGATTTGTTAATTTTGTTAATGGACATTCAAATCATTTTTTCGTCTTGTCAAGAGTAGTCAGAAATTGCAATACATTTTCTTTATACTCTATATTTTGTATGAACTTCTGATATTGTATACTTTGGTTATTAGATGGTTATATAAAATTGTGGTTGAAAGTACAAAATTTTGATCTGGAAATTCGTACCAAATATTGTATGTATTTATGTATGGATAAAGAGCATAAAAAAATTAGAAATTTATTAAAAAATAATTAATATAACTCTATCTGTTAAGTTAGTTTATCAAAAGAACAAACTTAAAAAGATGATTGGTTGAACTGAATTTATGATGTTTTAGTCGGTTAAGCTGAACCGACTTAACATGGCCAAGTTTTGTTAAGTTGGTTTACGAAATGACTTAAAAATAAACATATTTATTAAGTCGTTTGTTGTTAAGTGACTTAAAATGAACATTTTAACCGACTTAAAAAGGTAAAATTCTATTACTGGTGATAACTTAATAAACTGACTTATGTTATTGATAAATGTATGTTTAACAAACTTGATTATGTGATATAGATTGATTTGATTGGAAATGATAGAATGAGACATAATGGTGTTTCACTAATGAAACATTTGCAAGGGAAGAGCAGCTGGAATGCCAGTTATGGTCAAGATCAAGACCTACCTTACAAAATACGGCCACATTTATCTTTGTAACTAACATTAAATGAGTGATGTAAAATATAATTTTAGATAATTAATCTAGTGTTAAAATCATTTCAGATATATGTTGATTAGTCTTATGATTACTTTTCTTTATATGTGTGTTTTCTATGATGTGATAATTTGTACATATTTAATTAAATGAGTGATGTAAATAATAAATATTATATTTTATTAGTTTATATTTTTTTTAAATAATATTATTTTAATGAATAAGATTTTATGTGATTATATTTGTATATGTGAGTTGGTAATCACTTATTTTAATTATCTACTTTATAAATAATGCTTATTTATATCGCACATATTTATATTTTAATTATTTTTAAGTATCGCTTATTTTAATTATTTACTTTATAAATAAATTTTTTGGGATATTTGTAATGTTGTGTTTGATTTTCTTATTTTAATATATGTGTTATAGCATTGTAATTTTATATATTTTTATTATGATATAATAACTAATATAAAGTGTGATTTATTTTATAGTTTCGATTATTCTCGAATTTTAGTATTTGAAAAAATAGGTATTATTATAGTTATTATTTGGAATGTGAGAATTTTAGAATTTTGGTTATTAATTTTGGTTATATTATTATAGTTATTATTTGTTTTAAGTATTAGTAATAATTTAGTAATTGAATTGCGTTTAAAAAAAAGTGTGAAAAAAATAGTTTTGGAATTTGTTTGTTTTATGTTTAAAAAATAAATAATTAAATAAATAAAAGAAGTAAAATGTATTTTATGGATTAGGCCCATATAAAAGGTCAAAACCTAATTAATAAAAAAAATGGATTGAAAACAACAAGAATGAAAGGTAGGCGAAATAGAGGGGAGCGGGAGTCCAGTGCACTTAGAGGAAAAAAAAACAAAAAGAAAATTGATATCCGTGATCGAAAAACAGTCCTAGAAAACTTTTTTCGTTTTCGTCCCAACTTCAGCATCTTAGTCAATTAGACACATTTTCCCTTATTTTTAACCATTCTAATTTCTCTAAAAAATACTCATCTACTCTGTTTGTGGAATTCGTTATTTTATACTATTCTTCTTCGCCGTAAGTCTGATTTGATTGAAACCAACGCCAAAACGATCATGAGAAAAGTGGTTACATTATTCATTGATTGGTTTTTTGATTTATGGTTAATTTTCTGATCGAATTTCGAAATTTAGTTTTTAGAGTGTCTTCTCATAATTTATTTTTTGACGTTTACCTATAAATTGTCGATTTAGATTGACTGAAGGACACAATGTCAAAGAACAAAGGTTGTTTCCTCGTGGAATTATATTCGTGTGTGAAAGCGTCAAAATAAGGTAACGGGTGAGAGAACATTTGAATTCATGAGTATAATACATTGTGAGATAAACATGAAAATCGTATTTCCCAACAATTCATACGGGGATGACTATGTACTGCAGTAGCCCTTTTAGGGATAAATTAAATAACGTGAAAATATGGTAGTGATTTTAATGATAGTGATGATATTATTGAAGTAACCCTGGAGTTGATGAAATGGTGGTGATTTTAATTTGGGATTGTGATGATGGTCTTCATGGAGTATCATAGGAAAATGGGGGGAGAAAATAAATGTTGAGAATTTGTGAAGTGAAGATTACTTTGTCATCATATAGGTAGGACCTGACAAGTCTAGGGATTCTGAGGAAGTACAATTGAATGAGCTTGAACGTGGCGGTATGTTGTTGAGCCTTAAGGCAAGACAGTTAGACCTTGGAGGTATTCAGGTGGGAAATTCCTTTGTTACTTAGAGGTAGCACTCTAAATGTCGGAAGCTATCATGCAACACACGCTTACCTAGATTGTTGCGTATATCTGTCTCGGGTTAAGTTGAGGTGATCTATGAGGACAAGGCCAATTTGAATTGTTTGTCCACCATGATTGTATCATAGTATCAAGCCTCCTAACCAAGTACTTCAGAGTTAGAATGGTACCACATTGTGAAGTAGAGTATAAGCTCATGCATAGCATTACATTATTTTGTGATTGTTTTGTTGTGATTTATATGTGTAGTGTGCGATAGTAATTTCTCTTAGATGATTTGATGTTATAGTGAAATGTATTGATCTTTCTTGAGTGGTTTTGACTTTATAATTATGATTTATTGTGTGTTCTCCTTACTTATACTATACTTTTAACATGATTTCAAAACTCGCCTCCTTCGTTGTTTGTGTTTGACTGGTTTAGTCTTGTGTTTGCAAAATCGCAGTTATTATAGATTAATGAGTCTTGAAGTTCATGTTTGGGAGAAGCCTTTCTGTGATAGGTGATACCAAGAATGAAATCATAAGTTGTATTTTATCTGTTTAATTGGAAACAACTTTTTGTTTAAAAACCTTATAATTGCAAGTAAATTTTTGGAATTAAATTTAAAAATTCTTGTATAAATTATTATATATTATTTTGGGGTTTAAGGTGCCACATCTAACTTATTACAGTCATGTTTTTGAAGAAAAAATTGGTTTCTTCATTTTATAAGTTCCCTCGCAATTTGCAATGACGCTTGAGTGTCCTTTTATAGTATTGAGTTGTCTCGTTAATATTCTGATTGTGGTAGGGAATGTTGCACATATCTTGTACGAATAGTTCTATCAAGACAACTTGCGTAAATTTCAAAAAAGATTTTGTTGTACTTTATCCCACTTTATAATTTCTTAAGAAAATATCTTGTTGAGCAAGTCAAGATTATCACAGAAAGTAAACATTTAAGGATTCTTATCAAGAGTAATAGATGCCTCAATTAGAAAATTGACTTGAGTTAAACTTATTAAAAAAAGAGTCTTTGAATGTAGAGTTTATTAGAGGATTAACATAGTTGATCAACGAAGGAATAGTTAACATATCTCCAATTACACAAAAATGCTCAAAATCTTCAATTAGAGGATCTGCACACTTAGAATATACATTAAAGTATAAAATATTCTCACATATACTTTGTTATCATCAAAACAAAAATTAAGGATCATTGTTCTTCAAACTTACATGATTCAAACAAATTTCCCTTTTTGATGATGACAAACATCTATATTGATGAACTTTTTTCTTAAACTAATGCTCTTCCTGAATTAAAGTAGAGCTATATTTAAGAACATAAACATATTCAAAGTGGCACTGAATCACAACAAAAAGAAGAGCCATTATTTATCAAAGTTAAAGATAAAAAATCTCATATCATTAAATTTATAGTCTTATTTGGCAGTGGTTGTACGAATGTTAAATTATCTTACTTAAGTTTCTATTATTATTTTCACAATCAGATACTTTAGCATTCAATGTGATGAAATGTTAGAAAAGAATAGTAAAGTTGGAACTGCATCCATGTTATTATCTAAACTTCGTAGAACATTTTTTTTATTGAATTTCTTGTCATTGAAAATTGATATGTTTTTATATAATCTTGCAAGGATCATTTTGTATATGATTATGCAACTGGTATCAAATGGACATGGACAATCCTAAGATAAAGATGGAAGGGCTATAAATATAAGTTATGATGTAAATACTTCTACCTAACAAAAGTAAGGAAGAACTACATACTATTGATCCTCATGTGCCTGAAAATGATTAGATTGCTTTTGTTAACTACTATAAAAAAAACCACAAATGAGGGTATAAATATTAGTTGCAGTATTTTTATAAAGTGATCAAAATATATAGACACTTTATATTAAATGCATATAATGACTAATATTCGAAAATTGTAGAAAATAAGTTATCAAAATACGACAAATCGAAAGATGCTTAAAGTCTGACATGCTGGGGGATGTATGAGCAATGCAAGAGGGGTCGTCATATGGTATGTTTTATCCATAACTTTTTGTTTTATAAAATATTAAAGTATTTGTATATGAAAATTAGATATTGATTTATATTTTATCAATATGTTAAGAGCTACAATGGAATAGACCTATATGTCGTGCTAAGGATATATTGTCCCAGGGGTGTTTTCCAAATGTGCGGTTATTTCACTCAATTTGAAAATGTTGAAAGCTACAGCCAAAAAAATGTTGAGGACTTACAAAAGAAAGTGCATACTTAGAAAGAAAAGCTAAATGGATATGAAGAAACTAAGGAGCAACTTTTACAAACAAAAAATCAACTGAAAGTTCTCCTTAATTTAATGCAAAGTAAATTTGGTGATGAGTTACATGCTTTCAACCAAGGCATCCCTCCACCTTAGTAATATAATTTGTTATAATATATACAAATTTGTGTTATTAAGAGTTTTTGCACTTAGATCTATACTTTAAGTAATAGCAAATATCATGATCTATTTTTTTTTTTACAGAGTGATTAATATTATTACAATGATACTCATTCATTAGTGTTAAATAGTAAACATTTGCTTACATTATACTTCTACTTCACAAGTTCTAATTCTCATAATTAACGAGTAAAGTTCACCTTGATGTTTGGACTCGAAATGGAAGGATTGTATTTTTTGTTGTCTGCATGCAAATGGAAGGAATATGCTGCTATTTGTACTGCAAATGAAAGAAATTCGATATTTAGTAGATTGTATTGCTGTTGCTCTAAACTATTTTGACGTCGTTAACAATTTTTATATGTTTCATTAGTTTATGTATAAGATTTTAGAATATTAATTAGTTATTGTTGCTATAATTGTGGCCAACAATTTGTGAAGCCCAACTACACCACATACAAGGTTAATGTGACTGTCTTTATTTGCCACACTCTCCTCTACTTAGTTTCTAAATAATTTTTTCCTCTTTTAAATCCTCTAATACTTAATTTTTTTAATGGCTTCCTCCAATAGTTTCTTCTACCCTCTTGTGTACGCCTCAATCAATCAGCATCTGGCTCGCGCAAAATCATCTTCTTCAATGTCCCTTTGCGGTAACTCTTCAAAATCGTCGACTCTACTCCAAAGACGTTGACCGACTCTGCTCCAAAAATACCTCGAGAGAGGTATAGGTTTGATTGTTGCAACAAAAATTTTCCTTCTCTTTCTCCATTTCTGATTTTGCTGCTTCTCAGATTTTGTCCCTCATAAATTCAAATTTTTTTTTTCTATTCCATCTTTGAAATCAATTTGGCTCATAGTGACTTAATGCTATGACAAGGTATACTTATACATCAATATTTTTTCCTCACCCTTTTGATCTAATTTCCTTCTTTAGTTTTTTTTAAGTGTAACTTTGCTTTGTGTGTCTCATATTCTTAGTTTTACTTCAATGTAGTATATGTTGAGTAGGTTACAAGTTGCAGTCGAAGCTGGAATAAGTCCAATTGGGGAAGCACAAGCCCTACTGATGTAGACCACTATAACAATTGGCTAGATGACACTAATTTTTTTCCACAAATCCTTTCAATGGGGTGGAGGAGGGAGATGCATCACTCTATTCGTCAGGTGTGATTGGAGGTGTTCTTGCTTTCTCAACATTCATTTCACTTCTTCTTATGAGATAGATGATCACTTGTTAGGTGAGAAATGTTTTGACTCAAGTAAATTTTAATAATGTTTAAAAGATATGTGCCATTGAATTGAGAAATAATTAAAATATGAACAAGAAAGATAATTTGGATCATTTTAAATTTAAAAAAGTTATTGGCTTCGAACATTTTAAATTTCACGAAGACAAATCTGCATGTATTTTGTATTTTGACGAAAAGTTATACAATCACATTGATTGAAGATTGTTATTTGCATTCAATTTCATATATATATATATATATATATATATATATATATATATATCAACTTTGTTTTCATATTTTATTTTATTGAAAATCAAATATATTTAAATCTTTTTGAATGATCAACTCTAAAATTTTTTGACTTAACTCAAAGGAAACACCTATGCATGCAACAGTCAAGAACGAACTTTGCTCAAATTTTAAAAATAGTATACAAGAAGGTGGTATATACAAAACTAAACTAAAAATATCACCGGTATATGATTCATACAGATTTATCGTTGGAACAAAGAAGGAATTGTTTTTTACAACAACTTTTGTAACCAAAATCCAAGACCCGAAAGTTGTCATTCAAAACCATTACTTTGAGTATACTTCCTTCAAATCACTAGCACAAAGATTGGAAGATAAAGTAAATATAACGGGTAATACTTCTTTCAATAAAAAAATTAATTTCAATCAAAGATACATCATTTGGTACTAATTATTTTTTGGATTGCAGACATCATTGGAACACTGCATATTATTGGACATGAAAAGCAAGTTTATGTTGTTGACAAACATACGAAAATACTAAGACTAGAATCGTTGGAGATGAGAATAACTAAGAACCCAAGTCATCGCAACCGACAAAGTCCAACTCAAATGACGAAGGGGATATATAAAAAGATATAAAATACATGAAGAAGTAACGTTTGGAGATGAGGGTAATGATAAAGAGAAAGAAGACAACCCATTATCCAAACGAAAAATCAAGGTACAACAGAGTATTAATACAAACATTCACATATCATCATCAAATGAAGAGACAATCAAGACAACGATTACAAAAAAAGAAAAAGATTATGATCGAGTCTATTACATCGTTTGACGAAGAGCCCTTCCTTCTACATACATTAAAAGGAGAATAAAAAATAATAAACCAAAAGAAAAACATGTGGGGTGTAATGAAATTGATTAATCCAAAAAACTCAACAAAAAAAATGAAAAATTTAAAATCGAAAAAACAAGATCAATGTATTTCCATCTATTTCACTTTAATCATTTTTAGTTTCTGCAATAAAATAAATTCACTTTAATTAAATAAATAAAAATATATTCGTGTAGCACCCGGATTAGCATCTAGTTTTATTAATTTTAATGGAGTTAGAAAAAGTCCTCTTCGATTTATTTAAGGTAATGTGAATGTGGATTGAATGGACGTTTGAAATCGGATAAGTTTGTTTGCCTTCGATTAATTTTGATTGATTATATGTCTTTAACGAATAGTAATGATTAAATAATTTTGAGATGTTTAATGGAATGAAAAAGTAATGATAAATATATTTTTGGATGATTTTAAAAGATCATTTTTGGTTTTAAAGGTTTTAACAAAGTAGTTAGAAAGGGCTGATCTTGAATTAAAGTTGAATTTTGACGTTTGAAAATTTATGATTTGGTTTTGTTAGAAAAAAAAAATAGTTTGAAGTAATACATGGTTTTATTAGGAAAATAAAATAAAATAAAAAAGAAGGGGAGATTGATATTTTGATGAAGTTTTTGAAAGAATGAACATAGGTTAAAAGCTTAAAGTGTTAATCATTTAAAACTTTGGAGACTAATTAATGTTAAAGTAGGAAAAATCAATTAGGGTTTTGATTCAATATTTGTCCCAGGCCTTGTGGTGTATTGGTTTGAGGATGTCCAAAATCCCATGTTATGGTGTTTGTTTTTAAGGTTGAGTTTTTGAAAATAAAATTAGGGGATTATCCGAAACAGTTTTAGTTTTTTAGTTTTTCAAATCTATTTTATAAATAAATTTTAAAAACCTTTTTTCAACAACTAAAAAAAATATATATATTTGATTACTCATTTTTAAAATTGGTTTAGAGATGAAAAAAATGATAAAACTTGTTGATAAAAATATATTTTAAAATTTTATTAGAAAGTAAAAACTAAAAAATAAAAAAACTGTTTGATAAATATTTCATTTTTAAAATAATTCTCTTTTAATATCTTTAATTTTTGTCTAAATAAAATTTGAAATATTTTAAAATATAAATTTTATATATTAAATAAAAATGTAAATTGGTTTGGTCAA
>JBBPBR010000006.1:34845444-34858608 GCA_037974775.1 Cicer pinnatifidum
TTCCAATCTTAATTGTACGATATGAACTACAAAAAAGACAATAGTAATATTTTATCCAACAGAATGGATAGTAGATGACATTATTTATGTTCGTGATTGTTCATTTACAACTCTAAACATTAGGTATTTTAATAGTATTTATAATAACAAAAAAAATTGTCAAAAGAAATTATAATAATTAATTTTTATAATATTTATAATTATTGAAAGAAAATATCTATTAAAAAATTATTACTTTTAGCTTTAAATATTAAATAAAGAGAAATGGCCTGTCTTTATTTTCTCAACAAATGTATAAGTTTATTAAGAATTATTATAACTTGGATAACACAAAGTAAATAGACTAAGAAACACAGAATGTAGGTTGTGGCAGTGGTAGTGATCAAAGCATTTCCGTTCAAATCTTCACCGTAGAACAAGATGATAGTAAAAGTTTTTTACATTTTAAATTGTCAATATTACAGAATTGTCATTAATAAAAAGTTATCAATTTTTCGTGTTTTAAATTTTTAGTGAGCAAAACCAAAATTAAAAATTAAAAAGTAAAGAACTTGTTTAATTGGGTTTTTAAAAGTTGTATTTTACTTTTATAAAATAATAAAATTAAAAAAACCGCTTGACAATACTTTTTATATTCAAGTGTTTTAAAATTGTTTTGATTTTTTGTTTTTAAAAAGAGAAAAATGAAAACATCTTTTTGATGTTTTGCATCTTTATTTTGAGTTTAAAAAATACACTGAGAATTAACATATTTTGTTAATGG
Organism: Cicer pinnatifidum; assembly: GCA_037974775.1. Lineage (NCBI taxonomy): Eukaryota > Viridiplantae > Streptophyta > Magnoliopsida > Fabales > Fabaceae > Cicer > Cicer pinnatifidum. The sequence goes on from JBBPBR010000006.1 coordinate 34,846,208, forward strand.
TATTAATGTATATTTATGAAAAAAAGTTATTCTAATTTTATAATATTATATTTTTTTGTTAAAGTTTAGTGGTCATTTCTTTAATATGAGCGTGTCTGTTATTTTTCATTTTTTTTTATGTTATTAGGTGTGTTCAGTGATATTCATGTTTGAGTAGTTTAGATTTTTTTGGTAAATGTTATTACAATAATACATATAAGTGATAAATGTATTTTCTTTTATAAAAAAAAGAAAAGCATAGAGGTGAAATTCACATCTACTAATGTGAAGGATTCTAGATTCAAACATATACCCACATATAAAATTCAGATCTAATACAAACTCACAAAAAATTACTACGCCAAAAATATATTAGAGAGTGCGCCTTTTATAGCGCTTATTAAATACAAGCGTTGTTGTATAATATTTTAAAAATAACGGAGGATACAACAACGCTTTTTTGACAAGCGTTGTGGAAAAAGCGTTGTTGTAGGGTCATATAGCGTCACATAGCGCTTGAACAAAATCTTTACAAGGCTTTTACAACGCTTTTACAAAAGCACTGTAAACTAAAGCACCCTCACATAATGTTTTACAGTGCTTTAAACACAAGCGCTGTAAAATATAGCACTCCCACCTTATGTTACATAGCTTTTAAAGCATTTTTTGACAACCACTGTAAAAGACTTGCGCTTTCACATAATTAAAAGACTTATTAGAGCGCTTTTTATACAAGCATTGTAAAAGACTTGCTCTTTCACATAATTAAAGGACCTATTAGTGCGCTTATTACACAAGTGTTGTAAAATCATTCACTTTAAATAAAAATCATTTACGTTAAATAAATAAAAACAAATTTACGACACCTCATCTCCTCTACTCTGCGAACGCTCATCTCCTCTACTGTGTGCCCCTCTACTGCTCCTCGTTTAAAAAAAATTGGATACATTGTCTGACGTATTGTATTTATTAATTTGTTGTTATCAACTAAGCTAATAAATTGTTACATAAATAAATCATATAAAATCTATTCTTTTTTGAAATTTGTTGAATTGTTCTGTTTTGAAATCAGACTTGGACCTTGGTTTCCATTTTCCAATATTAGATATATGTACTATATATTGATATTGTGACACCCTAAATGTTTTTGTTATTATAAATTAGTGATATTTTCTTATACATGTGTTTATTGTGGTATGATCATTTTTTTTACGTGATTGTCTTTCTTTGTTTGTCTTTGTAGTTATTTAAATTAAAATCATTGATAATTGATATTAGACCTATTTATTTTATTTTTAAAAAATAATATATATCAGTATTGCTATTATCTTAGGCCTCATATTTTAGTATTGTTGTTATCTAAACCTTTATTATTTAAATGTACTTTTATGTAAGTATATAAATATAAAATAAGTATCTTAATTATTTATTAAATATAATAATGATGGTGATGCCATTCATAAATTTAATCCTCCATATAATAGCCTAATAATTTATATTAATAGCCTAAGTAATAAATTGAATTCACCATAAACGGAATTAATGGACCTAAATTAATTCTTAATTCGTGATATATATATAACACCCTAAATATTTAATTAATAGATAATAGTAAATTATAATAAATTATATTATATGTGTGTTCTACGTGTTGTGATAATTTCCTACGCATTTTTTTAATCTTGATAATTTATTTCAATTTTATTAATATTAAATAAATTTATTTGCTTAATTTTAGGCAAACTAAACAAAATAAAAATAATAATAAAAAAAAAAAAGAAATCACACATTAAACTATGTTACTAACACATTATCCTTTTAAGAGTAATAGGAGAGATGCCTAAACAATCCGCATAAATGGCTTGTGCTTGGTGTTTGCGATGGACGCAGATGAGTTAGAAGCTGCAAGGGATGACTAGTACCATTAGAGTGGCAAAAGCCATCTTGTCTTGAAGACTTTTTATTATATATTTTTTTTGTTAACGTCTTTTAGTTTGGGAATTCCCACTCTAATAGTGACATCGGGTTGGGACTAAATTTATATTTATCATTAAACTTATGTACGTGTGCTTTAAAAAGGATGTTATTGACTACTGTTAGAGTTGTTATGTTTGATGGAAATTTTGGATTAATGTGACATGTTCAATATTACGTGATACTATTTACCTTAAAAAAATATGTTTGAAAGTTAATTTATTTATATTTTGTAAGACTTTCATTATTTTAAAAATAAAATTTAAATTAAAAAGTTAATATTAATTTGGGGTTTTAGGGTGTCACAGATATAATGTTATCAATAGCTTATTATTTGTGTAACTGCATTTATATAGGTCATATAAAATGGACCGGAAATGGATGTCTCCCAATCGATTGTCAAAAGGGTATGAAAATGGAGTGAAGGAGTTTGTTGAGTTTGTAGTGAATTTCGCGGCCTAAAATTTCGAGTGTTTCCCGAAATTCAATGGAGTCGCCACCAAAATTTAATTTAAAATAGGGAAATATTGGGAAACCCTTAAAAATAAAAATAAATGGTCTTTGAAACCAAATTTGAGTTCGGGAGTTGATTATGCGTAGGGAAGGTATTAGCACTCTACGACATCTGTTAAAAACGGTTACCTATAATTAATTGTGCAAAATTAATTTTAACTTAAATATGTTTTTTTTATTATTAAATATGAATAACAGTTCTTACTATATTTAAAATATGATTTTGAAATAAATATGTACTTAACAAAAAAAGGAAAAAAAAAGAAATTTTTATTTATGTGCTTGATAAGAATGTGATCTTGCTCCTACGTATCTCCCGGTGTGATGGAAAAATCAAAGCTACGTAGTTCTTGGTTAAAAAAAAAATACGGATGTGTTGAGTGTGTTTTAAAGAAAATTTATTTTTGTGATAAAAAATGTTTTGACAAAATATAAAAAAAAAAATAAAAGAGTTTGATTTGAGTAAATGTTTTAAAATATGAGTTAATGGCGATCAAGTTGTACAACTTGTGTCTCAAAACTCAAGGAATAAAGAAGATGTCACATCTAGTTTAATCCTTTTTTAAAAAAAATATTTTATTGCTCTCGATTTTTAAATTGAGTTTCAAAACCACCAAGTAGTACAACTTGTGTTTTAACAACTCAAAGACAAAATAGAGTTACATCTAATAAATAAATTGATTTTAGATTAGTTCATTAAAATAAATGAATGAATGACTAAATAAATCGAATAAAATAAAATAAAATAAATAAATAAAGAGAGTTTTAGAACTATCAAGTTGTACTACTTGTGTTCTAACAACTCAAAAATTAAAAAGATGTCATATCTAATAAATAAGTCTATTTTAGATCGGTTCATAAATAAATAAATAAATAAAGAAATAGAGTTTTAGAATTATCAAGTTGTACCACATGTGTCCTAACAACTCAAAGATTAAAAAAAAAATCACATCTAATTAATCTTCAACATAATATTTATCTATATTTTTATGATTAAATTAATATTTAATTATGAAGAAAATTAAACTTCTTTATTTTAAAAAAAAAAAATAAAATTAAAAATAAATTTAAATGAATAGATATAAAATGGGCTGAGTTTGATAGTTTTTTTTTGTTTGTTTTTTATTAGAACATGGGCCCAACTTAAAAAACATAATAGAAACCCTAGCTCCCAAACTAAACAAAACCCTAAATTGACAACTAGTGAGAGGCGGCCGCAGCAACAGAAGAAGAGGGCTGGGGGAAAAGAAGAAACAAAAAATAATGGAATCTTGCAAGAGGCAAACCCATGAACCGCAAATGAATGTGCCTTGGCGATGTTCTGTCTGATGACATAGATCTAAGAAGTGTGTCCTCCTCCTTTCACTCCAATTCTCATATCGACATCGGCAAAACGGTGCTTTCCGAGAAGGAGGATTGGCTCGCATGCCTTGAAACGGAAAATCTAAGGTTCGATGGGTTCGATTGCGCAACCATTGATCTTATGACCGAAACAACTGCACCTATTCTATTTTGGACTTTCCTTCCTCCGCTACAAACAACCGGCGACGCAAGGTTTGTGACTTCTGACTTTATTATTTTTATATTTTTTATTTCAAATGTTGTCTTAGTTTTCCTATTTTAAATCAAAACCTTACAATTTTATAAATAAAAAAAAGTAATCATAATGTAAAGGAAAATTTACCTTAACTCTTCTTCTTCTTCTGTTTGTTTCTATTTGCTATTTCTTTCTTCTTCTTCTTCCTCTTTGAAAGTGTATTTTTTAGTAGAGTTAATCTTAGATTCCTCTTTTTTTCCTTTTTTTTTATCAAACTTAAAAGAAGATGTATTTATAGAGTCTATTGTATGTTTAGTTGCTTTCTTGTATGTGCCTCTGTTTCCAGATCCTAGTTTGATGTTTCGTTTCTTTGCTCATCATCTGCATTTTTATGCACCTTTGATGCCTTCATAATTTTAGCTTATTTTGTTTTTATTTGAATATTTGTTGAGCTTTTATTTGTCCTTTAGTTTCTTTTTTTTAAACTCAAATATTTGTCTCTTTGTTAACTATAATGTGTACAATAGCTGATTTATAAAAGTTATCTTTTTATTTCTCTATTTAGTTACAACAGGTACAAGTGTATCAGTGAGCATGGCTTGTGCATCAATGGCAGTCAGCATCAACATATCAAGGTTTGGCAGTGAGCAAAGGCAAGAGTAGAGAACAAAGGAAACAACTGGCTTGATTTGAATCAGTTTGACCTAATTTTTGTAATTTAATTTGGCTTTATTTTTAATTTGTAATTTGATTTGGTTTTAAAACTCTGATTAGATTTGAAATTGTAAATTTATGAGACATAATGAAAATATTTATTGTAATTATTTTTATTTCCTTTTTTAAATACATATTTCCTTTTTTTTATTTATTTTTAATAAATTGGAGAAAATTAGGGTACTACTGTGAAGAATGCAAATGATCCAAATAGAGTCGTTTGTCCTTGTTTAAAATGTTGTTTTGGAAAACAAATATGAATCCCACCAGGTAAAGAAGAAGGGCATCTTAATGTAAATGTTTAATGTAAATTTAATTGTTTGGAGGGCATCTTAATATAAGCCATGTAATTTAATTGTTTGAACATGTTTAATTATTTTATATAAGCAGCCATGTATTTGATTTTCTGTTGAATTATTTTCAACTTATATTTAGCTTGATTTGAGTGTTTTATACTAAGTTCATGTACTTTAATATAAACTAGTAAGTTACATGAACTGAACTGAATATAAATTAGTAATTTACATGAACTAAACTATACTGAAAAAGAGGCCTATATATAAAAGTAAAACAAGGAGGTCTTTTACAGCACTTTTTCAAATAAGCGTTGTAAAAGACCCTTTTAAAAATAAAATAAGGAGGCCTTTTAGAGCGCTTATTTGAAAAAGCGTTGTAAAAGGCTTTTAAAAAAACATTCATATAACATAAGAAAACAAGGAGGTCTTTTACATCGCTTTTTCATATAAGAGCTGTAAAAGACCCTTTTAAAAATAAAATAAGGAGGCCTTTTAGACTGCTTATTTGAAAAAGCGCTGTAAAATGCTTTTAAAAAAACATTTATATAACATAAGAAACAAGGAGATCTTTTACAGTGCTTATTTGTAAAAACGCTGTAAAAGACTTTAAAGAAAACATTCATATAACATAAGAAAACAAGGAGGTCTTTTACAGCGCTTATTTGAAAAAGCGTTGTAAAAGAGCCTTTTTAAAAATAAAATAAGGAGGCCTTTTAGAGCGCTTTTCCAATAAGCGTTGTAAAAGGCTTAGGCCTTTTAGAGCGCTTTTTCAACAAGCGCTGTAAAAGGCTTATAAAAAAGCACTGTAAAAGGGTTTTATATATAACAGTAAATCGTTTCAGTTTCCTCTTCATTACGTAAACTTCACTATCATCTCAACCTTCATCGTTTTTGTCTTCCTTTGCAAACCCTATCATCTCTTCCATTACGAACCTTATTTCCACGACCATCTCCCTCATTTCGAACCTTATTTCCATCCACGATCATCTCTCCCATTAAGCACAATATCTTTTCATTGAAATATGTAACCCTCATTACGTATTTCTTCGAACCATATTTCTGCAAATTGTATTTCTATGAACACTCATTTCTGTGCATTACGTATTTCTTCGAACCCTCATTATTCAGGTATTGATGTTATTAATTTTTTTTTATCACTAAAATGCACGTTGAGCTTGTTTAAGTTATACTGATACTGATATGTACATAGAATACTGCATGTTGAGCTTGTTGAAGTTATACTAAATTGCATGTTGAACTTGTTGTAGATAAATGGATACCACCAAAGATTTAGAATGTCAAAATGAAGAAGTTGTCAACACTAAGAATTACAAAAATCAAGTCAAACGTGGTGCAACTGTAATGCAAAAGGTCATAAAAGCAAGGAGCAATGGCATTAAATTTGAGGTATACTATACTCTGTTTGCTGTTTATTTTTTATCTTTTTTTAAAAGCATGTACTTACTATATGAGTTTATTAGGTTGGATGGAATGAGAGTGGTCAGCCAATTGACCCCAACAGCTCAATGTTTGTAAGTTACATCGGGGCTGTTGTTCGTCAAAATATCCCCATTACAATTGATGATTGGAGAGATAAGGCGTTGAAGGATGCCAAAGATATATTGTGGAATGACATAGAAGTAACTTTTTTGATCCACTCTTTTGTCATATATAATTTTTTCCATTAAAATACTTTACTCAAACTATATCTTTATTTCGCTTGCATACTGCTTTTGTTCTTGATGAGGGGAAAAAGAGTTACGTCTTGAGAGTTGCCGGGAAAATACATCGGAGTTTTAGATCTCACATCTCTAATTTCTATCTAAAAGATAGAGAAGAAAATACGAATGTTGAAGCTCCAAGAATATATAAACATTATATATCAAATGATGAATGGAGTGCATTTGTATTAAAACGTTCGGACCCCGCGTTTGTGGTAAGTGATTAATTTATTAGCATTTGTGTTTTATTATTCATATTCATAGCGTATTTTAAATTTTTACACGATTGTTATTTTTTTTAATATAGAATATAAGTAAGACAAATCGCGAGAGGACAAGAAATCTGACGCACCCATACAAAAAATCACGTATGGGCTATGCACGTCTAGAGCAAAAACTTGTAAGTAATTAAACATCACTTTTACATAATGAAGTAATTTGTATTAAAAACTAAAGTTTCTAACTAATATTTTGTTTATGATCTTAATGAATAGATACAAGACACCCAATCTGATCAACCGTTGGGTCGTCATATCTTGTGGAAGGAAGCTCGTGTAAATAAGGACGGAGTGGTTGACAACGAAAATGTTCAAAAAGTAATAGAACTTTGTGTAAGTATATTATCACTTTAATATTTTTTTAATATTGTATTTTATCACTTTAATATTATCTCTTTAATATTATCACTTTAATATTTTTTAATATTCTATTTTAAAAATGATATTGAACTTATCTTATTAATCCTACATGTATTTTAGGAGAATATCGAACAAAGTTCGGAAAATCAAGAGGGCAACAAAGCTAGTTGCAGGGATATTATGGGTAAAGTGTTTAATGTTCCTGAGTATTCCGGTCGCGTGAGGGGGAAAGGATTTGGCGTAACTCATAAAAGCTATTTTTTACAAGAGAAGCGCCAAAATCCATCCAATGAGGAAGTATTAAAGAAGCTCAAACTCCTATCAGAGCAAGTGGCACTCTTGGTGAAGACGAATAAAGACAAGCAACTCCCGGATCAGCTCCAATGTGAAATACAAAATGGAGAGTGAAAACGCGAGATGCAACATCGGTCTCAAAAGTCTTCCCGAGGAAATTAATTACTTACTTATGTATTAAATATACTTATGTATTAACCATACTTATGTTTTAACCATTGATTTAGGGTGTCACTCCATGTGTGCTGTACTTATCCTCCCCTACTCATCGGAAGGTCGGAAAAGAAAATTGTACAATACTTCAGGAGAAGTATTGCACAACACACTGATCCCTGCGGGCCATGTCAAAGTATCACCAATTATTGCTTTGGAACCAACTGCACCATTGCCGATACCGGACAACGATGGAGATATGAAGTTTTTGGGTGAATCAATTGGTAGTTATGTGGCATGGCCCACACATCTTGTTGCCCTCAATAAGGTATATGTAATTAATTGAAATGTATGTTCAATTGATATGTATATTTAATTGCTGATTTTTTTCCGCTCCTAACTTTAATTTCACATTTATATTTAAATTCTGAAAAAGCCTAAAGGAAATGATAAAAACATTCCCTTAAACGAATCAATTGCATCATCCGAAAAGGTTTGTCACATTTAACCTCATTTCAGATTAAATAAACTAACATTTAACCTCATTTTTTCAGATTCAATCAAATAAACCACCCACACAACAAAATAAAGCCGACAAACCTCAAAATTAGAGGGTAATAGAGCTGGAAAACTACAAAAGTTGGAGGGTAATAAAGCTACCAAAGTTGCAGTTAGAAAACTGGATCGGGGACAATCGTTCACTGCTACTCCTAAAATAAGTCAGCCATGCCTTGCTAAATACGGGCTGTGTCTTGAAATCATAGTAAAAAGGAATATGGGCAGCAACAACGATTCACGCATCATAACAATGAATAAAGCTATATTCGGAGATGAGTATGAAGAATTTCTTGAAAAGGAGCACATATACAAACTTCTCAACCATAAGGAGCTGAGTGCTACTGTCATAAGCTTGTATATAAGGTAAAAAATACTTTAAATTGTATTTATTGGTAATTAATTAAATTTATTGGTAGTTAATCTAGTTTGAAATTTTCATTGAAGGTTTTTGTATGAGAAGGTTGTGTGCATGGGCAGATTGTCAAATAGATATTCATTCTTGTCTCCGCATAAGCTTTCGATGTGTAAACTCGATCCAGTTAATGTAAAGAATTACATTTTAGATATGTTAGTAGGAAATATAGAGAAAGGATAAATTGTTCTTTGCACCATATAATTCAGGGTACGTAATTATATATTATTTATTTATATCTTTTTTAATTTATGCGATCTTAATTTATTAGTTGTGTAAACAAAATTGCCAACCAAATTTTTGTTGTTGTAGGGCACATTGGGTGCTATTTGCAATCAATGCGACCTCTAAAGTTATATACTATTTGGATCCCTTGCATGACAATTACAACAATCACTCCGATATAAAGACTATGTTCAACACATAAGTAATATTCATTTATTTCTTACATATATATATAAATATTGTGTTTGTTAATGCTATAATAATCACATTTATTTATTCGATAGTGCTTTACAAGTTTTTCAAGATCAAGAGGTGCTACAGTGTCGCATGGATTCCAATAAAGGTTTGAAATATATGCCTTTAAATTTGAATTTAAATTTTCATTTGAAATATATTTTATTGACTTATATGTTTTATTTTATAGTGCCCTCGTCAAACTAACAACATCGAATGTGTCCAGAAACGGTACGGTATTTTCATTATATGATTTTCATATATAAATTATCTATATATTTGATTCTAACTTAATATGTTCAATTTTTATATTGCACAGTACTTTTGACAATTCCAGTCCATCATACTCTGAGGAAGATCTAATGGAATTAAAGGAAGACCGGTGTCAGTATGTGCTTGAAATGAAGATTATCTGATTTGCTGGGAAATAGCATGCTGCAAGGGATCTGAATATATGGTAGCTAGTTATATTATGTATATTTTGTTAGTTATATGTATATCAATAGGGCACAATATATGAACATGTATATGAATATGTGTTGTTGTACAATATCTGAATATGTATCTGTAGTTAATTAAGTTATATATATATATATATATATATATATATATATATTTGAATGTTCTGTTGTAAATTAATATATAAAGTTAAGTTATATAGTTCTATTTTTGTGTACTGATTGTGTTAACTTTTTTTGAATATGTATTTGAATATGTTCTGATGTTGTGTGAGCTGATTGTGAATTGATTTTGGATGAAAGTAATTTTGGAAAAAAAAATTAAAAGACACCGCTTTCTAAAAAAATGCCATAAAAAACCAAAAAGAGATTTTCAAAAATTTAATTTACAACGTTTTTAAATAAAAAATATATTTCACCTTTTACAGCGTTTTTTTAAAAAAGTGCTGTAAATGGTCACATACAACAACGCTTATTTGAAAAAGCGATGTAAAATATGCACTATAATGCATATATTGGGTGCGCATTTTACAGCGCTTTTTCAAAAAGCGCTGTAAAATGTGACAATATAATGCATATTTTGGGTGCGCATTTTACAGTGCTCTTTTCAATAAGCGCTGTAAAAGGTGCATAATAATATATATAATAGGTGCATCTTTTACAGCGCTGTAAAATGTGCATAAGAAGCGCGCAATATATCTACATGTTTTATAGCACTTTTTGGTTTAAAAAAGCATTGTTGTATCTTTTACAGTGTGACACCCTAAACCCAAATTCAAATAAAAAGTAAAATGCATTAGTTTTTACATAGATTCACAGTGGTAATAGAGTATAATTTTTTTTTTTTAAAGCTATAAGGTCCAAGATGTCACATTCACACTTACACAAAAATGATTGCATAAAAATTTTCAATAAAAAAAATCCTTTAAGATTGAATATAGTTGAGGTTTATTAAATAAATATTTCTCTTATAGAAACAAGTTCTAAACTCAGAGAAAACTAATTTCTACCTTCGAATAAAAGATAAAAATAACACAATTGATCGATCATATTTACAAAATTCGAAATTAGTTCAAAACTCAACAAAGTACAAAAATTACTCCCACCTAGTATCACCTATTCAGAGCGTGGGTCACCAATCAATAACTTGAAATAACTGCGCTCTCGCAAGCGCCAAACACAAGCAACGAGGGGTGAGTTTCGAAATTATGTAATAGTATAAGATAAACGAGGAGAACACGCAAGTCGTCAAAACAACACAAATAAAGAGAAACATTCAAGAACATAATATCAAAGGTTAATCTAATTCAATCACAATCAAACAGTGATAAGGATGAAATGCTATGCATGTCCTATACTCTATACTTCTTCATCATTTGGTACCATTCTACATTGAAGTACTTGGTTAGGAGGCCTGATACTATGCCACTACAAGAGTGGACGGACAATTCATGAATGACCAAGTCCTCATAGATCCCCTCAACTCAACCCGAGACACATATATGCGACAGTCGGGGTACTCTTGTGTTGCACGGTAGTTCCCGGCCTTAGGGAATAACCCACTAATCCACTTAGGAATTCCCCACTAGATGTACCCTTCAAGGTCTATCAGTCTTACCTTACAGTTCGACTGTAGCCCTCCACGATCAGGCTCATTCAGTTGTACTTCCCCGAATCACTAGGTTTGTCAAACCCTCCCTATATGATGACAAAATAATCCTAACTCCAAAATCTACAACACATACCTCAGACTTACTCGATCATCACAATTCAATAAGTTTCAGTTTGACATCACAATCTTCATCATTATATATAGTTATATCAGTCAATCACATAAAATCCCAATATTTGATTTACACTACTCCCAATACACAGTCCAATCTCATCAATCGCATAATAAGGAATCAATTAGGTGCACTTTCAAGTAATATCAGAATTTCAATCAAGTAGACAAGAACACTCAAATACATATCATTCATACAATAACAATTAGTATATGTTTCATAAAATCAAATAACACACAATCTTAATATAAATTAATTCACACAATTCTATAGGTTTCTAAATTATATGTTAGTCCTCACTATTACCATTCATATATTATTAATTAATTATTATTACTCAATAGGGCTCAACCATACGTAGTAAGCCTCGAATGAACATATGGGAATTTCAGTATTCCCGTTCATCTCGCGTTATTTTATACTCATAAAATCGAACCTCATCTCACCCCTTACCTCGACTGAAGATTTCGTCCAATGAATCTGATATGCTAACGAGTCGTTTCTTTATCGGTCGTTGTCTCTAATAGTCCGCGAGGGAATTAAAACCACACAACCACAAAATACAAATAAATTACTTACTATGAATAAATCAATAAATAAAGAAATAAATAAACAACAAAATAATTAATAAATAAACAAATAAGTAAATGAATGAATAAAATAAATAATAAAATAAATAATAAATAAACGAATAAGTAAATGAATAAATAATAAAATAATAAATAAATAAGTAAATGAATAAAAAAAATAATAAATAAATAAGTAAATACATTAGTAAGTAAAAAAATAAATAAATAAATAATAAAATAAAAAACTAAATAAATAAATAACTGAGTAAATAATTAAATAATAAAATAAATAATAAATAAATAAATAAGTAAATAAATAAATAATAAATAAATAAGTAAATG
>JBBPBR010000006.1:34860454-34933239 GCA_037974775.1 Cicer pinnatifidum
GATAAAAAAATACATAGAAAATTATCACACCACATAGAATACACATATAATATAATTTATTATAATTTACTATTATTTATTAATTAAATATTTAGGGTGTTATATATATCACGAATTCAGAATTAATTTAGATCCATTAATTTCGTTTATGGTGAATTGAATTTATTACTTATGCTATTAATATAAATTATTTGGCTATTATATAGAGTATTAAATTAGGCTATTAATATAAATTATTTGGCTATTATATAGAGTATTAAATTAGGCTATTAATATAAATTATTAGGCTATTATATAGAGTATTAAATTTAATGACGGCATCATCATCATTATTGTATTTAATAAATAATTAATATAGTTATTTTATATTTATATACTTACATAAAAAGAAATTTAAAAAATAAAAGTCTAGATAACAACAGCAATACTAAAATATGAGGCTTAATATGATAGCAATGTGTATATATTATTATTATTTTAAATAAAATAAATAGGCCTAATATCAATTATCAATGATTTTAATTTGCATAACTACAAAGACAACCAAATACACGTAAAAAAATTATTACATCACAAGAAACACATGTATAAAAAAATATCACTACTTTATAATAATAATAATAATAATAAATTAAGGTACAACAATAAATTAGGGTGTTACATACAGCGCTCGATTCTGCATCACGTTTTTTTTTTTTTTTTGAAAAAGCACTGTAAATTGCTTAAAAAAAGCGTTGTAAAATCCTATTTTTCACGTAGTGAACATGAATTTTATACTTATTATTATTTAATTTAATATAAGATATTTCACAAATTAGATAGCCAAACAATATCTTTTTCATTTTTTCATTTCTAGAACTGTTTTGAAAAAGTATTACCTTTTTTTTTCATTTTTAAAAGTCAATAAGTTCAAAACAATTTTTAAAAACACTTTTGTAAAATTTGATTAACAAACAAATTTTTAAATTTTTACAAACTATAAAACAATTTTTGAAAAGGAATCAAACAGGCCTATGTTTGAGAAGTTTTGAGATTTCTAGAATTTTGCTTCAAAAAGATGAAGCTTTATGACTAGACTTTTTTTAAATGATTTTGATAGAAAACTATAAAAATTGGCCCTTGATTTTTTGAAAAAAATTGTTGAAATTAAAAAAGTGTTGGATTTTGAGGTTTTAAATTAGCAAGTGTTATTCCTTTGGTCTAAATTTTTGGACAAAATTCATTATTATTTAGTATAAATTTTTTTTGTTAAGTTTGTTTTGTTAAGGTTTTGGTCTTGATTAAAGGATGATAGATTAGAATGGGTGTTAAAAGCGAATCATGGAGAACAATTGTGATTTGGTAAAGTAGTGTTAGCTGAGGTAAGGGATCCTTCTGCTTTTTAGTATAACATGTTTAGATTATACTTGTTTGTTGTCTATGGTTCTTTAATGAGAATGGTTCAAATATGATGATAGATGTCTTGTCTTTGTTGTAGATGATTTGCTATAGAAAGAAGGTTGACATGGTTGAGTATTACCATCCCACTTGAGTCTTGAGGGAGAGATTTGTTGGGTGAACTCACTCCTCAAATGGAACCCACTAATTTTACTAGTTTTGTTGTTGTTGTTGTTGTTATTGTTGTTGTTGTTATTGTTATGACAAAAGTAGAAATACATCAAAAAGTGATGGCAAGAAAGCAAAGAAAGCAACAAGAGATGAAGAAAATTGATTTTCGATGGTAACGAGTATGTTGCAAACTTGTTTGGTTTGGTCTACAACTTTTGTATATTATTTCTACTACTGAGTTTGTTATTTTAATATATCGTCTTAGTAGTTTTACTTTCTATGAGAGTTACTTTGTAATAGTCACTTTAGTGGAAGGTTATTTGCTATTGTGTTTGATTTCCACCTTTGGTGATAGCTATTGTTGATTGATGTTCCCTAGTGTTACTAGTAAGACTTTAGTGTAGTAATTAATTGTTATAGTGGAAGTTTTTACTGGACTAGGTCATGTTGTTTTTATTCTCTCATTTTGAGGAAAGTTTTCCACTATAAAAATTGTGTTTGTCTCATATAATTATTTTTTTGCCAATTATTGTAACTATGTTGAATTGTATTTTTTGTTTGATCATTTGTCTGCTCGGATAAAGAAAAATATTTCACATTCTTAAAGATAGTTATATCTTGTTTTTCAAACAAGAAGTACATCTCTAAGTATGATGCGTATGTGGCCCTGTGTCGGTTTGACAGACGCACAATGGAACAAAAGAGTGTTGGAAAACTATGACTTCTTTTGATTAACAAAGAGATAATTAAGATCAAATCCAACTAGTTCGACATAATTCCCAAATTAATCATGCAATGTTCATACAACTCATACACAGCGGAAATTAAAAAACACATACAATTATGACAAGGAGCATACAAGAATAAGCAGGTATACAATACTGAAAAATTAAAGAGAAGGGATAAGAAAGATTGCACCAAGATTTATCCTGGTTCAGCCGTTGATCCAACGACCTACATCCAGTCCCGAAATCACAACATGATTCCAGCCTTTTTACTATAGAATGAATTCGAGTACATTTACAGATTTTCCAGTCTTCTACAAGACCTATCAATCTAACTCCCTTCACTCCTATCTTGACGCCCTTTGATCCTTGTAGTTTATCCCCAAACTCACACAAGATCAAAGTAGACTTCCTCTTGATGATACCACACCAACAAGGATAGCCACCAGTTTCCAAACTGGATTTGTTACAGCTTCAAATACAAAGAATTGTCTTTAACAAGAAAAAATAGAGAAGTATCAAGAATTGTGTTCAATCACTCTAGCATCACACAAAGAATTGATTTGCCAATGAATATTTTTTGTGTGTTAACAAACTTTTCTTTCAAAGTGTTTTTCAGAGATATGCAAAGATTGAGAGCAAGAGATTATGAAAAAATATGAAAAGTTTTTGTGCAAGAGTTATGTTTTAAAATGATTGAAACATCTTATATATATTCAAGGAAACTACCAGGACAATCGATTGCCCAATCGACTATATGAAGATCTAGTCGATTGCTGCATCGAGTTTCGTATGTTCTGTGTTTCTGGAAACTTGAAATATATAGGATTCATGTGATTGTACAATCGATTGATTCAATTTCTGAATCAGACCTGATGCTGTGATTTCCTTTCAATCGAGTGAGCAATCGAGTTGACCAAAACTGGGTGCTCACTGTAACTTGAGAAATAGCACCACTCGATTGGTCAATCGAGTGTCGTGATCAAAGCGATTCAGATTTGATGCTATAATCAATTTCAATCGAGTGAGCAATCGAGTAGTTCAAAACTGAATGCTCTCTGTTACTTGAAATTTAGCATCAATCGATTTGTCAATCAAGTGTCGTGATCAAAGTGATTCAGATTTGATGCTATAATCAATTTCAATCGAGTGAGCAATCGAGTTGTTCAAAACTGAATGCTCTCTGTTACTTGAAATTTAGCATCAATCGATTTGTCAATCAAGTGTCGTGATCAAAGTGATTCAGACACTTCAAACAATCAAGTTCCTAATCGAGTGGACAATCGAGTGATCAATCGAGTTGGCAAAAACTGAGTTCTTTCTGTAACTTGAAATTCAGCATCAATCGAATTGTCAATCCATTGTGCAATCGAGTTCCCAATCGACTGAGCCTGTTACAGACCTCAGTTATATTTAACAGTTTGTGTGCCATTCGATTGATTTCCCATCCAATCGATTGTATAGTCGATTGTTTCAGAGTTGAGTTTGATAAAACTTGAATGAATGATAAAAGTTCATTGGTAATGACTTAAGTGTGAGACCTTAGTGATTTGTTCACTCAACTTGATACTTAGACACCTAATATCAATATAAAAATTTGCATCTTCCTCAAGTGCATCCTCCAACTTTGGTTGATTCCTTGAGTTGCAAGCCATTGTTCCGTGTGTGTGGTGTCTTCATGTTTGCCTGAAATGTTTCTTAATTCAAAAGATTAGATAAAGCAAATCTTTCATGTGCACTGTATGTTTGGGACTTAAATCAAAAACTTGATCAGGGAAGCTTATGACTTACAAAGAGGACTCAGGCTGGTTCCAAATATGCCCAGCAACGGTATGGAGTTGGAAATCTTATCGTTGATTATCGCCTTTTGCACTATTTCCTTAGCTACATTCTGGTTCTGAAGGATGGAAATTACTCCCAAATTTCAGAGTTTGAATTACATATTATGAATTTCTTGTATGAAGGTTGTCAGCTGAATTGAGCATATTTTGTGAAATCTGTCATGTTTGGTTCCCGAATTTTGGAACACTTTCAGGTGGACTTCTCTGATGAAGTTATGTATACACCCACCAAAGAAAATATGTTGGATTTAGGTGTCTTGCCTAGCATGAGGATCATATGGAATGAGGAGCTTGAATCTTTTGTGCATAAAGGTGATTATGATCAACCATCTGATGCTACTCAAGAAGACACTGCTGGACCCTCAAATGTTGCTGCCTAGGATGATGAAGATGGCGAGGAAATATCCTCTGATGATGATTATATCTCCAATCAAATGCTCATGATTCGCCTTGATTCTTTCCAAACCTTCTTCCAAACTCAATTCGAAAATCTGACCACTTCTATCGACACTCGCTTCCAGAACATTGAAACCACTATTGCTCGCAATCATGATGCTTTATCTCAAGACATTAATAGTTTATCGGACAAAATTGATCATTTTCACATTCCAATGGATTTTGATTAGTTCGCTATTAGGCATGTATTTGTATTGCTTTGCATTTTGCATTATGTACTACTTTGACATTTGCTTTATGTACTAATTTGTAGTTTGAATTATGTCCTGTTTTGTATTGATATCATTGCCACTAGTTAACTATTCTGATGTTATGTCCTGTTTTTCACTTGATATACTAAAATTGAACATGACTTCATTCTCAATTATGTTATCCTCCTTGTTAACCTGTATGCCATTTTCTTATTAGTATGGTTATGCCTGCAAATTGTATGTTTTCTATATTTTTCCTTCTTTTTGATCATGTCAAAAGGGGGAGAAAATTTGGTATTGTTGTTGCCTTAAAAATCTTGTAGGTCCTCAAACAATTTTTTCAATTAATCACATACAACGAGGGAGTACGCATATATTACGGGGGGAGCAATGATTCAAATTACACAATCTCTCCACAACAACAACATTTTGTCATAATCAAAAAGGGGGAGAATATAAACTACATGTTTTTATGAAGACAAAGATCAACAATTATGGTCAATGCAACAAGATCAAAAAGAAGATTAAATATCTTCATTAATAAGCTTCAAATCCAAACATTAACTGATAAAATGTAAAGGTATATGATACAAACCAATATTTCAATTACATGAGAACAAGTCATATTTACATATGCATATAATGTATTTTCAAAAGTCAAAAACAACATTAACAAAGTCTTAAAAATCATATTTTTGACAAAATACATAAGTGTATTCGAATACAACATCTTGTATTCGAATACAATGCAAGTTAGAAGCAAAAGTCTCAAAGTTGTATTCGACTACGACTATGTGTAGTCGAATACACTTCAAGTCAGTGGCCAAAATCCTTATATGTGTATTCGACTACAACCTTATGTAGTCGAATACAAATTAAGTCAGTGGCAAATTTTCACTAATCTGTATTCGACTACACCAATGTGTATTCGAATACAAGGTGTAATTTTTGAATATTTTTGAACGTTACAAAGAGGTGTATTCGAATACAACTGGAAACAATACAATTTTTCAGATTTGGAATGGCTCTAGATCATTGTATTTTTTCATCAAACCTCTTGGATCAATGGCCACGAATCTGAAGAGATGTTTATGGAGTATAAATATGCCCTAACTTCAGATAAAAAACAACACAATCCTTGAATCAATACCTTGAACAACTTTGAACAAAATTCTGATTTTTTACAAAGTACTTGCATTTCATTTTTATATCATTCAGATAGGTTCTCAAGTACTTGAATTGTTATTGGATTGTTTATCAATATACGTCACCTTATTCTTATTCAAATCTTATTGTATCACTTGTAAGAGAAAGTAGGACTTTCTTAAAAGTAGCTTAATCTAAGATAGTGGTGTACCATCTTAGAAGTGTTGTTAGAAGTTTGTAGTAAGAATCTCAGGGTGGGAGTTGTACATTTTCTGACAATTAGTGGATCAATCACTTGTGGTGTGCAAGAGGACTGGACGTACCCTTGGTTATAAGGGGAACCAGGATAAATTTTAAGTGTTCATTTATTTACTGCACTTTATTATTAGTAGACACTTTATTAAACTCAGAAAATTCAAACTACCATATCACTAAAAACATGAAAATTTACTAACACCTAATTCACCCCCTCTTAGGCGTACTTCTATACTTACAGAAAAATATTTCACATTCTTAATTAAAGATAGTTATATCTTGAACATTTTTTTCATTTTCAAATTAATTGAGAGACTATCGAAA
This sequence comes from Cicer pinnatifidum, assembly GCA_037974775.1. Classification (NCBI taxonomy): domain Eukaryota; kingdom Viridiplantae; phylum Streptophyta; class Magnoliopsida; order Fabales; family Fabaceae; genus Cicer; species Cicer pinnatifidum. The sequence goes on from JBBPBR010000006.1 coordinate 34,866,941, forward strand.
GTCCACTTTGAGTGACTTGATTTGATTAGGATATAGGACTATAATATGATAGTCCAATTATTAATGTAATTAACATACATTTTAAGCTTAAATAAAATTTCCAACTGCTCTATAAGTCTGACCAGGCTTCCAACTCGCCGGGATCACGTTCTTTGCCACAAATATCTTCCCAGACTCAATTGTGGAAGGCTATTGAGACACCATGGTAATTGCATGGAACTCTGCATTAAAGAATCAATAGTTTTCATAATTGCAATATTGTAAACAAAATAATTAAACGTTGAAAGTAAATGATTTTATTTTTTTTACTCAATTAATTAAGGTTGGTTACATTTAAAAAGATAATTAACCCCGTTGACTATTTTATATTATTTTATGATTACAAATATTTTATATTAACAAAAAAGTAATGGTCAAGATAACCTTAAAACATTAAAAATGACACATAAATAAACCCTAAAAAAAACCTCTAGAAAACAAAAGCTTAAAGAGAACAGAAATAATACCTTCTATGTTGAACGACTATTTTTCCAGCCTTGCGAAGATTTCCATCTTGACCTAAAATTGCCATGGCACTAAAAGCTCTATACCACTCAACGGTAATAGTAACCTTTATAGGATTTCCTTGAACTTCACCTAAAATGATAGTAAAATACAGATTTTCAATAATTAACATTTTCTTTTTTGAACTCATGTGAAATATATAAATCAATGATATTGTGGAATTTTTTTTAATTTATAAAAATTGAGAAAAATAAATCATTATTAATTAAAGATTATTTTACAATTTGATAATAACATATTTAAAGTTATAATATATTATGACAATAATAGTCTTTTATTATTGAATTGACACAATTAATAACAATGTAATAATATTCATGTATAGAAATAAACAATCCCCTAATTATTTTTGTATGTGCGATTTTGTTGTTATTATATTTACTTTTTTTTAGTAATAATAATTTTATTATACTTGTTATTTTGTGGCAGTAATTGTATTAATTATTAGCACCAAATAGCAAGAACCACAACCTTTGCCCGATGCCCGATTGATAAATGAGATGGCTTCCGACTGATATTGAAGATAATGGAGGTTGTCCAACAGCATTTCCATATCCATAAACACCACCTACATAATTATCATATATATAGTCATTGAATTTTCTTCCATAATATTGTAACCATCATTTAGTTATATTTTGTATCTTTACAAAAATTTAGAACTATACATATTAATTATGAACAAAAATATTTACTATATATACCTTCACTTCCATCTCCAGTGGAAGGTCCATACCAAGTAGCCACTGAAGGTGGCCTATTATAATTAGACGAAGTAACATTAACATCCTTCTTGGTACTAAAACAAGAGAAATGGGTCTCTAGGAATATTGAGAGTGAACCTACAAGGATGAGTATATGAGAAAATCCACATTTAAGTGTATGGGGCATATCTTCACAAAACCTCTGAGATTTATAGAAAGAAATGGCTCAATTAGTTATTTTACTAAAAATTACAAATTATGGCTGATACACTTTAATTTGCATTCTCTCATATACTCATCTTTGTAGGTTCACTCTTAGTATTCCTAGAGACACATTCCTCTTGTTTTAGTCCCAAGAAGGATGTTAATGTTACTTCGTCTAATTATAATTGGTCACCTTCAGTGGCCACTTGGTATGCACCTCCCACCGGAGATAGAAGTGAAGGTATATATAATAAAAATTTATAATAATTTTAATGATAAAAGAAGTTTTATTTATTAAAATACATTTTCTTTTATTGAGAAATAGCTCTAGAATCTTTTTGACTAATTAGAGGAAAGTAAAGAAATGCGATTATTCAAATAAAGGATATATATTGTATCTATTATATTAAAAATACAATGTAAGATTTGTTCTAAGCTCTCTCATGCATCCCTAACACAAAATTGATGACATGGCATCATTTCAAAGGCCTTCTAAAAAAATAAGAAAACCAGTGCATTCAAAAAAATATGGAATACATAAATAAATGATGATGTACATAAAGATATTCAATTCAATGTAAATGGCATTATTTTAAATTTTCATGTTTTTCAAGTGAATATATTTTATAATTAATAAATAAAAAATTAACTAAATAACTACATCAAAATTTAAATATCTTTAAGATCCAGATCAACATGCAAATATTAAAATTATTAAGTTAAATATGATGTCTAGATTTTAAATTCAAAATTTTACAATTGTTTGTGAACTATTTCATTTTTAGGCTAAAAACGATCGAAATTTAATTGTTTATATCCTTATAATTTCTTAGGTTGCTTTTGTTAAGAGTTATATTTCTTAAATAGAATGTTTTATAAATTATGTTTTATAAATTATGTTTTATAAACTTATGATGATAATGTTTTCCTTAATATCAACATAGTTTATATGATTTTCCTTGCAGGAAACATACGTGGACCCCTGCCATCCATGAGATAAAAGTTGAAATAATTTTAGTTAATTTTTTTATAAAAGGTTTTTAAATTATTAGTTTTTTATATATATTTTGTTAAAAAAGTTATTAAAAAAAAATATAAGTTATTAACTAAAACCCTTAGTGTATGTGTATTAAGACGTTCATAATAAATATATGTGTAAATTGTACATATGTAAATTATACTTTATTTATCTATTAAAAACAAAGTAAAGTTTGTTCTAAGGTCTCTCATGCATCCTTACACAAAATTGATGACATGGCATTATGTCAAGGCCCTTCTAGAAAAACAATAAAACTAATGCATTCAAAAACCTATTAAATGCATACTTAAATGGTGATGCACATAAAAGGTAAAGAAACATTATTTCAAATTTTAACGGTGAACATATTTCGAATTTAATAAAAAAAACATCAAAGAAATAATTAAATCAAAATTTAAATGGTAATATTCTTTTAAATTCAACCATAACTAAAATATTCTTGTAAATTCAACCATAACTAATTTTTTAACAGTTACAATCCTTACAAATAATGTTTCATAAAATTATAATGATTTTCTTAATTTTAACTTAACATATATAATTTTTTTTGCATACGACATTGTGAATTTGTGTCATGTATGGGATAATTTTTCTTTTTCAATATAATTCATATATTTGTTTATAAACTATTGTATATATGATGAATAATGTTGATAAATAATTAATAAAAGTTAAACTCTTTTTTAAAATTTTTTTAAATTAGTATTAAGTTATTAGGTTTTAAAGATTGTATTTTATTAAAAACAATTATTATATTTTTTTAAAGTTGATAACTACAACTCTTAGCATTACATAGTAGATAACGTAATATGTTATTATAAATATATTTTTATTAAACACAATTACAATATTTTAAAAAATTTATAACAAAAACTCTTAGCATTCAAGTTGAAACCGTAATAATTTAGTGTCAGTGTGTTAAGATGTTGATGATAAATATATGTGTTAAAAATACAAAAAATACAAAAAAAAAAAAATTACCATTTTGCTTCCTACACTCCTATTTTTGCTTAACACAGCCGTCAATTTTTTTTAAACACAAAATACTCAAACTACCCTTCCCTCTTTATTCACTTAACCACTCATTTTCTATCTTCATCATTTTCATCTTCATCACCTACCATCTTCAATCTTCTTCAATATTCTTCAATCATTTGGATACATTTCATGTTCAATAATCTAGAATCATTTTCAACATCTTCATCATTTTCATCATCTTCATCATTATAGTGACTCAAATCAACTAGGTATGTATTTTGTTGTGTTTTGTAGCTGATATTTGTTTTTCAAATCTAAGTTTTGTACGTGAACTGAATTCACGTACTTGATGAAATTAAGAAAATTCATATTTTACGTAAATTAGGTTTACGTAAACGTACGTCAATTAAGTTTCCGTACATCAATGGAGTTTTAAAATTCATATTACCTACATGAACTGAGATAACGTAGGTGTACGTGAACTCAATTCACGTATACATATGTGAATTGAGTTCACGTATAGGATGCAAATTTGTAAAATCTCAGTCATATGTGAACTAAGTTCACATATGTTCACTTGAATTCAATTCACGTATGTGATACGTGAAATGAGTTCACCTACACATACGTTTTCTCAGTTCATGTAAAGGTGATAAAATTTGGATTATTATTAATTTTTTTTTTTGCTTATTGTGTTTAGGAGTTAAGAATTATTATGTTATATTTATGTAATTTATTGGATGCAGTTAAATGGATCAAGGGGGAGACAACAGTGACAAAATGTATGAAGGTTTGGAACCTGATTTGGAAGAAACATATGATGATTTGGATCCTGATTCTGAAGAAATGTGTGAGGATGTGGAACCTAATTTTGACGCTATGAATGACGGAGTTGAACTTGTTATGATTGATTTGACTGATGTGTTTACCACCAGCATGATGTTTGATACACGAGATGATTTATTGAAATGGGCTAGAAATGTTAGAAGGGAAAACGGAATTGTTGTTGTGATTTTTAGATCTGAAACTGTAGCAGCACAATTAAGAACAAAGACAAAATTAATTCTTGGTTGTGAAAGAAGTGGTAAATATAGACCTTGTAAGAATCCTAATCTTACGACCATTTATATTGAGAGGAACAAGATCAAGTGTTGGTGATGGATGGTATTTGCATGTAATATGTGGTCTCCATAACCACGAATTGGCCAAAAAACTGATCGGTCACTCTTTCTTAGGCCGATTGTCTCAAGATGAGAAAAATGTACTTTGTGACATGACAAAGAATTTTGTAAAACCAAAAAACATTTTAATGACATTGAGGGATCATAACGTTGAAAGTTTGACGACAATAAAACAAGTTTACAATGCACGTCAAGCATATCGTTCATCACTTAGAGGTAATAGAACATAAACGTAACATCTTTTGACATTGATGGAACGCGACAAATACGTCTATCAATATAGGAAGGTAGAGGGTTCAGATAAGTTGGGGGACATATTTTGGGCCCATCTAGACGCTATCACTCTTGTAAATAATTTCCACATAGTATTGATTATGGATAACACTTTCAAGACCTGTAGGTATCGAATGCCATTACTTGAGATTATCGGTGTTACATTTACTGAAATGACATTTTGTGTGGGATTTGCATATCTACAGTTTGAGCATGTTGATAACTTCACGTGGGCACTAAAAATGGTGAAAAGACATATTACAAGTGGTGAAGTTGAAGTCATCGTTACTGATATTGACATTGCTTTGATGAACACGGTTGAAAATGTTTTTCCAAAAGCAATGAATTTATTATGCTTGTTTCATATATGCAAGAATTTCAAAGCCAAGTGCAAGATGACTGTGTTTTCAAAAAAGAAGCAACTTCAAATAATGGAGGCATAAGAGGCTCTTATTTACAGTTATGATGAGGCTCGATACTACATGAAGTTAGCTATCTTTGAAGGAATTTGTAGTAGCTATTCTATTTTTTATGATTATGTACACGAGCAGTGGTTAATTCCTCACAAGGAAAGGTTTTTTTAGGCGTGGACAAATAGAGTTATGCACTTTGGGAACACCACAACACAAAGGGATGAGACGGCGCATTGGAGTTTGAAAATGATATTACAAGATAGTATTTGTGATATATGCAGTGTTTGGGAAACCATCAATAGCATGATTGTATTACAACACAATGAGATAATAGCATCATTTGAAAATAGCATCAATCCAAAGGTGCATCGATATAATAATAGATTATACGCGAATTTGCGTGGTGTTGTGTCAAAAAATGCAATTGATCACATTGCGGCAAAGTATGACCGCGTGAAGTATGTAGGTATTGATCAGATCGAGTATCGTTGCACAATTATGACGACACATGGTCTACCTTGTGCATGTGAAATAGCCAGGTATAGTATGATCCCACGTTCCATTCCATTAAACGCTATTCATGTTTGGTGGAATAAACTAACTTTCCATGTTGATGCATCGAGTAAACTTTCAGAGTTATCTGTGAAACATGAAATAGATGTCATAGTGAAAAAGTTTGAAGAACTTGATGTACCAGGAAAAATTTTACTTAAAGGTAAATTACGAGAGATCGCGTATCCATCGACTACGTCGATGTTTCCACCAGTTGCCAAGGTTAAAACAAAAGGTGGACAAAAAAAAGGAAACAGTAAGGTATCAAAAAGAGTAAATCAACCAAGCGTGATCCATATTAGTGGGAGTGTGTGGATGCAAGTGTTCGATGTAGTGGCATAAATGCATCTAGCACTATAGATACCAGTAATGTAGAAAAGCTCGCACCTCGACCATCAGTCAAAAAGCTCACACCTCGACCATCAGTTAGCAAAGTTCAACAACCAAGAGTTCTCCTCTTCAAAGATTGGTTGCCAATTGAAATTCATAATTTCATAGATGACATTATTGGTGTCGGTGATGATTGTAATTATGGATATCGTGCAGTTGCAGCTTTACTAGGAATGGGTGAGAACTATTGGGCATTCATCCGTCAACAGTGTGTGAAAGAGCTTCAAGAGTTCATGTCTCATTACGAGATACTATTTGGTGGAGAAAATTATGTTCGACAACTTATACCCAATGTGTATGTTGAGAAAGTTGCATCGAAGGATAATTGGATGACACTTGCAGAAATGGGATATATGATTGCTTCAAAGTTTAACTTGGTTGTCGTCGCATTATCACTTAACCAATCGCAAACATACTTTACACTTTGAAGTCCACCACCAACATCTATGTCAGATCATCGTGTGATTTTTATTGGATTTGTTAATAACTTTCATTTCCTACAGGTATTAATTGTCATATTAAATTGTCGTATTAATCGCAAACATACTTTAAATTGTTATTGATTTATAATTGATAATTGTTATTGATTAACAGGTTTATAATTGATAATTGATTTATAATTTTATGTAATTTAACAGGTTTACTTAAAGTCAAATTCTCCTATACCACCAGCAAATAATTTGTGGAAAAGATATTGTAATCAAGAAGCACGCCAATGGGAATTTATTTACAATGATCGCATGCAACATTGGTTGCAGATATTTCCAAAAACTATAAATGAAATTATTGTAAATGAATTGTTGACATTTAATGAAGTTGTTTAATTAATGAACTTGTTTAATTCAACTCAATTGTTGCAAATATAATGAAATTATTTAATTAATATTGTCGAAATCCAAAATGATATCTAAAATATATATCCAAAATACACATCCAAAATACATTTCCAAAATAAATATTCAAAAAACAAATACAAATCCTAAGTTTGTCTATGTCTCTTACGATATGGTGCTCCATGAGTCCAATCTCTACCACCACCCCTCTAAGATCGCAATACCAAAAATAATTCGTTGACGAGTGCGATGCCATCAAGTAATACCAGCTGTCGACCAGGAAGCTCATCTGCAATTTGCATTGCTCGGCGCTACATTGAAAAATACATTAATTAATTACATGACTAATTAATTTAATAAAGTTATAAATTAAAGTTAAATAAATCTACCTTTGTTTCATTTGGAGCATGATCATCATCGGCAGTTTCTGCAACCGAAGGAGCTACATAGACTAGTTCTCTACGAATGATATATTAATGAGAAATCTGACGAAACCAGTCCATGTACTCATTTGCGCATTCTGCAGGTATGTGTATAACTGCCCCAACATTAACTACATGAAAAACGTATTGCGTAAACATGATGTCCATTTCCTCTGGTGTCGTCGTCTGACCTACTATCTTCAAAGATGAACCAGAGATGGTTTGGACATGTCCATATTGACGCAATACCCTATCTGGTAAGTGAGCATACATCTCTGGACCCCAATGTATCCACCCTCTGAATAATGAAACAACCTCAAATGGTCGCTTCGGTCTATGCTCTCTGTAGGGTGTCCAATATATGTCATCAACATCAATCTCATCCATTTCTTTCCTAAATGGAATAACCAAACCATTATCCTGTTTTGGCTTCCATCTAAGTGGTCTTGGATAGTCCTCATCATAAATTTGAGATAGTCGACAACAATTCGCACATAATGCTGGAAAATGCTCAAACACCCACACCAGCACATATATAATATTATATTCATAAATCAGTAAAGCAACAAACCACAAAATCAGGAAATAAATCAAACTAGGGAAGCAAGCGCAAATACCTGTAATAGTGTTAAATACTTGGATACCGTTCTAGTCTGATGCTTGCTCGCTTCTCGAAGATTTTCGTATAGGTAAGCAAGCCCAACAGCATCCCATGTATATCCCTCGCATGAGTTGAGGTCTCTGAAGCATTGAAGGTAGGAAACACTCACTATGAAGACACTCTTGTCGCTGAACAAGGTGCAACCCACCAAAAATAAAAGAAATGCCTTCGCAGCCATCTGTCAATGTTGATCAGCACATCGTTGATGGTATATGTCAAGCAACCAACTATACGTAATAGTGGTTGTCCGCGTCAAGTTAAACTCAGCATATGCAGCATCCAGACTAACCCCAAGAAGCTCACCCAATAATTCTGCAGCGTCGTCCTTGTTAAATATATTAACGCTGAAGAATGCACTGGTGATGGGTATATGCAGCAGCGAAGAGACATCGTTCAAAGTAATGGTCATCTCCTCAGTTGGAAGATCAAAGTTGTTGGTGTCGCGATGCCATCTCTCGACAAAGGCATAAATTAAACCTTTGTCGATCATCTTGTAGCTGCATTTTAGCAATGTATAAAACCGAAACTTTTAACAAGTTCCTCAACCTCTTGATTTTCAATGACAACTTCTTTTAAATTTTTTTCCATTGCTAAATCCCTTAACTCTCCACGATCCTGAAATAAATTAACCGAACAAATATAAGTTCAAACACATTAATCAAATACTAAATTTAATTTGATTCAGAAATTTACCACGCTGTCCCATAGTCGTGTCGCAACATGATCCCCATATGTCCTTAAGACATACCTATCATCCGAACCACAAGGATATCCGTCATTTGCTTCAGGTTGGGCCTCATCCGCATGGACCTTTTCAGGTTAGGCCTCATCCACTTGGGCCTCTTCTGCTTTCCCATGTTCTGCTTGCTCCTATTCTGCTTGCGTCTGTTTTGCTTGTTACTTACGTAACCTTCGCTGTTCAAGCAATTCACGCTGAGCACGATGAGCTCGTGCAAAAGCGGTTGGTCTAACACGACGACCGTCATTAGTCCATTCGTCGAGTATAACACGACCCTCTCTATCAGTAAACATTGTGTGCACCATTTCTACATAAACAAATCATAATCATTATCAAAACAACATAACAATATAACATTTATGCAAGTCTAGAAACATAAGAATACTATCAACCTACGTGAATTGAGTTCACGTACGTGAATTCCACAAGAAAACCATTAACTTACGTGAACTGAGGTCACGTACGTGAACTCCATCAGTGTATGTGAACTCAGCTCACGTAGGTGAGCTCCATTAGTGTATGTGAACTGAGTTCACGTACATGAACTCCATCAGTTTACGTGAACTAAGTTCAAATACGTGAACTCCATCAACCTACGTGAACTGAGTTCACGCCAACCTAAGAGATATGAGTTCACGTACCTGATTTTAGTTCACGTAGCTGAACTCCATCGTTGTACGTGATCTGAGTTCACGTTCATCACCTAAAATCCTACCATCAAACCCAAAAACCTAGAAAACACCCCTAAACCTAGAAAACACCATCTTCATTCAAAAGCAACTATTCAAAAATGCAGAGAGGTAAACCCATAATTCCAAATGCAGAGAGTTAACCTGAAAACGAAAAACAACAATTGCTTACTTGACTGATTGAAGATGCTTGAAGTGATTGAAGACGGTGTTGAAGGTGGCATTGAAGATGATTGAAGATTGCTTACTTGATTGAATATTATATTGGGTTTAGGGTTGAAAATGATTGAAGATTGCTTATTTGATTGAAGAATGTAGATGATTGAAAATGAAGGTGTAGGTTAGTGAAGATGAAGATGATGAAGTTAGAAATGTTGAGTTAATTTAATAAAAAGGGAAGGGTAGTTTGGGTATTTTGGGTTTAAATAAAATTGAGGGGTGTAAGAAGCAAAATTGAAAAAATTATTCTAAGCTCTCATGCATCCTTACACAAAATTGATGACATGGCATCATTTCAAGGTCCTTCTAGAAAACAATAAAACTAATGCATTAAAAAATACTACCAAGGACATACTTAATTGATGATATATACATGTCCTTAAATTTCAGTTCAATTGAAAAATATTGGTATTTTTAGATTTGACGTCTTTTTTAACGTTTGAATTCGAGAGCTCATAATTGTGTGAATTAATTATAGTAGAATTTATCTTGTATTCAAATATAAAAAATATACATAGAAGGTATCTATTTAAAAGAAATACACTATTACAAATTTTAATATTTTTAGGTGAATATATTTTGAATTTTATAAAAAAAGATGCGTTGATTGAATAATTAAATCAATATTTACTCATTATGTCCGTCATAAGCAATTTAAGCTCGTTCACCACCAACTCAAAGTCCCTTCCATCTAATTGATTTGTCCACTAAAATCAAATTGATTTTTATCAACACCACTCGAACATCTACTAATCGGCTTGACTATATTCTAATATTTTAAAACTTCTAACTTATTACAGTCAAGTTTTTAAAGAACATCCATTACTGGGCCATGGCATAAAGGATCAATGTAGTTTTTGTGTGTATCAAGAGAACTATATAAAGAGGATATAAAATGAAGTTTTTTGAATACATTCACTCGAACATCTACTAATCGGCTTGACTATATTCTAATATTTTAAAACTTCTAACTTATTACAGTCAAGTTTTTAAAGAACATCCATTACTGGGCCATGGCATAAAGGATTAATGTAGTTTTTGTGTGTATCAAGAGAACTATATAAAGAGGATATAAAGTGAAGTTTTTTGAATACATTTAGAAAGGATTTTGAAAATAAGATCACTCAGGGTTTCTACAACGTAGACGCTTATATGAACTCAAAAATTGGTTTCTACATTTTATGTGTTCTCTCACAATTTGCAATGGCACTTGAGTGTCCTTTTATGGTTCTGAATTGATATCGTTAATATTCTGACCGTTGTAGGGAATGTTGCACATCCTTGTATGGATTGTTCTATGAAGACAACTTGTGTGAATATTAAGAAAGATTTTGTTGTACTTTTTCACACTTTATGATTTTTTTTCAGAAAATATCTTGCTGAGCAAGTAAAGATGATCACAGAAAAGTAAGCATCTAAGGATTCTTATCAAGTTGTTGTACATGCTTCAATCTGAAAATTGACTTGAGTTTAACTTATTAAACAGAGAGTCTTTGAATGTAGAGTTTATCAGAGGATAACCACTACAAGAAAAAACCTTAATTTGTGGCCAATTTTATAAATATTTTATGGTCGAAAAAAACCCTCACAATTTGACGAAAATGCTTAAAATCTTCAACAAAGGAATAGTTAGCATATCTCCAATTTGATGAAAATGCTTAAAATCTTCTATTAGAGGATCTGCACACTTAGAATATACATTAAAGTATATATTTTTCTAACATATACTTTATATCATCAAAACAAAAACTAAGGGTCATTGTTCTTAAACTTACTTCATTCTAACAAAATCTCCTTTTGATGATGATAAACATCCATATTAATGAACATTTTTAGTTAAACTAATGCTCCCCCTAAATTAAAGTAGATATGTGTTTAAGAACATAAACATATTCAGAGTGAACAAACAATTGTGTGAGAACAAACAATTTTGAACACACAATTTCAGAGTGAACAAACTTTTTTTTTTCTTTAACTAAGGCTCTCCGATGAAAATTTCATATTTGTTTCTGATTTAGATCTGTTGAGCTAAAATAAATTCGTTAAGCTAATTTGACAAATAATAGGACTGAAAGTTCACACTGCATTTAATCTGCTAAGCAAACTTGTGAGTTTTTGAGTGAATTTAATATAGAGTTGAGCTTTTCTCACTAGTTTAAGATGTGAATATGTATGTGCACTAGTAGAAAATTGAGTTTTTAATACAACGACTTAAGTTGTTTACGTGCCTCCAAACTTAACAAATGAGGCGATGACAATTTTGTAAATATGTGAAACACGTTTAACACGGTTATATTGGTAACTAACTTAATAGAGACAGTAAAAAAATAATAATAATATATCCTATCTTCCTTCGTGTTTAAGTCGGTTATTTGGCTACACAACTTAATAAAATGAGACAGTGACAATTTTATAAATATTTGAAACTTGTTTAATGCAGCTCTATTGATAACTGACATATGGCAAACTAAAAAAATATAAAAGATGTGGTTTACCTAGCATTTTATCTTCTCGCTCTGATAACCTTTGTGCTCTAGACCTCCACCTTCAATTCGTTAAGACAGGTTTGATTCCCAAGTTAAATTACATATTTTACATCTTTTGTTATTTATAATTTGTGTGTACAAAATAGGGAGAAAAACAATAGTATTTTATGTAGAAAGGGAGAAAGATAAGGTGTAAATTTTACAAATGTAGTATTTTATGTATTAGAGATAATAGACATGTATATCTTTTCTATTGAAATAGAACAAACCAATTAAAAAATATAGAATGTTACTAAATATCATTTATCTCCATGATTTCACTGAACTTCTATCTCAAATAACAAGAAAAGAGTTGTATGACTTGAATCTTTAAGAGATTAAAGGAACTATTATTCCAGATGTAATAGCTCTTGAAATATTTTAAAAGATTAAATGAACCATTATTCCTTAAGTAATAGCTCTTATCATCGATGCATAGGGAAATTAATTAATTTTTAAATACGTAGTATAAAATAATAATAATAATAATAGTAATAATAATAATAATAATAATAATAATAATAATAACAATAAGGAACAAAAAAATAGTATACTATTAAATGATTGATAGCGTTTCAGCAAGTATATTGAATCGTTGCAAGTAATAATTAAAACAGTAGTACCGAGTGTCGAACTCAAGGATTGCGTTTTACTATTGATCTTTTATTATAAGAAAAATGTCAGGGATTAGTTTCACCTTGAATCCGACCTTGATGTCTAATTTGATCCTAGTTATTGAATTATTACCGAATTCTCTTTATTATTCTTGACCTAGTGTCTTAGTGACATACCTTTTTGGGGATTTAAGATTAGAATTAAGCATTATTGTACATGAATTCTCTTTTTATACTATCGCATATGCAACTAATTTAATTGGTTTCATGACCTGCATCTATCCCTAGACTACAAATTCATGAATTTCTCATCTCAAGCATTTGTAAATTCTACTTCCGTTTCAAAATAAGAATCGTAAAACATTTTAATGTTGATCAAGCAATAAAAAATATTAAGAACAGAGTAAGAAAAATAATTGAATAAACTGATTCATATAACTAGAAATTAAAATCAGAAAAATAAGGGTTTTATCGTGTTATAGTCATCCCTAACAAATAGGGTTTAGTTACTCATGACATAGATAGAAAAGATAGAGATTAGAGAAGAACTACAAGAAAGATTAATGAATGATTTTTGATAAAACTACTCCAATGGTGTTAGAAACAGCTGTCTTTAAGTTTTTCTAATAGGGCACAAGTCTCCCAACTTCCCAATAGTCAAAAAGATCCCTAGAAAGTGGAAAAAAATGCATTTTAATGAACATTGATGCACGTCGCCCGCTCCAGGCGTGGGATTTGTGCTCTGGGCGCGCATGGGCAATGTCTTCCGCCTAAAAATGAGCCTCATGCGCACAGCTTCTTCTGTTCCACGTTTTCTATATGTTTCTCCTCTTTTGAGTCTGATTTTGCCTCAGGTGTCTTCATGGAAGTTGTAGCTATGACTCTTAGATTTCATTTTCACTTCATTTGACTCCAATTGGACATCTACAACTCCATATATGACTCAAATACTCCACATAGGTCATGTTGATTTATCACCAAAATTCAGCACTGCACTAAAACAAAGTAACAACACAAAACTACAAAAAATCTCTAATTAATCAAGGAAATAAGAACATAAATATTTCATTAAATCAAAGAACTAAAATCAATAAAGTATATCAAATAACTCCTTAAATTAACTAATAAATAAAAGATAAATAAGACTAAAAACAATGAAAAATATGCATATCATGAAGAGTTATCAATTATTGTTAGCTATTATGAATACAACACTTTAGGACAATAAGTAAAAAGTAAACTATACATTTCCTGAACAATAAAATTGTTTTAGTTTTAATATTTTACCTTAATCTTTACGGTTATTTATTTTTAATAGAAGTAGTTATAGATCGTAGTTGGATGAATGCTAATTGTTTACGTGTAGTGTATCAGAAATGTGTAGAAGAATTTTTAGAATTTTCTTTAAAAAAACTTCCTAAAAGCTGAAGGAAAGTTTTATTGTCATTGTGTTAAATGTTTAATTGGAAATCAATTAAGAAATAAGAAATAATCTTATTTGTTATGGGATATGCCAAATTTATACATAATGGATATGGCACGATGATTCTTTAAACATGACAAATGTATCAGAAAGAGAAGAAGTTCGTGAAGATATGGACAATCGGCTTGAGGACATGATTCTTGATATTGGACAAGAGTTTTTTCAATGTACACAAGTTTTTGATAGTTTGTGCAATGGCAAAGAAGATGTTTTATATTCGAGATGCACTAACTTCACACGATTGTCTACGGTGCTGAGGTTGTTCAACTTGAAAGCGAGAAATGGATGGACAAACAAAAGCTTCATAGATCTGCTTGAGTTGTTGAATGAAATGATTCCTGTAGATAACACATTGCTAAACCGTTATTATGAGACAAAGAAGATATTGTTTACAATGGGTATGGAATATAAGAAAGTACATGCATGCCCTAATGATTTCATACTATATTGAAATGAGTTTGAAAGTTGAACCAATGTCCTGTGTGTGGGTTATCACGCTATAAATTGAAGAATGGTGATTCCAATTGCGATGAAAGCACAACAGGTCCTCCTGCGAAGGTGTTATGGTATCTTCCTTTAATTCAAAGGTTCAAACGATTAGTCGTTAATGTAAATGATGCAAAGAATAGTAGATGCCATGCTGATGAGAGACAACATGATGGAAAACTTCATCATCCAGATGATTCATTGCAATGGAAGAAAGTTGATGAATTGTATCCTAAACTTGGGAATGAGCCAAGAAATCTTAGACTTCGACTTGTCACAGATGGAATGAACCCAAACAGTAACTTAAATAGTAACCATAATTCATGGCCCGTTCTCTTAATTATCTACAATCTACTTGATTTGATTTGCATGAAGCACAAGTTCATTATGTTATCTATTATTAATCCTAAGGAGCTTAATATAGTCTTTATATGTATATTGGGAATGAAGCCACGTAAAAAAAAATGCCACATTGTTGATTTGTAAGTATTTAATTTATTTATATTGTTCAAAAGTATTGTAATATGTTTTATAACACAATTTTAATAATTATTTTTATTTTGAAGAGCATTCAAAGGTTATATAGGTTACTAGGTTTGAGAGTTAAACCGAAGATAGCATGGAGTTTTCCTATAATAAGTTATTTACAAATAAATAACATCATTTATAATATTATAACAATTTTATGCATTTAATTTTTTTTTTTTTGTGATTTCAATTTTAGAGTAAGAGACAAGTTTCAAATTATGAGTGGGGCTATTATGTCATGTTACATATGTTGAATATTGAAAGAGCTGATATTGTTGATTCATGAATGTAATTACGTAAAAAAATTTCAAGTTGTTATTGATTATGTTTTTTATGTTCGTATTATAAAAAATTATAAGTTGTTATTGATTGTATTTTTTTAATGTATGTACGATAAAAATTAGGATTCAATCGATATTGATTGAGTTTTTTTTGTTCACATATTTGACGACTCGAGATCATTTCATCCAAATCAAATTAAAGAAGTTCAAGAGCACTGTGTGAATTTTATTTTAGAATTAATTGAAGAAAATGATGGTACTTGAATATATGTCTATTGAATATTGCTAAATATGATTTTTGTAATTTTAGTAATAGACATCTAAATCATATTTGTATGTGATATATTTTTGTATGTTTGACTAATGTTAAGTGTGCACATATTTATATTTTAATTATTTTTGAATATCTCTTATTTTAATTATATTTTTTATAAATAATTTTCTTGGGGTATTAGTAATGTTGTGTTTGATTTTCTTATTTTAATATGCGTGTTGTAGCATTGTGATTTTGTATATATTTATTATGATATAATAACTAATATAAAGTGTGATTTATTTTATAGTTTCGACTATTCTCTAATTACAGTAATATTTTAATTTGAGTATTTAGAAAAATATGAATTATTATAGTGATTATTTGGAATATGAGAATTTTGGTTATTAATGTTTTTTAAAAATTCGTTACTTTAATTACCTTATTTCATAAAACATTAGTTTTGAAGTATTAGTAATAATTTAGTAATTGAATTGTGTTTTAAAAAAAAATAGTTTTGGTAATTGTCTATTTTATTTTTAAAAAATAAATAACTAATTAAAAAAAAGTAAAACGTAAAGAGTGAGAAAGCGTTTGAATTCATGAGTATAATATATTGTGAGATGAACATGAAAACCATATTTCGCAATGATTCTTATGGGGCTCACCATGTACGACTTTAGCCCTATTAGGGATACATTAATTAATGTGCAAATATCAAAATTGTGAGATAAAAATGTGGAATAGAAATATTTGTAAAGTGATTGATTTAATCTATTTAAATGTGTGGCAATAGATATTAGTGTGATATTGGGTGTCGAATGAATTTTATGCATATTGATGACTCTTCATCATATGCATATTTTTCATTATTTTTAGTCTTATTTATCTTTTATTAATTAGTTAATTTAAGGAGTTATTTGATATATTTTGTTAGTTTTATTTCCTTGCTTTAATGAAATGTTTATGTTCTTATTTCCTTGATTAAGTAGAAAACTTTCGGAGTTTTGCGTTGTTACTTTGTTTTAATGTAGTGCTGAATTTTGGTGAGAAATCAACATGACCTATGTCGAGTATCTCAGCCATATCTGGAGTTGTAGATGTCCAATTGAAGTCAAAACAAATGCAAATGAAAGCTACGATTCATAGCAACAACTTTCATGAAGACCCTGAAACAAAACTCGAACTTCAAAGAGAAGAAAAATGCACTACACTCCAGACATAAGATGTTGTGGCTTGAAGCACACTTGAAGCGCATTTCTCACTAAAGCCACTGCCAATCCGCGCCTGAAGCGCGCGACGCGCAACGAAACACATTAAAACTCGTTTTTCTCGTTTTTTATGGATCTTTTTGGCTATTGGGAAGTTGGGAGACTTGTGCCCTAGCAGAGAAACTAAAAGACGGTCGTTTCTAACACCTTTGGAGTAGTTTTATCAAGAATAATTCATGAATCTTTCTTGTAATTCTTCTCTAATCTCTATCTTTTCTATCTCTATCATGAGAAACTAAACCTTATTTGTATGGGATGAGTGTAACATGATGAAGCCCTTATTTTTCAGATTTGATTTTTAGTTATATCAATGAGTTTGTGGAATTATTTTTCTCATCTCTATGCTTAGTGCTTTTTATTTCTTGATCAACATTAAAATGTTCTACGATTTATATTTTGAAACGAAAGTGGACTTTATGACTGCCAATCCGCGCCTGAAGCGCGCGACGCGCAACGAAACACATTAAAACTCGTTTTTCTCGTTTTTTATGGATCTTTTTGGCTATTGGGAAGTTGGGAGACTTGTGCCCTAGCAGAGAAACTAAAAGACGGTCGTTTCTAACACCTTTGGAGTAGTTTTATCAAGAATAATTCATGAATCTTTCTTGTAATTCTTCTCTAATCTCTATCTTTTCTATCTCTATCATGAGAAACTAAACCTTATTTGTATGGGATGAGTGTAACATGATGAAGCCCTTATTTTTCAGATTTGATTTTTAGTTATATGAATGAGTTTGTGGAATTATTTTTCTCATCTCTATGCTTAGTGCTTTTTATTTCTTGATCAACATTAAAATGTTCTACGATTTATATTTTGAAACGAAAGTGGACTTTATGACTGCTTGTGATGAGAAATTCATGGATTTGTAGCCTAGTGATAGATACAGCCCATGAAACCAATTAAATTAGTTGCTAAGACAATAGTTTAACAAGAGAATTCTTGTACGGTAATGCTTAGTTTTAATCTTAAATATACTAAGGAATTAGGGGTTACTTTGGAATTAAAGGTTTTGTCACTAAGACATTAGGGCAAGAATAAATAAATTAAATTCAATAATGATATGGCAATCCCCGACAACGGCGCCAAAAACCTGATAGCGTTTCAACAAGTATACTGAATCGTTGCATGTAATAGTAAAACACAATCCTTAAGGTCAAGACTCGGTACTACCGTTTTAATTATTACTTGCAACGATTTAGTACACTTGTTGAAACGCTGGTAAGTTTTTGGCGCCGTTGTCGGGGATTGCCATATCATTATTGAATTTAATTTATTTACTTAGTTAAATTTTTTTGCTCTATAATAATACTTTTGCTATTATTTTATTTTTTATTTTGAAAAAAAATATGTTTTTTTTTCAAAACTCTCTAATTTCTACTTAATTATTTATCTTTCTTTATTTCAAAACTGTTCATTACTCACAATTTGTCTAACCTTGTATGCGAGGCTAGTCCTCATCTGAACTTTTCTTTTATTCAGAAATCTAAAAAACTGTGAAAGCAAATCGAAAAGAAGTTCGAGAAAGGAGACAAAGAGAAAGATAGTTAGTAGTGGAAGAAGAGGATTTGGGAGATTTCTCCATGTTTGCAGAAATGGCTGACGCCACCACCTAAACGTACCCTCGACGAGTATGGGAATCAAAATAGAAACCGTGCTCGATTGACTATCCGTAACACCTCAATTACAGTAACAAGTTTGAAGTGAGCCCTGCTCTATTCCGAGAGTTGAAGGGGATTCATTTTTCTGGTAAACATAAAGAAGACGCCAATAGGCACCTCACACATTTCTTTGAATTATGTGAAACAGTGAAAATGGATGGTTGTTCTAAAGAAGGCAAGAGATTGAGATTATTTCCATTGTCATTGTAAGATGATGCTAAGAAGTGGTTTAACTCTTTTCCTGCCAGTAGCATCACCACGTGGGATGAACTTGATGATAAGTTCTTAGAACAATACTTTCCCCCAATTGTGTTCGTTAGAAAAAGGCAAGAGATTTCAAGTTACAAACATAAATAGGGAGAATATCTTCGTGCACTTACAGGAGGTTCAAAAGTCTACTAGCAAGATGTCCCAGTCATGCTTATGATGACACTACCCAAATGCAAATATTCTGTAATTGTTTGAGGCCTAACCCTAGAATTATGTTGGATGTTACCGTAGGGGGTTCTTTGAATTACAAGACTGCATCATAAGCACGAAAAATTATTGAGATAATGGCATCAGATGAACAAATGATGTTGTATGAAAGAGGTGGTGAGTCAACAAGTGGTATATTGGAATTGAATGTTATGGATGGGTTGACTCCAAGCAGGTTGCTCTCAAAATAGATATAAGCTGTTATTGCCACGAAGATAAAGAAGGGGATGGAAGCTCTAAATATACCACCCCAAGTGGCCTTTCGAATTATTGAAACATACTAGTTGTAACTTTTGTGGGGGAGCACATAAAAATGAAGCTTATGAAGAACTGGATGACAATGAGATAGAAGAACTAGAAGAGGGGAATTTTGTGAGTAATAATGGGAAACAAAACATCACTACTCTAGTATGTACAACCCTGGTTGGAGAAATCATCCAAATTTTTCTTAGAGAGATCAATAGGGTGAATCTCAGGGTCAACAAAGAGCTCAAGCAAATCAGGTCCCACCTCAAAAGGTTGCTTCGACGAGTGCTATAGAGAAATTAGTAACAAGCACAAGTTCTTTCATTAAAGAGTCAAGAGCCATCCAAAAAAATCACTCTACATCAATAAAGAATCTGGAGACCCAACTGGGTCAACCTTCTCAACAAATGGCACAAAGAACGCCTGTAAATTTGCCTAGTGACGCAATTCCAAATCCACAAAATAATGTTAATGCAGTGACAACGAGGAGTGGCAAGGTAAGTCAACAAGTACCACCTCAAGTCAAACAGAGTGGAAGTACTTCAACTTCAACCCACTCGGAGGAAAGGGCCAAATCTACATCAGTTAAGGAGCATATCGCTCTTGAAAAGGAGGAAGAACAACTGGTACAAAAAAAGGAAATACTGCCAAAACTAGAAGTTTGACTTCCATTCCCTCAAAGATTAAGAAAGGAAGAAACTGAAAAAAAAATCGGTAAATTTCTTAATGTTTTTAAAAAATTGCAAATCAACATTCCTTTTGCAGAAGCATTAGAACTGATGCCGACATACGACAAATTCATTAAGGAGATTTTGTCAAAGAAAAGAAAAATTGGCGGTGAAACAATGATGCTTACAGAAGAGTGTAGTGCTATCTTACTGAGGAAGCTGCCACCGAATCCCAAGGGTCATGGGGCTAGTGTACATTTCATGCCTCTCTCCATATACAAAAAGCTAGGCATTAGAAGAGTCAAAGACACACAACTAATATTACAGTTTGTGGATCGCTCAATGAAACAACCATATGGAGTGGTAGAAGATATGTTAGTCAAGGTGGATAATTTCATTTTTTCCAGTGGATTTCGTGGTACTAGACATGGAGGAGGACAATGAAGAGAATGGTGAAATCGAATAGAGATCTTATATGCGATAATCGACGAAGAAATTGAGCATCAAGCACCCATTTTGCCCCTAGAAAAAGTGTTATGTCTATCCCAAGATCTTATTAAAGAAAGTGAAGATCCAAAGGTGAATGAGGTTTTTGCCATGTTAGAAGCATTGTCATCTTACTCCCCCTATTTTCCTACTAGATGGGAGGAGTTGAAAGGGGATGAATACAAATCCTTAGAGAAAAAGATAGATACATCACAGATTGAACTCAAGCAGTTGCCTCCTCATTTAAAATACGTATTCCTGGGTGAAAAAGATAAGAATCCAGCTACCATTAGTGCAGAAGCATAAGGGTGCCATCGATTGGTCGATTGAGGACTTGAATGGAATAAGCCCGAATTTTTGCATGCACAATATCTTAATGCAGGATAATCACAAACTAGTTGTACAACCCCAAAGAAGATTGAATCCGTTAATGAAAGAAGTGGTAAAGCTCCTAGAAGCTGGTCTCATTTACCCTATCTCATATAGCTCTTGGGTGAGTCTTGCCCAAGTGGTACCAAAAAAGGGGGGAACAACTGTCATCACAAACAAAAAGAACAAGCTAGTCCCTACAAGAACGGTTACAGGGTGGAGAGCTTGTATTGATTATAAAATATTGAACAGTGCTACACTGAAGGATCATTTCCCACTCCCTTTTATTGACCAGATGCTTGAGAAACTAGCTGGAGATGAGTATTACTACTTTCTAGATGGCTACTCGGGATACAATCAGATAGCTGTAGCATCTGAGGAACAAGAGAAAACTGCATTTACATATCCATATGGGGTGTTTGCTTATCGACGGATGTCGTTTAGGCTACGTAATGCTCCTGCCACTTTTCAAATGTGCTTGATGTCCATATTCTATGATATGATTAAGAAACATATCAAGGTATTGATGGACGACTTTTCTATCTTTGGATCATCTTTTGATAATTGTTTGATTAATCTATCTCTAGTATTCGAAAGCTGTGAAAAATTTAACTTGGTCTTAAATTGGGAAAAATGTCATTTTATGGTAAGAGGGGGAATTATGTTAGGTAACCGAATCTCCCACAAAGGGATGGAGGTTGACAAGGCCATAGTTGAAGTTATTGAAAAATTTCCCTCTCCTACCAATGAAAAAGGCATTAGAAGATTTTTAGGCCATGCTAGATTTTATAGGAGATTTATAAAAGACTTTTCAAAAATTGCAAAACCGCTTACAAACCTACTTGTGAAAGACACACCTTTCAAATTCAATGAAGATTATTTGAATGCTTTTAACAATTTGAAAAATAAGTTGACAACTGCCCCATCATCACTGCACTTGACTGGTCGCTACCTTTTGAAATCATGTGTGGTGCTAGTGATAATGTTATCGAGGCAGTCCTGGTAAAAAGAAAGGATAAGTTGTTATATGTAATCTACTACGCTAGTCATGTTTTGAATCAGGCACAACACCATTATGCCACAACTGAAAAAGAACTATTAGTTGTAGTTTACGCTTTTGAAAAATT
Source organism: Cicer pinnatifidum (assembly GCA_037974775.1). NCBI lineage: Eukaryota > Viridiplantae > Streptophyta > Magnoliopsida > Fabales > Fabaceae > Cicer > Cicer pinnatifidum. The sequence goes on from JBBPBR010000006.1 coordinate 34,889,275, forward strand.
TTGATCTTATTTATTAGGATCGAAAGTTATTGTTTACACTGATCATGCTGCCTTTAGGTATTTATTTGCTAAGCAGGAATCGAAGCCAATGTTACTTGGGGGGATTCTATTACAACAAGAGTTTGACATTGAGATCCGAGATAAGAAGGGATCAGAGAACATGCTAGCCGACCACCTATCTCGATTGGAGAAAGTGGAGGAGGATGATAACACTAGACCAATACGAGACAAGTTCGCTGATGAACGCATCTTGGAAATTACCAAGGCACCTTGGTTTGCTGACTTTGCTAATTTCAAAGTAGGTGAGGAAATTCCATCTTATTTCATATACTTACAACGAAAGAAGTTTACCCATGATGCCAAATTCTATGTATGAGATGAACCTTTTCTGTACACAAGATGAGTGGATGGGTTGTTGTGAAGGTGTGTGCTTGAGGAGGAGCAAGAAAAAGTCTTGTGGCATTGCCACAACTTTGATTATGGGGGTCACTTCAGTGGGTATCGAACTGTAGTAGAACTTCTCTAATTGAAACTATTATGGCCTTCATTATTTCAAGATGCATTCAACTATGTGAAGAAGTGAGATCGATGCCAGCACAACGGTAACATTTCAAAAAGGGATGAGATGCCTCAAAATCCTGTATTAGAAGTAAGAAGTGTTCGCTGTATAGGGTATTGACTTCATGCGTCCATTCCCATCCTCATATGCAACAGTTTATATTTCGGTGGCGGTGGATTATGTCTCAAAGTAGGTTTAAGCAATTGCTACACCAACCAATGATTCACAATAGGTCATCACATTTCTCAAGAAGAACATATTCGCACGTTTTGGCATGCCTCGAGCTTTGATTAGTGACGAGGGCACTCACTTTCTAAACCGAAAAATGAAATACCTTCTAAGGAAATATAATGTGCGTCAAAGGGTGGCAACCCCATCTCACCCAAAAAACTAGTGGGAAAGTTGAAGTATCCAACAGGAAGCTCAAGCGAATCCTTGAAAAGACAGTGAATGCTTCAATAAAAGATTGGTCAACGAAACTTGATGATGCACTTTGGGCCTAGGTATGTCGACGTGTCAAATAATGTATGGGAAAACTTGACATTTGCCTCTTGAGCATGGAGCATTTTGGGCAACGAAGTACTTGAATTTGGACTTGGTCAAGGCATGCGAATCGAGAATTCTTCAGCTTTACGAGTCTAAGGAAGCTAAAGTCAAGATGGTCGGGCCCTTTTAAAATCATCAAGGTATTTTCATATGGTGTTGTGGAGTTGAAAGACACACACTCAAACCAGAACTTCAAGATGAATGGACAAAGACTCAAACCCTAATTAGGGAGAGAATCAAAACTTTTGATGGACCCCATCAATCTGATCACCACTTGAAGAGTGGAATGTCAAGCTCAAGGCATTAAATGAACGCTTATTGGGAGACAACCCAAATTTGTATCCTTTTTTTTTGCATTTCAGTTTCATTTTAATTCCTTTAGTTTTCGTTTTTTTTTGTTATTAAATAGCAGTTGTATTCGTTAATGATGTTATGTACGCTCAAGTAACCAAATGGTATTCAAGGAGTGAAGTTTTTTGTGTCAATTAGGTTTATCCGCCCCCCAAGCGCATTTCTTGTCTAGTTGGGTTATAAAACCCTTGCCTCTCAATTTTTCCCCAAACCCTTCTCTCCCACAATATTCAACTGGTACATATATCTCTATTACTTCTCCAAGTCTAGTTTCAGCTTAACAAAGGTAAGTCTTCCTCCCCTATCAAGCTTTTTTCCATTATCAAGTAAGTTTTCTAAAAGTGTTACTTTCAACTCCTTCTTGTCTTGACTGATGAATCTGGGTTGCTTGAAATCGAATTTGTGGTAGTAGTAGAGATTTTTCATTGAGCATGATGAATGTTTTGTAGTAGCTGGAACTTTGAGAGTTGAGTTTGATTTGATTTGAGAAATTGAGTTTAAGATTGATTTTAACTATACCAAATCTAAAATTAATTGTTGCTTGGGGACAAGCAATAGATTAAGTTTGGGGTTGTGATGACTCTTCATCATATTCATATTTTTCATTGTTTTTAGTCTTATTTATCTTTTATTAATTAGTTAATTTAAGGAGTTATTTGATATATTTTGTTAGTTTTATTTTCCTTGCTGTAATGAAATGCATATGCTATTATTTCCTTGATTAAGTAGAGATTTTTTAGAGTATTGCGTTGTTAATTTGTTTTAATGCAGTGCTGAATTTTGGTGAGAAATAAACATGACCTATGTGGAGTGTTTCGGCCATATCTGAAGTTGTACATGCCCAATTGGAGTCACACCAAATTCAAATGAAAGCTACGATCCATAGCTACAGTATTCATGAAGACCCGAAAACCAAACTCATAATCAAAAGAGAGGAAACACGCACTACACTCCATACATAAGATGTTGTGTGCTTGAAGTGCGCCTAGAGCGGTTGGCGCTGAAGCCACTGCCAATACGCGCCTGAAGCGCATTTCACGCTGAAGCCACAGCCAATCCACGCAGTAAAACACATTAAAACTCGTCGTTCTCACTTTTTAGGGCTCTTTTTGACTATTGGGAAGTTAAGAGACTTGTGCCCTAATAGATGAAACTAAAAGACAACCATTTCTAACACCATTGAAGCAGTTTTATCAAGAATCATTCATGAATATTTCTTGTAATTCTTCTCTAATCTCTATCTTTTCTATCTCTGTTATGAGTAACTAAACCCTATTTGTTAGGGATGAGTTTAACAAGATGAAACCCTTATTTTTTGGATTTGATTCTAGTTATATGAATGAGTTTATTGAATAATTTTTCTCATCTCTGTGCTTAATGTATTTTATTGCTTGATCAACATTAAAATGTTCTACGATTTGTATTTTGAAACGGAAGTGGATTTTAGGAATGCTTGAGATGAGAAATTCATGCATTTGTAGCCTTTAGATAGATACAGGTCATGAAATCAATTAAATTAGTTGCAAAGGCAATAGTTTAACTAGATAAATCCTGTACGATAATGCTTAATTCTAATCTTAGATCTACTAAGGAATTATGGGTTACTTTGGTATTAAAGGTTCTTCCACCATGACATTAGGGCAAGAATAATAAAGAGAATTCAGTAATAATTCAATAAAGGTATTCAATAACAAGGATTAAATTAGACACCAATGTTGGATTCGAAGTGAATCTCATCCCTGACATTTTTCTTATAATAAAGGATCAATTTTTTTACTGTTGTTAATTTTAAATATTATTCCCATCAATTTGGGAACCTTTTGTTCAATTGAAGTAATTCAATAGTAAAACACAATCCTTGAGTTCAACACTCGGTACTACTGTTTTAATTATTACTTGCAACGATTAAGTACACTTGCTGAAATGCTATCATATATATTTTATTAGATACGTTTATGTGATGTGATCATAAAAGATGGATGCATTGTAATAATTTTATCTGATGATAATGATGTATGATTAATAATTGTGATGTTATAAATTTGTGATACGTTATGTGATGATGTATGATTGATGATAGTGATGATATAAATTTATTATGAATTTATGTGATGATGAAGTATGATTCCAATTTTTGTGTTTGAGATGGCGATCATAATGGAGTATCATAGGTCAACAGGGGCAGAAAATAAATATTGAGAATTTTTAAATTGAAGATTACCTTGTCATCATATAGGTAGGGCCTGGCAAGCCTAGTGATTCTGAGGAAGTTAAACTGAATGAGCTTGATTGTGGCGGTCTGCTGTTGAGCCTTAAGGCAAAATTGTTAGACTTTGGAGGTACTAGGGTGGGGAATTCCTTAGTGGCTTGGAGGTAGCACTCCAAATGTTGGAAGCTACAATGCAACACAAGTTTACCTCGATTGTCGCGTATATGAGTCTAGGGTTGAGTTGAGGAGATCTATGAGGACAGGGCCTATTTTAATTGTCTGTCCACCGGGATGGTAGCAAAGTATCAAGCCTCCTGACCAAGTACTCCAGAGTTTAAATGGTATCACATTGTGAATTAGAGTCTAAGCTCATGCATAGAATTGCATTATCTTGTGATTGTTTTGTTGTGATTAAAATGTGTCGTGTGCGATAAAAAATTATCTTGATGATTTGTGGTAGTAGTAGAGATTGTTCATTGATGCATGTGAGTTGTTGAATTCGAATGTGTGTTAGTGGTAGAGATTGCTCACTTATGACCGTGGATTGTTCACTTACTTCATGTTTTGCACTCCAACTATTTGAGAAAATGACACAACCACTTTTGAATCTTAATTCATTAATGGTCTTTCTATGTGCATTGTTATCATTCAGACTTTTGCTAGACATATTCAGGGAAACTGCTGTAGTTGTTTTGTCAAGGGGAGGCATGCTCAAACTAATTTTCTCTAACCTTGAATATTTTGAATCCTGGATGTGCTTAATTGTTTTACAAGACCTAATGTCAACCCAACATAAAGAAAAACGTACTAAGGTCACGAATACATTATAGTGAAATGTATTGATTTTCCTTTAGTGGTTTTGACTTTATAATGTTATGTTTTTCCTTGAAGAATGTTTGTGGAATGATACAATTTATTTATGATTAATTGCGTGTTCTCCTTACTTAGTATTAACATGATTTCAAAACTCACCTCCTTCGTTGTTTGTGTTTGACTAGCATGGTCATGCTTTTGCGAAATAGCAATTATTACAGATTAATGAGTCTTGAATTTCATTTTTGGGAATTTATATATTATTTGGGAATTTAGGATATCACATTTAACTTATTACAGTCATGTTTTTGAGGAACAACCATTACTGGGCCAAGGCACAAAGGATTAATGTAGTTTTTGGGTGTATCAAGAAAACTATATAAAGAGGACATAAAATGAGGTTTTTTAATACATTTTGAAAGGGTTCTCTCATGAACTCACAAATTTGTAGATTACAACCACTAGAAAGGTAAGATGATACTATTTCTCATATCACAAGATAACAACATGTGGTATGTGGTTGAAGACGGGTATCACGTCATCAGAACCAACAACACAGATGCAACCTCCGACGAAAAACCTCAAGCATAGTGGACGACTGATGAAAATGCTAAGGTACTCTTAAACGCTAAAACTCATTTATTTCTAACGTGTGCTTTGAGCAGGTAAGAATATGATAGAGTTGAATAATGCAAAAACGCTAAGGAACTATGGGACACTCTGAAGATCCATCATGAAGGATCAAGCCACGTAAAAGAAGCGATGAAATGAACTATTTGAAATGAAGGAGGAGGAAACAATTGATGAAATGTTCTCAAGGTTAACAATCATACTAAACAACTTGAGATCTATTGGAAAGGTATACTCTGTTCTAGAGAGGATAAGAAAAATTCTTAGGAGTTTACCAAAAGAATGGAGACCAATGGTGACTACCATCATAGAAGCAAGAGACTTGGCTAACATGAAATTAGAAGATATGGTTGGAATTCTAAGAGCTTATGAATCATTGTTGCTGGCATACAAACCAAGTTAAAAGGGAAAAATGATTGCTCTAAAATCCAGCCAAATTGAAAGTTCATTCTCCAAGAAGACTGAAGATGTCATAAAAAAGGAAAGCTCAAAGTATTCTCTATCTGAGGAAGAGGATGAACTCGCTCTGATTTCCAGATGAATTCAGAGGATGAAAAATAGAAGAGGACATGATAGAAGATCTCTTAAAAAAGAAAAAACTTACAAAAGTCAAATAACTTGTTTTGGATACAACAAGATGGGACACTACAAAACTGAGTGTCCTCTAAACAAAAAGAACTGAAGAAGATTTCCCTACAAAATTAAATCTATGATGATTACTTGGGATGACAGTGATGAGTCATCCTCTAAGAAAGAGAATGAAGAACTGGCTAACCTCTATCTCATGGAAAAATCGGATACTGAAAAGGTAATCATCTCAGAACTATTTTTTACTTGTGAAAAGTTAGAAATTGAATTTGAAAATCTTTTAAATGACTCAAACACTTTATCTAATAAACATGGTTTTCTCAAAAATCAACTTTATGAACTAAAGAAGCTCAATGAGGAACTTCAAGCTAAGAATGAGAAGTATGAAAAAATCATTCTAGATTTGCAATTATCTCGTGAGAAATTATCTGAGCAACAAACACTTTTAAACAAAAAGATTGTCCAAATTCATCCTCCAGAAGAGGACACTGAAAAGCAAATTTTGAAAATAGAGGTTGAAGAACTAAAAAATGACATTACCAATTTTGTTAAATCAATTGTAACATTTCAAAAGATAATGGGATCTCAATCTGGAATCTTTGACAAAGCTGGTATTGGATTTAAAAGTTCTCAAAAACAAAAATTATATGAAAATTGTTTCCTACCTAAAAAACAAGAGGATAGGCAAAAATGCACATTTTGCAAAAAATATGGACATACTTTCAAAAACTGTCATGTTAAGAAGAAAGCTGACAACATAAAGAAAAGATGTTCATTATGTGGTAAACATGGGTACCATGATTCTGTTTGTTATCAGAAAAATAAAATCCTCACAAGAGGAAAAACTAACCAACAAGTACCCAATTCCATATGGGTACCTAAGTTACTTTTAAACTCTAACACAGATTCATCCTCTGATCAACAAAAGAAAGCCTTGGTACATGGATAGTGGTTGCTCAAGACATATGATAGGGGAGAATTCTATAGTGAACAATAGTATCCTAATTTGGTAGCAATAAGCAATAAATTATTTCTAATAATAGCTTCCTCAATATCATGTGCACTAGTATTCTGATAATCATGATTAAATGATCCTGACTGGTTTTAAAGAGAGAACCATTATATAATCTGGTTGTATGCATCCGTTTTTTTTAGTTGCTCAACTATATTGTCAGGAATATTTTGGTGATGTTTATCAAATTAAAATATCACATTTGGTAGTCTTTGTTTATTTTATATTGATGATTAATTGCATGCTTGGAAGAACATTTTGATAAGTAACACATAAGATTGTTTTCATTTAAGAGCTGAGACTATTTATGGATGTTGCTCTACCTTTGTTCTCTTCTAGTGTTGTGACTAGTTTATTAAGTAGACAATTGTTTCAATGACTTGCTGCAATGTCAATGTAGTAGTTTTTTAGTTGTCGATGCCATGATATAGATTGGAACTTTTATTCTCGTTGTTACTAGATGGAAGGTTATGAACATAAAGTTGAAAAAGTTTCGAATTTATTCTATATGACTAAGATATATTGGATAAAATTGGTAGGTTCACTTTTTTGAAAAAGTTATTAGTTTACTTGTTTCTTATCAAATCAATGTTTAGAAGCTATTATAGTTGTTTCTTTTGCTTGTTTTGGTTTATCTTGTTTTATAGTTGTTATATGGACAATTTACAAGTTACAATTTTCTAATTAAGCGACATTTTTTATTTACCCTTTTTTACTTTATGACAACATATGACTAGCAAAGGTGGAGGTGGAAATGCGCCCCAAGCGCAGCTATTGCGCTTTAGGCGCATAACTTCTTCTCTTTGACAATTTCTATATTTTTCTACTTTTTTGAGCTGAATTGGGTTCTGGTGTCCTTAGGAAAGTTGTAGTTATGAATCTTAGCTTTCAATTTCATTTGGTGTGATTTCAATTGGACATTTACAACTCCATATATGGCTGAAATACTCCACATAGGTCATGTTAAATTCTAACCAAAATTCAGCACTGCACTTAAACAAAGTAACAACGAAAACTACGAAAATTTTCTACTTAATCAAGAAAATAAGAACATGAATATTTCATTAAATCAAGGAACTAAAATCAACAAAATATATCAAATAACTCCTTAAATTAACTAATGAATAAAAGATAAATAAAACTAAAAACAATGAAAAATATGCATATGATGAAGAGTTATCACAACCCCAAACTTAATCTATTGATTGTCCCCAAGCCACAATTAATTTCAGATTTATTACTTGCAGTTAGGCATACATTTTCAAATTATTCTCTCTTTTTATTCTATTTTTTTCTCCACATTTTATGGTGCACATTCTCAACCATTGACAAAAGAACTAAGATGTTATTTATCAATGTATTATAACTCTTTTTTTTTTTTCTTTTTTTTCTTCTTCTTCTTCTTTTCTTCTTCTTTTTGTGAGAACAACAACCCCAAACTCAAAAGGTTGTTATCCCAAGAGCAACCCCAAACTTAGAACTTTACCAAGATGATAACTTTTTTTTCTACCTAACTAAAAGTAAAGTGATTTAATTAAAGTTGGGTCTTTGGCTTGTAATGTGGCTAGTTACCGAAATAAAAGGGCAAGGCTCAAAGGGGCTAGCAAAGGATAAAATTTGCACAAGGTAGTTAGAAAGGCTCAAACGACAAAACAAAATTACCTCAGTGTATGCATAAATCACAAGTGATGCAAGTCAGAATTAGTGCTAGTTCTGAAGGGATAACAAATGTCTGGATAATCACACAACAAATGATTAGAGTGTATAAGCTCAAAAGCTCACAACTAGGATAATAAGAGAGAGTACGAACTATCTAAATGATGCCAAATAGGCCACTACAAATTTTTTTTTTTTTTAAAAACAAAAAGGCAAGTGAGATTTCGACATTCAACAATGCATGCATTAGTGAAACACATCGAATTAAGCAATGATATGAGCAAAGAAATAGAGTTTAAATTTGTAAATCTAAAACAAATAGTTTAAGACTAGCTTCAAGTTGTTAAGTGTAAGACCCTAAATTTTAAATTATAATTTATGAATTTTGGGGAATTTTGTGCTAAATTTCTGATGCTTTTTAGCCAATTTTATGGCATTTTGAGTTAAATGCCAAAAATATCTTTTTAGATACCCGATTAAAATTATTCGTCGATGAATAATTTTATTTAATTACGATGAATCTTTTGTCGAAGAAATTTTTTTCTGAGATGCAGCATTTTTCAAAAAAATTCATCTGCCGATTGAATTGAAGCGAGAGTAGATATTTTTCTGAAAAAAAATAATTTGTGATGTGATGTGAGGTGACAGGCGTAATAATGATTTTCATAAAAATATCTAGATATTTGTAAATATCTAGAAATTTTTTTAGATATTTATTATCATTATTATTATTATTATTATTATTATTATTATTATAATATGTTATTATTATTTTAATATATATATTATATATATATATATATACTTAAGAAAGAAAGAAAAGGAAACATTTTTCCTCAGTAGCCGTGCCTTCCTTCTTTCCTTCTTTCTTTCTTTTCCTTCTATGTTTCCACCCACACCAAAGTTTTGGGTTTTTCTTCAAAAACTCAAAAATAAACCTCCATTAATCTATTAGATTTAGGCTTCTATTCGAGAAGTGACAGAAGAGAAATTTGTTCATTGCCATGCTGCGGTGCTAGTGAGCAAGTTTTCTACGTGACGTCACGAACTTAAATTTTACCAGAATTAATCGCGGCGCCGTAATCGGTTGTTAAAACTACAACGGAGGTAAGGGCTCCTTCCAAACTTTTAGTTTGCATTTAGGACATTATTTGTGATTTTGTGGAAAATAAATTTGATGTATTTGAGGTGTGATTTTGTGAAAAATTAATTTAATGTGATTATGTGTAATTTAGTAGAATTTAAATTTGAGATTTGGTTTGTGGTGATTCAAGTTTGGTGTGATTTATATGTTCATAATTATTATTATTATGAGTTTTTGAGATATGATTTATTTGTGGATTTTGTAGAAAATGAATTGATGAAATTTGGTAGTTTAGGTGTAAAAATGTGGAATTTTGAAATTGGGTGAGTTATGTTTGAATTGTTGAAATTTAATTGAGGTGCTATATGTGTGTTGTGAGTTGAATTGATTGAATTTGGTGTGAATTTGAGGTAATTAAATTTGATGTGTTTGAGTTACGTAATGAGTTATTTTCAAATAAATGAGTTTGAACTGAAGTTGAAATTTTACGAAAAATTTAGAGTTGTTAAAATTGTGAAAAAGTTCAAATTTTAACTAAGTTAAAGAGTTTAAACAAAAAGATAGATTGAAATTAAAAATGGTTAGAGTTTAAAATTTTACTCTTTTAATTACTCTTTGATTGAGTTTAAAAAGAAAAAAAGTTTAGAGTATTTTATTAACTCAAAATTTCGGTGCTTTAATAGTCGAGGGGTATGGGAAATTTTCATAATATTTGTTTTATTTAATTTTAAGTAAATAATATAGATTATTTGGTTTTAAAACTTTGGTGTGTGAGAAAGATTAAATTTTGGGAATTTTGTTATGTTTGGATTAGTTTTATTGTGAACAAATTGTTATAAATATTCATGTTTATGTAGTTTGCTCCTTGAGTCTCGAAAAGGAATCGAGACCGTTGGCACCGAGTTAGCGGTGGGGAGAACTCTGATATATTAATGTTGTTGTGGTGATTTATGGTTGAAAATTTTGGAGATTGAATATGGGTGATTTATGTTTGGAAATTTTGGTGATTCATGTTTGGTGAAATTGATGTGTTCATAATTAATATTATGAATTTTTTTAGAAGAAATTTATGTGTGACTTGGTGGAAAATGAATTTAATTCAATTTAGGTGTGAATGAAATTTGAAGATGTGATTTATGTGTGGTTGTGGAAATTTTAATTGGTGTGAATAAATATTTTTGAGTATGCTCTGTGTTGTGTTTGAAAAATCATTAGTGTTAAATGAGTATTAAAAAAGGGGAATCTTTTAATAGCTGCATTTTCTTAATGATTGTGGTGAAAAGAGTCAGAGTGTGCTCATGCATTTCATAGTACATGGTAACCGCGATGGGACTATGGTGATAGTGGTGACCGTGATGGGCCACGAGATGATGCCATGTGATCTGTTGGTTCATCTTATCCTTGCGGGGATTTTCGCATCGTGTAGGTCTGTGATAGACTACACATTTTTTAGTAAATCGTGCTGACCCGTGATAGGTGGCACCTCGGTAAATAGTACTGGTCTGTGATAGGCGGTACGTTTATGATTTACGCTTTTTAGTAAATCGTGCTGACCCGTGATAGGTGGCACATCGGTAAACAATACTGGTCTGTGATAGGCGGTACATTTACGATTTACGCTTTTTAGTAAATCATGCTGACCCGTGATAGGTGGCACATCGGTAAACAATACTGGTCTGTGATAGGCGGTACATTTACGATTTACGTTTTTTAGTAAATTGTGCTAACCCGTGATAGGTGGCACCTCGGTAAACAGTACTGGTCTGTGATAGGCGGTACGTTTACGATTTACGTTTTTTAGTAAATTGTGCTGACCCGTGATAGGTGGCACCTCGGTAAGCAGTATTGGTTTGTGATAGGCGGTACGTTTACGATTTACGTTTTTTAGTAAATTGTGCTGACCCGTGATAGGTGGCACCTCGGTAAACAGTACTGGTCTGTGATAGGCAATACGTTTACGATTTACGCTTTTTAATAAATCGTGCTGACCCGTGATAGGTGGCACCTCGTTAATTAGTACTGGTATGTGATAGGCGGTACAATTATGATTTACGCCCTTCGAGGAGGGTTTTGGTTTGGAATTCCGGAATCATGCATTTTGGCATATATTCATTGCATTAGGGTGCTTGGCACGTGAGTCATGTTTGTTAAACTATGATGATTGTATATATATATTCGGTTGTTGTTGTAATTTGTCGTAATTGCTTAGAGGTGTGAAGTTGGATTGATTAAGTTTTGATGTACTTATGTGTTTATAATTGATGTTATGAATATTCGATGTGTGATTGAGGTGTGAATTTGTGGAGATTAATTTGGTGTTAATTACGTGTTCATAATTGATAATATTAATGTTTGAAGTGTTGATTGATTTAAAGCCATTTTAGAATTCAAAATCTGCATTTTCTCAATTGTATTCGGCTACGACAATGTAGTTTGTCAAAACTTCATTTTTCAACATTTTTTATGCATTTTTGGACATATGAAAACCCTTTCGAGGAGTATGCTAAGACGAAAGGTTCTTTTGAGCATTTGAAAATATAATAATTTTGCTAAGTGTTATCTGTTAATTTCGGTTGGTGACCCTTTACAATTATTGTGGAAATCTGGGCTTTGCCCTTAGATAAGAACCAGGATCATCCTACCGGTTAGTACCCTGGAGATGGAAAAGTAGTTAGTCATACCTGACCGAAGTTGTGTTAGGAGGATCTTGCGAGGAGCGTGGAGATCACCCGGGTTTTGTAGTCTTGTGGCATGATCAGATTAGGTGGCTGTATAAGGACTAGATGTCTTTCTTCTGTTATTGTATTTATTTCATTTTGGAAGATTGTATCTATGCTTAAACTGTTTGATGAATTTTTTATGGGTCCATGTTCCACTTTTTGATGTGACGTGGTAAAAGTTAAAATTCTTGGGACAGTGCTTTTGTACAGGTCTGCCGAGAATACCCTAGGGGTATGAGCTATGTCTGATAGGCCTCATAGCCCGGTGTATTTTGATGTTTGAATACTTTGGATTTTTATTTCAAAAAAACTATTCCGCTGCGTGGAAATATTTGTTGACTTTGTCGTTATGTTACGACTTAAATATTCATCCAAAGGTATTTTCTTTGTTTTAAAAAAAATACACTCGTGATGTTAAAAATCGGGGTGTTACATTAAGAATTCTTCAACATAGTGTACGTTTACACAATTATAAAGAAACAAATTTAAATAAAAAAGAAACATAAGATTGCAAAAATAAAAGTTACCTTTACCTATGGGTTGCCTCCCCTGAAGCACTTCTTTAAAGTCATTAGCTTGACGACTCAACCATTGTCAAAGTGTATTATATGATAGGAAGAACACATCACCCTGTTTCTTCTTTTTGTTTGATAGAAATTCCATGAACTTGAGAAATAAATGATGTTGCTTCCATGTCCATCTCAATTGGACATTGATGAACAAGGCATAGATTGAATCTCGTACTTCCTCAATCTCTTCTTTTTTCTTTTCCTCGTTCGTCTTTTCCTCTTGAATATCTTCTTCTACCACAACAATGAAATCATCTTCAATCTTCAACTTCTATTCCATCTTCTCAAACTTAACCACTTGCTCAAATAACCTCTCACATTGACTTTCAAATCTTTCAATTGAAACCATGTTTTTCTTCATGAATTCAACAAAAACGTCCGTAATACGAAAGTCTTATTCATCTGATTCTTAGGATAGAGTTTTAGGAGGTAGAATTTGTTCTTCATAGCGTTTCAACAAGTGTACTAAATCATGGCAAGTAATAATTAAAACAGTAGTATTGAGGGTCGAACTCATGATTTGCCTTTTACAATTGAATTATATTTAATTACTAAAACTAAACAAAAAGTTTCTAAATTGATTGAAATAGTATTTAAAATTAACAATGGTAATACAATTGATCATTTATACTAAGAAAAATGTCAAGGATGAGTTGCACTTTGAATCCAACCTTGGTGTCTAATTTAATCCTAGTTACTGAATTCCTTTATTAAATTATTACCAAAATCTCTTTATTATTCTTTCCTTAATCTCTTAGTGACAAAACTTTTAATTCCAAAGTAACCCCTAATTTCTTAGTTGATTTAAGATTATAATTAAGCCTGACAATATAGGAATTCTCTTGTTAAACTATTGCCTTTGCAACAAATTTAATTGGTTTCATGACCTGCATCTATCCCTAGACTACAAATTCATGAAGTTATCATCTAAAGCATTCGTAAAGTCGACTTCTGTTTCAAAATACGAATCGTAGAACATTTTAATGTTGATCAAACGATAAAAGCACAGAGATGAGAAAAATAATTCAACAAACTCATTCATATAACTAAAAATCAAATTAGAAAAATAAGGGTTTCATCTTGTTACACTCATCCCTAACAAATAGGGTTAACTTACTCATGACAAAGATAGAAAAGATAGAGATTAGAAAATATTTACAAGAAAGATTCATGAATGATTCTGTATAAAATTGCTCCTATGGTGTTACAAACGGCCTTATTTGGGTTTCTATCCTAGGGCACAAGTCTCCCAACTTCTCAATAGTAAAAAAAAGACCCTAAAAAGTGAAAAACAATGCATTTTTAAACATCAGCTTTCGGACATATACTAAATTTTCTCCTCTAATGGTGTTTGAAACTGTTGTCTTTGAGTTTCTATGCTAGGGCACAAGTCTTTAAACTACCAAATAGTCAAAAAGATACCTAAAAAGTGAAAAACATTCATTTTTTATGAATCATGTTGCGTGTCGCGCGCCCGAGGCACATATTTTGTGCTTCAAGCACGTTGCGGCAGAGGCTTCAGCTTGAAAATGCACCTCTGGCGCGGCTGTATCGCTTTAGGTGCAAAACTTCTTCTATGTGACTTTTTCTGCATTTTAAGCCTTTGTTGATTCTGAATTGAGTTCCGACGTATTCATGAAAGTTGTAGTTATGGATCTTAGCTTTCATTTTTACTTGGTATGACTCCAGTTGGACATTTACAACTCTAGATATGGCTGGAGTACTTCACATATATCATGTTGATTTCTCACCAAAATTCAGCATTGAACTAAAACAAAGTAACAACGCAAAACTACCAAAATTCTCTACTTAATCTAGGGAATAAGAACATAAACATTTCATTAAATAAAATAGCTAAAAAAAATAAAAAAAAAATATCAAATAACTCCTTAAATTAACTAATGAATACAAGATAAATAAGACTTAAAACATTAAAAAAAATATTCCTATGGTGAAGAGTTATCAATAATTAGTACACATATCCTTTTTGTTATTCCCAAGAGAAGGTTTCATGGGATCCTTATGATGATGATATTGTTAAACGTGTGTTTGAACAAAAGCCTGCTAAAAGACTATAAGATATGCTTACAAAGGTGAGAAAGAAAGGGACTCGATCTAGTTGGATAGGTAAGGAAGCTTGGACAGGTCTTGAAGACTGTTGGGAAGGTATATCATTCAAGAACATCTCCGACCAAAATATGACCAATCGAGCTTCAGAAAGAGGCGGAGCTGCCCACACCTCAGGGCGTAGGGCTCATATTGATGTTGCACTTGAGCTCGTTTGTATTAAATTCACAATTACCAAAAATTAATACAATTTAATGTTATGATATCTACTTGTGAGTTATGATCTTAAGTTTATTTGATAGATTATGAGATTCTACATATACATAGGATGATTTAATTTATGCTCCAATAATCTTAATTTTATTTTTATAGCAATAACCTTCAAAGAGATTTACTCTCTGATAAGTTATTTTTGACAACCCAAAGGAAAAAAATGGCGCTTGGGTTAATAGTCGCGCAAAATCTACTTATGTATGTTCTTTATTTATATAAATTCTTTATGAAAATTCTTTATAATAAAAATCAACCAAAAAAGAATATGATATCATTTACACCAAGTGTCCTAGAAGACCAATTGCTTTATTATACATGTATTGGTGTAAGTTAGTATGTTATCTATATTATGACACAACCTATAGGGGTTGGAATCGTGGTCGAGTTTATGGTTCTGGAGACTTGTTTGTTAACCTTCGATATATATGTATATCACTTACACAAAGTCCCACAATCCTTCTAATTCTATGATTGATATGACTTTTGAAATAGGGAGGGCAGCTAGAATTAGAGCTGAACAAATTGCTCAAGATATAGTTACCCAAGCTCAAGTGGCTACGAAGGTCGCTGAAGAGGCTACGGAGAATTCAAAGAAGTTAGAAAATGATTTTGATGCATTAAAGCAATTTTTTATAGATAAAATTGACACTTTGCACCTTCAATCAGTTCGTGGATCATCTAGTGTAAGTCATCCTCCTCTGCATCCTCATTACGATGATGATTTGGTTGACTTGTTAGTGGATGAACCTTGATCTTATAGTTATACTAACTTTTTGTAGTCTTTCGTTGACAAATATGTAATACAAGAATTTGTTATGTTGTTATTTGTAACACCCTTTATTTTAATTAATTTATTTAAATCTCTTAGTTTTGTTTATTCTATTGGGATTTTTATTATTAACTAACTAAAACTCGTAGAAATATTTCCCTTAGAGTGAACAATGACCAAGTTCATTTTGACCATGGCAAAATTGAATCACCCACACTACTACTCTTGATAACTATATTCTATTTTTAATAGCATTTAGTTTATCGAGCCATGCGTTTTCTACCTAGTGTAAGACCCTTAATTTTAAATCCTAAATTATACAATTTTAGGGTATTTTGTGTTGAATTTCTTAGGCTTTTACCCAGTTTTTGGTTTTTAGTGAGATAAATGCCAAAAATATATCTTTGGAAATTGGATTAAAAATTATTTGTCGAAAAATAATTTATATACATTACGAAGAATTTAATATTGGACAGTTTAGTACAAAATATCACTCGTTGCTGAAAATTTATCTTTCAATTGAGTTGCAACGAGAGTAGATATTTTTATCAAAATAGTTCGAGATGTGAGTGAAGTGATGTGTGGAAGAGTTCTTAGATATTTGTTTGGGTTTGGATTTAAATATAATATAAATATATATATATATATATATATATATATATATATATATATATATATATATATATATATATGTATGTTTTAGAAATGAATGAAAGGAACAGAGAAACAAACATAAACGTTTCCTTCGTTCCTTGCCTTGCGATACTTCTTCTTCAACATTCTTCTTCTTCTTTCATTTTTGTGACTTCTTTTGCTTCAAGAAAAGGAACCCAAAGCTTGGTGGGTGAGAAGACAAGTATTTCTCAGCTTCATTCTTCCTCTTTGATTCAAAAACAAAGAAAAACGGTGTTAGGGGTTTTCAAAACCGTTAAATGCAAACCTCCACGTTTTGTCTAGATCTAAGCTTCGTTTCACGAAGAGATAGAAGGGAAAGTCGCTCACCTCCATGCTACGGTGCTAGTAAACTAACTTTGGAAGCGACGTCGCGATCGGAGATTTTATCAGAATTACTCGCGGTACCATAATCGCTCATTGCAGCTAATGTTAAGGTAAGGGCTCCTTCCAAACTTTTAGTTTGCATTTAGGGACTTATCTATGATTGTGTGGAAAAGAAATTTGTTAGGGTTGAAGTGTTGATTTGGGAAAAACGAATTTAATGCTTTTATGGGTGAAATTTTAGAGTTGGGTTTTGGTGATATTCACGAGTGTTTCATGGAAAATGAATTTAACTCATTTATGTGTGGTTTTGAGGAAATGAAATTTGATGTGTTTGAGTGGTGGGTTGAGATAATTTTGTGGTTGTCGTGTTTGACGTGTTCATAATTAATATTTATAAATTTTGAGATGTGTTTGTGTGGATTTTGTGGAAAAATGAATTAATGTGATTTGGTGTGAATTGTGGATTGAATTTGAGAATATGTCTGAGAATGTTCTGTGTGGAATTTGAAAATCATTAGAGTTAAACGAGTATTAAAAATGGGGAATCTTTTAATATCTCTGTTTACGTAATGTTTGTAGTAAAAATTGTTAGAGTTAAATAAGTATTAAGAATGGGGAATCTCTTAATATCTGTATTTACTTAATGATTGTCGTCGAAATTGTTAGAGTTAAATGAGTATTAAGAATGGGGAATTAATATATGCATTTACCTAATGATTGTCGTCAAAATTGTTAGAGTTAAACGAGTATTAAAAATGGGGACTCTTTTAATATTTTTGTTTACTTAATGATTGTCGTGAAAATTGTTAGAGTTAAATGAGTATTAAAAATGGGGAATCTTATAATATCTACATTTACTTAACGATTGTCGTGGATAGAGTCAGAGTATGCACATGCATTTCATAGTAAATGGCGACCGGATGGGCCATGGTGATAGTAGTGACCGGATGGGCCACGAGATGATTCCATGTGATTTGTTGGTTCATCTTATCCTTGCGGGGATTGTTGCGTCGTGTAAGGTCTGCGATAGGCTGCACATTTTTGGTAAATCGTGTTGACCTGTGATAGGTGGCACCTCAGTAAATAGTACTTCGGCCTGTGATAGGCGGTTCATTTACGATTTACGTTTTTAGTAAATCGTGCTGACCCATGATAGGTAGCACCTCGGTAATTTAGTACTTCAGCCTGTGATAGGCGGTACAATTATGATTTACGGCCCTTCGAGGAGGGTTTTGATTTGGAATTCCAGGTCCATGCATTTTGGCATATACGCATTGCATTAGGGTGCTTGGCACACGAGTCATGTTTGATTTAAGATTATGATTGAGTGTTTGAACTCAAGTCGTCATGGTGATTGTGTTATGATTGTCAAGTGTGGATGTTTTGGAATTGCGTGTAAGTGTGGTTGATTGCAAAACCTTTTCGAAACTTAAGTTGTCGTGGTGATTGTGTTATAATTGCCAAGTGTGGATGTTTTGGAATTGTTTGTAATTGTGATTGATTGCAAAACCATTTCGAAACACAAGATGTCGTGGTGATTGCGCTATAATTGTTAAGTGTGATTGTTTGGATTTGTGTGTAAGTGTTGATTGGTTTCGAAACCCTTTAAAAAGCTGAATTTTGCTGTTTTTCTGTTGTTGTCTAATGTGTATTCGAATACAGCAAGCTGTATTCGAATATGTGACACCCTAAATCACAAAAAAATATATATAATAATTTATATCATATTCTTATGACAATTGCAGCGAGGTAAATAAAAATATATTTTCAAGAAAATAAAAACTTTATATTTAATTTAGGATATCACGTTTCCCAAAAATAAAAATAAAAATCCTTATTCCCGGTATCACCTATCAGAGCGTGGTTCCTCCCAAACTTGAACTTCAAGACTCATTAACCTGTAATAACTGCGATTTCGCAAATGCAAGGCCCAGCCAGTCAAACACAAACAACGAAGGAGGTGAGTTTTGAAATCATGTTAATAGTATAATATGAGTAAGAAGAACACGCAAACAATCATAATAGAACCGTATCATAATCACTTTACGGTATATCAAAATATTTAATTAAATAGTATCATACTATAGCATCAAAGTCACTCAAGTAAAATAATCATCTCATTATAATATGCATCAAATCATCTAATTATTATTACCTTTGAAACAAAGCAATCACAACAAAACAATCACAAGGAAATGCAATGCTATGCATGAGCTTAGACTCTACTTCACAATGTGGTACCATTCTAACTCTGAAGTACTTGGTTAGGAGGCCATGATACTATGCCACCATCCCGGTGGACGGACAATTCAAATTGGCCCTGTCCTCATAGATCCTCTCAACTCAACCCGAGACACATATACGTGACAGTCGAGGTAAACGTGTGTTGCATGGTAGCTCCGGACATTTGGAGTGCTGCCTCCAAGTCACCTAGGAATTCCCCACCGGAATACCTCCAAGGTCTAACAATCTTGCCTTAAGGCTCGACAGCAGACCGCCACGATCAGGCTCATTCAGTTGTACTTCCCCAGAATCACTAGGCTTGTCAAGCCCTACCTATATGATGACAAAATAATCTCCACTTCACAAATTCACAATATTTGTTTTCTCCCGCCGTTAGCTTAGACTACTACATTAAGAGCACCATATTTAAGAATCATCACTATCTCATCAAGTATGGGGTACTTCAATATTTTCATCACAATTTTATAATATCATTAATCATAAATAATCATGATCATCGTATAAACTCATCACAATTTTATAACATTACTATCATCAATCAAAAATCATCATTATCATTACGTAAGCTTATATCAAACCATGCATCCATATTTTATTATCACATCACGTGATTTCATCTAATCAAACATGTACACATAATTTCATTCAACATTCAACATCCAACATCACAATAATAACAAATATCAACTACCACACAAGTATCGAAAATTAAATCAATCAATACCTTATAAAAATTTCTATTTCACATTTTAATCTCACAATTCTCATATTTCAAATTAATCAATTTATCTCTCAAAGGGCTACTGCCATACGTAGCAAGCCCCGGATGAATCGTTGGGAAATACGGTTTTCCCGTTCATCTCACAATATATTATACTCATGAATTCAAACGCTCTCTCAACCCTTACCTTATTTCGACGCTTTCAAACACAAGTACAATTCCACGAGAAAACAATATTTGTTCTTTGACTTTTTGTCCTTCAATCAATCTAACTCGACAATTTATGGGTAAACGTCAAAAATAAATTATGCGAAAATAGTCTAAAAACTGATTTCGAAATTCGGTCAAAGAAAATTACCATAAATCAGAAAACCAATCAGTGGATAATATAGCCACTTTTCACACGGTCGTTTTGGTGTTGGTTTCACTAAAATCGGACTTACGGTGAAGGAGAACGGTGCAAAATAAGGATTTCTGTAAACGGAGAAATCTGGTATTTTAGGGAGAAATTCGGATTGTTAAAAATCTGAAAAATTGTATTTAATTGAATAGATAAATGAGTAAAACAACATACTAAAATTTGGACGAAAACATAGAAACTGTTCTGGGACAGTTATGGATCGCCGATGTCAAATGATACGATTATTGTTGGTTTCCTCTTGATTTTAGTGGTGGTGGCCGTAAGCTTCCTTGTTTGTTCTTTTATTTTGTTTTATTAACAATTTAAATCAATTACACACATGGGTCAAGCCCATTAGACTCCTTTTAGGTTTTACTATTACTATTTTATTTTATTAAAAATAAAAAACACAATTTCATTAATAAAACATTATTAATATTTCAAAACTAATAATTTATAAAATACCTTTAAAATACATTAATAACCAAAAGTCTCATATTCTAATTAATCACTATAATTACACTTATTTTTCCAAATACTTACGTTAAATTACTACGTTGGAAAATATTTAAAATTACAAAATAAATAAATATATAAAATCAACACTTTATATTAATTAATATTTCAAAATAAACAAATATAAAATCATGATGCCATAACAAGTATATAAAAATAAAGAGAATAAAACACAATAGTACCACTATCTCAAGATAATTATTTTTAAAATGAATAATTAAAATTAAATATATTTAAAATTAAATAAATATAATTAAGTACACATTTAATATTAGTTAAACGCAAAAAGAATGTTATTTTAATTGGGTGCGCGTTTATGCACGTAAAATGACATAAAATCCTATTCTTCAAAATATTACACTAAAATACTATTACTTTAAAAAATATATATATAGCATAATAATATAAAATATTTATTATTTATATCGTTCGTTTAATATAATGTGTATCAAACTAGCACATCATAGAAAACATTCGTATAACAAAAATTACTAACAAAATTTATCAACATATATTCTAAAATAATTTTAACATCAAATTAATTATTTAAATTCCTATTTAATTAATAAAATAATTTATTATCAAATTTAGGGTGTTACAGAATACAGACATGTTGTTTTTGCCACTGACTTACTGTGTAGTCGAATATAGACTGTTGTATTCGAATACAGACATGTTATTTTGCTACTGACTTACTGTGTAGTCGATTGCAAAAGGTTGAATTCGAATACAGACATGTTGTTATTGCTGCTGACTGCTGAAACAGCCTTGTATTCGAATACAGAGATGCTGTATTCGAATACAACAATGCAATTTTATTAAAAACTTCATTTTTCAACTTTGTTTATGCATGTTTGGCATATGGAAGCCCTTTTAAGGTGCATGCTAAGTTGAAAGGTTATTTTGTGCATTTAAAAACTTAAATGTTGTGTGTTAATTGCTAATTTCGGTTTGTGACCCTTTACAATTATTGTGGAAATTTGGGCTTTGCCCTCATATGAGAATCAGGATCTTCCCACCGGTTAGTACCCTGTGAATGGCAATGTAGTTGGACACACTTGATTGGAGCTGTGTTAGGAGGGTCTTGCGAGGCGCGTGAAGATCACTCGGGATGTATAGTTTTGTGGAATGATCAGATTAGGTTGACGTATAGGGACTAAAAGTCTTTCTTTTGGGATGTGTTTGTTTTAATTTGGAAGACTGTACCTATATCAATATTGTCAGCTTGACATTTTATTTTCGATGGGTTCCATGTACCACTTTTTGATGTGTAAATACTTTGGATTCGTATTTCAAAAATTATTCCGCTGCTTGTAAATTACGTTGACTTATTTGAAAAATAAAAAATAAATACACTCTCGTTGTTAAAACTCGGGGTGTTACGCCTAGTGTCCATTCAAATGTGTAAGTAGCAAGAATAAGTACATGAATGTCAATTAATTTCTAACGTTTGGTCATTGAATGATATTATTCCAATTGAATTCCTTATTCATGTCTGCAATTAACCTCAATGAAGAGAATCATTACTTCTCTCTGACCAGCTTCACCCTCGTTTCTTAGTCGCACACACCTCTCTTTCGTCGCACACAATTTCACTTGCAATAGAGTAAAAAAAAGTCCAAATCACCCTCACGCCATTACCAACATTACATATTTTCTAAGCCACTCAAACAACCATCCCCACGTTCCCTCGCATTTTGATGTCTTAAATGAAAAAGGATGATTTTATTTTTGTTGTAAAGAATTTAACTATAATATTTTGATTGTTTCTTTTGAGTAATACATCTATCTTGATGAATTTAATTATAGAGTTCTGTTTTTATTATTATACCTTGATAAATATTCTTGTAGTGAAAACGTTTAACGCATTACGTATTTTAGAGTGCTTGATTATAAAGTTATAATTTCTATGATGATATCATTAGTAATATGTTTGTTATGATGTATTTTATTTTAACTCTTGAGTTGTTGAGTATTTTAAATTTTAAATTTGACTTTTATGAACAATAGGTGTCTTAAGGAAATTGATGAGAATTTTATATTTTTAATTTTGACAATATGAGAAAATTGGTTATTGAAATGCATTAATGTATAGTTTATTTTTATAATAGGGAAAACTTTATAGTGAAAGAAATAAAGTTTCTACTTTTATTATATTCTTTGTGATATGAGTTTTAATTTTTATCAATAACATGTAGCCAAATAAAATCTTATGGATTATTAAAATGATAGTGGTGATTTTTGAGATATTTGTTCACGTGCATATTTGCAGTGTTGAAGTGAGTTTTAACTATGAACATCCATGAGAATATAAATTTGATGTCTTATGTGATCAAAAAAAAAAAATTAACCTGAAATAATTTGTCCTTATGGTTGTCTAAGTGGTTTATTACTTATGTTATGACCCTTTTTCTTTGTAGTTGTTTAAGTGCCTAGTGATTTGTTTATTTCGAGCATCATTATCATTGTCATGACATACCATAAGCATATTTGTGAACGCCTTAGTAGCTGGTTTAATTTTTCCCATTGATATGGGTGACTTCTTTGTGGACACCTTAGTGGTTGACTATATCAGGAACATATATGTTTAAAAGCAAGCATAACTTGTGTATATTTTATTGTTATTCTTATTTAGATTTAATTATTTGTTGTAAGGTGAGTTACTATTTGATTTACTCAGTACATTTTATAACATGGGCAAATTATTCAGAAGAAAACAAAATCAATTTCTCTAAATCTTTTATTACTAAAAGATTATATATATATATATATATATATATATATGTGGGATGAATTGACCCCTTACACTAACATTTAGGTACTAACGATCTCAAAGAGTTGTATGAATGATGTTTACTTGGTGCACACGTGTGGGAAAAAGTGCTAGTTTTAACTTAAAAGTAATGTTTGTAGTGATAAGACTCATGTGAAACATTTTTAAATTTTATTTACTTTTTATCGTCAAATTTAAATAGAAATACGAAGGTGAGGTTCTTCTACTAGGAAAAACCTGAATCAGTCAACTTTGTTGTTATTTCACTTAAGGAGAATTTATTCTATTTTAGGACGTAGTGAACATTTTCTAACAATTAGCAAATTATCTTTGCAAAATTAATAACAATAATATTCAGTAAATTGCATTGTGTTATTTTATAAAATCAAATCAAACTATTTTATAGTTAAATTTTTATTGATTAAATGATTAACTATTTCTAAAAAAAATTATGTCGATTTTGAAAGAAAACAAATATTTTTAAGTAATGTCTTGGATAAACATCTGGGGCATTACATTATGGTACGAGAACACTAATTATCATACTTTGGTGGGGTGGGATGCGTGGTGTATGTCACATGTTTTTTTATGTTGCTCGTGTTAATTGTCTTATTTTCTAATAATTTGAATTTTACTAATTATTTAAATTTTTATTATGTGTCATTAATTATGCAACCTCCGTGAAATTGAATTTTATTAATTACTTAAATTTTTATTTTGTGTCATTAATTATGTAACCTCCTTGAATTTGAAATTTTACTAATTACTTAAATTTCTATTATGTGTTATTAATTGTGTAACCTCCTTGAATTTTTGTATGTAAATATATGCCTTAAATACTCTTGTGTATTTAGTTGTTTTCAAATATAAAAATCTCTATTGTACTTGCATGCTTTTATTGGCATTGTCTTTTATATTGTTAATAAAATTTATATTTAAGTTGTTACATTTTATTATCTTTTATGAATTTTTCTACTTGTTCGTCGTATGATTGTTTTTGTTTTATTAATTTTAGACTCTATACTTCTGGTTCATACTAAGTGTTTATTGTCATTAATGTTATTAATTTCTAACTATTTTATGTCATTAATGACTAAAATTCCAATTATGTGAATTTAATTGTCTAACTTCTTCAAATAATGGTGACGAAAAATATGTCTTAAATTCTTGATCCTAGGATTAGAAATAATTTTAATTTTATTTGTGCAATAATTATTTATGATTGTATGATATTCCAAATTATGAGGTGATTACCCGCGATTTAAAATTATTTCAATCTAAATCATAAAGTAATTGTTGAGATTTCATCATATGATATAAATATATGTAATTACGACAATGTTGTAAACCCTAAATTATGTATAAGTGTATAATCCCTAAAATAAAAGGGAAGGATAATACATAAAACGTTGTATTGGAGGGATTCTGGCTAAGGAAATATTTGATTATTAAATGGTCCATTGACCCACCTCTCTTTCCAGGGAAACCCTCCAAAGCACGACTTGTTGTATAACTCGAACTTACTATATAGTGTTCCATAAAAGACTTCCTTACTACCCTAAAGTTAAAATCATGTTATAATATTTTCCTAAGTAGATGATTTTAGGAAGCGTTATGGCTCGTCACACAAACCGATCGGTCCCCCAAGGAGGAAATGACATGACAAAAGTGATCCAAGCCATGCATTCATTAGCGGTTGAAATGGTCCAACAAGATGCGGTCCAGGCTCAGCGAGATGCATAGAGGGATGAAGCGCCTAATGCAACAAGATGCGCCTAAATTCAATGGGGAGCATGACCCTGACAAGGTTGACCTTTGGCTACAAGAAATCGAGAAGATTTCAAGATCCTACACTGCCTTGACAATGCGAAAGTGGAGTATGCGACCTATTTAATGATTGGTGAAGTTGAATCCTAGGAGCAAGGTGTGAATAAAATGATGGAAACAAATCATGAAGAGCTGACCTGGAAGTCTTTCAGGAATAAGTTCATAGGCAAATACTTCTTGGAGAGTGCTAGGGCTGAGAAGGAGGCCCAATTTCTGAAGTTGTATCAAAGGAATCTCACAATAGCGGAATACATGTGTGAGAGGTTCGAAATTGGGCTTATGCATGAGATTAAGGAGTTAGTTGAGCCCTTGGAGATACTCGAATATCAAGTGTCGATGGAGAAATTCAAGAAAGTGGAGCAAATGAAACCGAGCCGCCTAAATAGGGGTGTTGTAGGTGGACCTAAAAGACCTCAGGTAGAGATTTAAATCCATTCATATCATGAGATCCATAAGCTTGGCCTCTAAATTTTAATATTTGAAACAGGGGCATACCAACCAATAGAAAAGGGGCAACAAACATCAACAACAAAAGTTGTATGCCCGACCACATAGGAATGCTGGGGATCAACCCCGCCCTCAAAACGAGGAAGGTCAAGGGCCAAAAACTCCAAGTTAGAACCAGGTGCATCCTATTAGTTGTTTTCACTGAAACAAGGAACGACACAAGATACTTGAGTGTCCAATCAGACCTAGAGTTTGTTACATATGTGAGAAACCAGACCATTTTGCAAACGAATGCCTTGAACGGAAGGATGATAGAGTTGTCAACCACAACAATATCAACGACAATGTTGCTCGCCCTACTGCCAAGGGACGTATCTACCATATCAATGGAAAGAAAGCCCCATATTCCCATGAACTTATCCAAGGTGAGTGTTTAATGTGACCCCCTAAACCCCAACATAACATATATAATGACTATATACTAGATTTTTTAGGAAAATTCACAGTAGATAAGAAAATTCATTTCTAAAGAAATAAAAAAATTTATAACTAATTTAGGATATCACATTTCTCAATTTAATTCCAAAAACATACTAGTACTTATAAGGTTTTCATACAAAAATTTGTTTCAAATTAAATAAGTAAAATACAAATTACAACCTTTATTCTTGGTATCACCTATTAGAGTGGGGTTTCTCCCAAACTTGAACTTTAAGACTCATTAACCAGTAACAACTGCGATTTTGCAAACGCATGGCCAAG
The DNA here is from genome assembly GCA_037974775.1 of Cicer pinnatifidum. Classification (NCBI taxonomy): domain Eukaryota; kingdom Viridiplantae; phylum Streptophyta; class Magnoliopsida; order Fabales; family Fabaceae; genus Cicer; species Cicer pinnatifidum. The sequence continues at coordinate 34,915,810 of JBBPBR010000006.1, forward strand.
CCAGTCAAACAGAAACAGCGAAGGAGGTGAGTTTTTAAATCATGTTGTTAGTATAATATCAGTATGAATAACATGCAAACAATCATAATAGACCGTATCGTAATCACATCACTACAACATTTTTGCCCTACTACAGAGCATAAAACTCATTGCTTAACGTAAAAAAACCATTGTCGTAATCTACGAGAACGACTTTCTGTTCGTGGGGAACCAAGGCGTTGCCTTTTCCTTACGCAACGGTTTTTTTATAAACAACAACACTTTTTAAAAACCGTACTGGTAGCTACCTCTAACAGAACGGTTTTTTAAATTAACAACGACAACGGTTTTATGATGTTGCCAAATGAAAACCGTTCTTGTAGGTTCCTTTTTCAATTAAGTTACGGCAATGCTTTAAAACCGTTGCAAAAAATAATTTTATTTTTTTAAAAAAATAATATCTTAAATTACAGTATTTTAGAAAATTAATTTTAGTAAAACATTATTATTGAAATGCTATAATAAATTTAAAAATAAAACAGTTGTTAATACTAAATTATTGTAATGTACTGTAATAAATTCATAATGTAACAATTGCAATAGTATAAATTCATAAAGTTCATTGTCATATAGATGAAGCGTGGTAACTCTTGATCATTCATACGATGTATTTGCAGTGATTCAATTTCTCTAATTTATATTCTAGAGATAAGGAGACAATCAAAATAACAAAAATAAAATTCCTTATCTATAAAAACAAATACACAAAGAAAACTTAAGTATCAACACCTATTTCTTCATCTTGTGCTTCCAAATGTTGAAATTCATCATTGGTATCACCATCATTCATCTACAAAATAAAAATAATATATTCAATAAGTAAAATCATGTGTAAATGAAAAAATGTTAAAGTCTACAATAGTAATATAGTTCTAACAATACTATATATATAATTCTAACAATAATATTTCTAACCGTAATATAATTCAGTCTTACTTCATTATTATTAGGAGCATGTGTTAATGTAGAAGAACGTAGAGTACTGTTAGCATCAGCTGGAGTTGATAAAAAAGCTGCTAAAGCATCTATATTCAATCCTACAGTGGTTGAGTTCAACATTGTCTTAAGAATAAGCTGAAATTTTCCTTCCATCGCTTCCATTTCCTTATGTTATTTCTCCTCTATCTCTTGTAACTTATCATTAAACTGTTTTATCTCCTTAGCGTGTTCTCTTTTAAGTTTTGCAATTTCTTCATTTCTTCTCAAGAGAGTTGGTGTTGAAGTTCTTCTGTGACAATGAAATCTCCTAGGTTTTTCTTTGCCACACACACTCTAAAAGGCTTCTAAAGATGATTGTCCATCTTTTTCAATCAAGTCTTGAAGCTTTATCTAGCATAAATAATAATATTACATGAATAATTGTATACATAACTAATAGTAAATAAATAACACATTATATTAAACTTACAATTGCAAGATTGGTTTCTTGATCCAACTCCTTTCCTTTCTTACTTTGTCGAGTAGCGATAAACATTTCAGCTTGAGTGGGAGGCTCTTTATCTTCATTACTTTGACACTAAACCAAGAAGAAGAAGAAAAGAATACAAGAGTTTTATTTAAGTAACATAATTAAATATTCATTTACAATGTTTGAAAAAAGAATACCATTTTTTCTCTTATAACTGCAAAGCCTTTACTCCCCATTCGGTGTATGTATTTCAGCTGAGCTATATTTTGAGCATTTTGATGATTGATTTCCTATATTCATTCACAATTTTTTTATAAAATTACAAATGTGTGACAACAACTATATATAACAAGTAATTATATCTTACTTGATTGTGGTCTTCTTTCCAATATTCCAATAAGTTCTTAAAGTCTTCTTCTGGTACCTCATGAGGACGATCTTTTAACCGCTCGCGCGTGGTTTTGTACATACTAAAATGCTCCTTTTTAAGAAAACATTTGTATCTTCTCCAAGCATCATTTAAAATAGCAAACACAGCTTTCCTTCCTTTCTTTTGAATGATGTATTTTTGCTGCAAAAATAAAAGAAACATATTAGAATCTATATTTATAAAAGTATGCTAACCCATACATTCAAACTAAAAAGTAATTACATTTAGATAATCTCACACAGGATCTATATTTAGATCCTTCCAAGTCCTAATCAAAGCCTTCTAGTTATTGAAAGTGAGAGGACACAAATCTGAACTTCTTGCGATTGTCCCCAAAAAACTACTAAGTTCAGAAACTGTCTTTTCATTAGGCCCAACCGGTTGTCCTTCTTCATTCAAGATGATCTCTTGTCTATCTTTAAACTCTCGTGAATGAATTTTCCGACATATAGTCTTTCCTCATTTTTTTATTAATCCTGACAATAAACCACATAATAGTAATTAAAAAAGTAAAAATAAATTGCAAATTTTTATATCCAATATGTAATCAACAAAAACATATATACCATTGGTTCCCTCACTTTCCTCACTTTCGTAGTTGATACCCTCCTCCATTTCATTTTCTTCTATATCTTCATCTCCTGAATCCTCTACTCCATGTTGTTCCTTATTCTTATTGAGATATTCTTCTTATAGGCTTGTTGATGTACTGGTGATCCTTGAACTTGATTTCCCATGGTAGAGCTGACTTGCCTCTTAAGGTTATTGTTTTGATGGAGTCCTTTGTTTTTTCCCTCAATTTTCTTAGAGACTTTTGATTCTATTAAACCTTGAGTAGCCATTGTTGACTTTTGTTGCTTCTGAAGATTATTATTTTGAGAAAGGGTTTTGTTTTGCTCATCAGTTTTCTAAGAGACTTGGGATTCTATTAAACCTTGAAGACAAGGAGCCTTTGTAGACCAAAGTTGTCTCTTGATATTATTATTTTGACCAACCCCTTTGTTCTTCTCAACAATTTTCTTAGATGGTTCAAGAATTGGTTGGACTGCAACTACCTTTTGGTTTGGCTTTTTATTTTGTGTTTGAATTGAATTCCTAGCTTCCAATGATTGCTTCGATTGGTCTAGCTTTTGATTGCTTTCTTTTTTAGATTTAGCATTTTCTAACTTGACTCTATATTGCCGCATTAAGTCATTGCTGGACTTAGCTTGAATATCAAGCCAAAAAACATTCCCTTTGTTCATTTTCCTGCAATCAAACAAAAGAAATAACATCGAGAATTATTATTCAAAGTCCAGAATGAGTAACAAACCGTCCTAAAAACAGCAGTCCTAAAAGTAGCAAGAAGTCCAAATAAGTAACTAAGAAACAACAATCCTAAAAGTTTTGGATTGCTTCTTCTGTTTGATTGCAGGAAAATATAGCAGTCCAAATATAGCAGTCCTAAATATAGCAGCAGATCAAAGAAAAAGCAGTCCTAAATATAGCAGCAGTCCAAATAACAAGCAGTCCTAAATATAGCAGTAGTCCAAAATATAGTAGTCCAAATAACAAGTATATAACAGCAGTCCTAAATATAAAATATATAGCAGTCCTAAATAACAAGTATATAGCAGTAGTCCTAAATATAGCAGTCCAAATAACAAGTATATAGCAGCAGTCCTAAATGCATCAAGTATATAGCAGCAGTCCTAACAAGTAAATATAGCAACAGCCCTAAATATAGCAGTAGTCCAAAATATAGCAGTCCAAATAACAAGTATATAGCATCAGTCCTAAATATAAAGTATATAGCAGTCGTAAATAACAAGTATATAGCAACAGTCCTAACAAGTAAATATAGCAGCAGTCCTAAATAGTAGCAGTCCAAAATATAGCAGTCCAAATATAGCAGTCCTAAATATAGCAGCAGTCCAAAATATAGCAGTCCTAACTATAGCAGCAGTCCAAATAAGAAGTAGTCCTAAATATAGCAGCAGACCAAAGAAAAAGCAGTCCTAAATATAGCAGCAGTCCTAAATAACAAGCATTCATACAAACAACAGTCCAGATCTTAACATGTAGTTCAAATAAGTAACAAGTAGTCCTAAATACAACAGTCCAAATAATTGTAACAAGGACAATAGAAAGTGTCAAAAGACATTTATTGTAAGTAAATAAACAGAAGTTCAAATAATTGTAACAAGCTATCCAAAACAACATTCATTATAAGTAAATACAAATTAATGAATAATAAACTAGTCCAAAAGAGTCTCATCAAAACTAGAATCTTCATCAGATTCTTTTTCATCCGACACACATAGAGAATTAACAATAATCGTTGGTGGAATATCATTCCTAACAAATTCAACTTCACGAGTTTCATCGCTTGCAACTAGATTAATTGGATGGTCAGACAGATCACATTGATATGGTTGTTGGCCATTTGAATTTGATTGTTCGTTGAAGTTAAAAAATTCCCTAGGAATAGACTTCATAACATAATGTCTATTTGGATTAGAAGGATATTGAATGTAGAAGCATTGGTGGACTTGAGATGCCAATACAAAAGGATCGTCCATGTAGCATCTCTTGTTAAAGTAAACACAAGTCAAGCCAAACTTGTCTTCTTCAACTTCAAACCAATCACATCTAAATAACACAAACTTCAACATACCATAATAATCATACTCAACTATTTTAGTAATTGATCCATAGTAAGCTATTGATTGTACTATTGGATTTTCATCTTTGGTACTTGCAAAACTTTCAGTTACTGCCATTAGTGTCACACCACTATTTTGTGTTTTACGTCTAGCATCACGGTGTTTTGTATGAAACCTGTATCCATTAATTACATAGCCAGAAAAATGTCTTGCAATTTTATTTGGACCTCTTGATAGCTTCTTAAGTTTGTCAGATACATTGATTAACGCAATAATGGAGAGAAACGTAGTTTTTCTGATTAAATGGAGTCATGATTGATAAAATTAATGTCAAAAATGAATTCATTGGCCGATTTTGTGTGGGATAGAGGATGGAATCAATTCAAATGACAAAGAAATGGTGGGAATGAATTTTAGAGGAAGATATTTTCTTGTATGTCTGCGGTCGGTGCGTTCTTAAAAGAAGAGGAAGTCTTTCTCAATTTTTTTTCTTCTTCAATGCATATTGAAATATGCGAATAGCTCAAAATTGAGGTGTAGAAAGCAAACAGCCCAAACAAAACAATGGTAGAAACAAACAACAATGAGGGGTACAAAAAGTGGTCTATCCCAAACTTTATTTTATTTTTTTTATAAATGTTCCCAAGAAATTTAATTACTTTTTTTATGCATCCATAATTAAAATATTATTCTCTAAAATAATCACATTAAAATACTAATATCTACCCACACTCTTTCAGAATACAAATCCCTTTTATTTATTATTTATAAACTTTACTAAAATGTTCAACCCTAAAATATGTAAACTCAAATACTATTATTTATAGAAAAATATATAAAATAATAAAATATAATATTTGTTATTTACATGACTTATTTAGTCAAATATATACAAGATTAGCATATCATAGAAAACACTCATATAACAAAAATTAGTAACAAAATTTATCTACATTCTAAAATAATTTTAATCGCAAATCCTATTTCATTAATAAAATATTTTATTATAAAAAGTGGCATCTTACAATTCTCCCCTCATTAAAGAAATTTCTTACTCAAAATTTGCGGTGAGTGAACTAATATCTAACTTACCACTCTCAAGATTCAAACTTAGTCTATAAACATATTTAAGACATTCACTCTTCAATTAAGCACAACATGTCAAAAATAAATTAACTTAGTATGATAGGCTAACATGACACAATAAATCAATGAAACACATATCACATTTTCCATTCAATTATGAAATAAAATACCATAGAGTTACTCACTATAATTTACATATAAAATATAACATATAGATATCGTTAATAACAAATTAGTTCATTTAGTTTGGTTAAATGAAACACATTCCAATTACATTGTCAATTTCAACTACTTCTTTCAAATAAAATATTACTAGTTTTACTCCTTAAAATAAAATTAAGATAGAGATACTATTAAACTTAAGTCTAACAAAGGGATAAATTTTGAAAATATTAAACACATCTTACAACTTATTGACATTATAATAGATTCACAGTCAATCACTCTATAAAAACAAACTTTATACATAATCTAGGAGAAAGAAAAAAAATTCAATGATAGAGATACTATTTCACAATAACATATATTTAATAATTCAATTCATTCAATTGATATATGTAACGAACATGTTTTTCAGTTATTTAAAGAATAAAATTAAAAGGTACTATTAACAAAATAATGAGTTATTGTCCTCTCTTTTATCGAAGATGAGTCATCGTGGTAGCTAGTCCCCATACTCATGTAGTCAACTACTTAAGGTAACTATAACTTCAGTGATACAAATTCAAACATGAATTATTAAAAGTATCTTTAACGTGGTTCAGGAGTGCGAAGGTGGCGCCACAACTCCTACTCCTTACTTCAAGTTAAAAATTCATTTAATTACACATTCATATTAATTTATTTGTAACTTACAAGTAGCCGTTGCAGCGCCGTTGACACAACTCATAAAGAATAATCATATTTATGCATGGACGGAGGAATGTGAGAGGATTTTTTAGGTGATGTAAGAGAAACTAACCATATCAACAGTGTTGGTGTTGCCACAACCAGAAGAACCGTATGAAGTTTATTGTGATGCTTTTTTACAAGGATTGGGTTGTGTACTTATGCAGAACCTACATGTGGTATCATATGCTTCAAGATAGTTGAAGATGCATGAGTGGAATTATCCCACAAATGACATGGAGTTGGCTGCAATAGTTTTTGCACTAAAGATTTGGAGACACTATCTGTATGGGTGCAATTTTGATGTATAGAGTGACCATAAAAGTTTGAAGTACTTGTTCGACTAGAAGGAGCTTAATATCTGCAAGCAGAGATGGATGGAGTTCATCAAGGATTATGTGTTCATGTTCCATTACCACTTAGGAAAAGAAAATGTGGTGGTTGATGCCTTGAGCAGAAAGGGAACCCATTTGTCATCCATAACATTGAAATGGTTAGAGTTGTTAAAGAATTTCCGTGACTTGGATCTTAATTTGGTTTCCTTGTCGGGGAAAATACAATGTGAAATGATCATGATAGATAATAAATTGATGAATGAGATAAAAATTCTTCAAGTGATCGATGAGACTATTTAGGGGAGACGAAAGTTGGTTGAGACTAGAAAGGCTCTCGAATTTGAAATGGGTCCAGATAACATTTTGTGGTTTAATAAACGTATTAGAGTGGCCGATAATGGAGAGTTGAGTAAGAAAATTTTGGATGAGGCCCAAAAGAGCAAACTGAGTATTCACCCTGGTACTACGAAGATGTATAAAGATCTGAAGCATAGATTTTGGTGGCCAAAAATGAAGAAAAAAGTGGCATAATATGTGGCGACTTGCCTATCTTGCTATATGGCTAAGGTTGAACACCAAAAACCTGTTAGATCGTTGCAGTCATTAAATGTACCAGTGTGGAAATGAGATAACATATCTATGGACTTTGTGGTGGCATTATCTAAGACTCGAAAGAAGTTTGACTCTGTAAGACCCATAATTTTAAAGTGTACTTTATGTATTTTGGTGTGTTTTTGGTAATTGAACACAGAGGCTTTTTAGCCAAAGCTATTAATATTTTGGAGTTTATATGACCAAGAAGATATTTGATGCCGATTAGAATTACTCGTCGATAAATAAATTAAATTAACTGCGGTGAATCTTTTACAAATAGTTTAATGCGTTATGGGTAAAAGAGTAATTTAATAAATATCTAAAGAGTTGGAGATATTTGTTAAAAATAGTTAATATCTGTTTATATATAAAGAAAAGGAAAGGAGGGAAATGGGAGAAAAAGAAATAGAAAGGAAAGAAAAAGGAAGAAAGGAAAACTGAAGGAAAACAGAAAACATTTTCCGCCTCCTTCCTCTCTCTGCCTCACGCATCATCAATTTCTCCCTTCCTCCATCGTTGCTCTTTTTTGCTTTCTTTTCTTTCCTTTGAGTTCGCAATTGATAGTGGGTGATAGGACAAGGATTTCTCAACTTCACTCTTCACCTTTGATTCGAAAACAAAGAAAAACGGTATTAGGGATTCAAACTGAAATCTCCCCGTTTCATCTAGATCTAAGCGTCGTTTCAAGAAGTGATAGAAGGGAAAGTTGCTCACCACTACACTACGGTGCTAGTGAGCTAACTTTGAAAGCGACGTCGCGAGCAAAGTTTTTATCGGAATCGATCGTGGTGCCGTAAATCGACGTTAAAGCTAACGTTAAGGTAAGGGCTCCTTCCAAACTTTTAGTTTGCATTTAGGGCCTTATATGTAGTTGTGTGGAGAAGAATTTGATTAGGGTTGGTGTATTGAATTGGGGAAAATGAATTTAACTCATTTATGTATAATTTTGAGTAAATGAAATTTGATGTATTTGAGTGTTATGATTGCGTTGATTTGTGTTCATCGTACATGGCGTGTTCATACTTGATGTTTTTTGATTGATGTGATTTGGTGTGAATCGTGGCTTGAATTTGATAACATGTTTGGGATGTGTTTTGTGTGGAAAAATGATTTTGTTTGAGTTATGGATTGAATGTGAAAGCACGTTTGAGTTTGTTTTGTGTGGAATTTGAAAACCATTAAGTTAAACGAGTATTAAAATGGGAAATCTCTTAATGTCTTGTTTACTTAATGTGACTTTGTGAAAATCGTTTAAGGTAAATGAGTATTAAGAATGGGGAATCTCTTAATGACTTATTTACTTAATGTTGTCGTGAAAACCATTAGAGTTAAACGAGTATTAAGAATGGGGAATCTCTTAATGTGTGTTTTGGAAGATCGTTTAGGTTAAATGAGAATTAAGAATGGGGAATCTCTTAATGTCTTATTTACTTGAAGTTTGTTTTGAAAATCGTTTAAGTTAACTAGGCGTTAAGAATGGGGAATCTCTTAATGTCTTAGTTACTTAATGTTTGGTGTGAAAATCGGTTAAGTAAATGAGTATTAAAAATGGGGAATCTTTTAATATCTACATTTACTTAATGATCGTTGTGGATGGAGTCAGTATACGCTCATGCATTTTAATGCTTTTTGTAAATCGTGCAGTCCCGTGATAGGTGGCACCTTGATAAATAGTACTTTGGCCTGTGATAGGCGGTACATTTATGATTTACGTTTTTGTAAATTGTGCAAACCCGTGATAGCTGGCACCTTGGTAAATAGTACTTTGGCCCATGATAGGCGGTACATTTACGATTTACGGTTTTTTGTAAATTGTGCAGACCCGTGATAGGTGGCACCTTGGTAAAGAGTACTTTGGCCTGTGATAGGCAGTACATTTACAATTTACGTTCTTTTAGTAAACCGTGCAGACCCGTGATAGGTGGCACCTTGGTAAACGATACGGGCCCGTGATAGGCAGTACGTTTATGGTTTACGCTTTTTAGTAAATCGTGCAGACCCGTGATAGGTGGCACCTCGGTAATTGGTACTTTGGCCTGCGATAGGCGGTACAATTATGATTTACGGCCCTTCGATGAGGGTTTTCGTTTGGAATTCCGAGTCCATGCATTTTGGCATATACGCAATGCATTAGGGTGCTTGGCACACGAGTCGTGGTTGATTCAAATTATGATTGTGTTGATTTTGCTAAGTGTTATGTTTTGAAACTATGTGTAAGTGTGTTTGATTCAAATTGTGATTGTGTTGATTGTACTAAGAGTTATGTTTTGGAAATGTGTGATAGTATGTTAGATTGTAAAACGATTTCGAAACTCATAATGTCGTGGTGATTGTATGGGTATTACTATGTGTTAAGGTTTGGAGTGGTGTTTGAATGTGATTGAGTTAGTTTATGTATTTTTGAAAGAATATATAGGAAAATCGATTTACCCAATCGATTTGATGAGTTACAGGGACCTTCCCTTGCCAAAAATCGATTTACCCAATCGATTTTGTAATATGTTTTTCAAAACCACTTAAGAAATCGATTTGGTAAATCGATTGGATTCATTCTAGGGGCTCTGTCTTTCACGAAATCAATTTGTCCAATCGATTGGATTCATTACAGGGGCTCTGTATTTCTCGAAATCGATTGCCCCAATTGATTAATGCAAGTTCAGAGTTCAATTTTCACTAAAAACTTTCAGGAAATCGATTTACCCAATCGATTGAGTCAATCGATTTACCCAGTCGATTGATTTAAGCCCAAAGTTCAATTTTCACTAAAAATTGATTTCCCCAATCGATTGGCTCAGTGGAAAATCTTATTTTGAGTTAGATAATTGATTTCTCAATTGATTTATCAATGTTTTGGTCAGTTATATATTACTTGATATTCTGAGAACTTTATTTGACTTCATTTACATTTGGCAAGCATTATATGAACTGTTCGCATATGAAAAATCCTTTTACGGTGCATGCTTAGTTGAGAGGATATGTTATGCATTTAAAAACTTAAATGTTATGTGTTATTTTTTAATTTCGGTTGGTGACCCTTTACAACTATTATTTAAATCTGGGCTTTGCCCTCAGATGAGAGTCAGGATGACCCTACCGGTTCGTACCCTACAGATGGGAATGTGGATAGGAATGCTTGATTGGAGCCACGTTAGGAGGATCTCACGGGGCGCGTGGAGATCACTCAGGGTGTTTAGTTGTTTTGCAAAATGATCAGACTAGGTGGATAGAGGGAACATATGTCTTTCTTTTGGGTTGCTTTTATTTTTAAACTAGAAGACTGTACCACTTTTGTTATATAAATATTTTGAATTCATATTTTGATAACTTTTTCCCTCTGCTTGTAAATTATAATGACTTAATTATTTATCCAAAGGTGTTACCTTATTTATTTCTCTGTTTTATTTTAATTTCTTTTGAAAAAAAAAAAATACACCCTCGCTTTGAAAAACGGGGTGTTACAGACTCCATTCGGTGATTATGGACAGGCTCACAAAATTCTCCCATTTCATACTCGTAAGGACTACTTACAATGTATCTAAGCTTGCATAGATTTATGTTGTCGAGATTGTTAGATTACAAGGGATACCATCCAACATTGTGTCTGATAGAGATCCAAAGTTCACTTCTCGTCTGTGGGAAGCATTACATGAGCATTGGGTACTAAATTGAGATTGAGTTTCGCCTACCACCCTCAAATTGATGGTCAAACTAAAATGACTATTCAGACATTAGAGGATTTGCTAAGAGCTTATGCATTAGATAATCGAGAAAGTTGGAATGATCTATTTCCTCTTGTTGAATTCACCCATAACAATAGCTATCATGCAAGAATCGGGATAGCACCGTACGAGGCTTTGTATGGGCACAAGTGCCAAACTCCCTTGTGTTGGTATCAGGATGGTGAAAACTTGATCGTAGGACTAACGTTGGTGCAACAGACCACAAAGAAGGTGTGTCAGATCCAAGAGTGGATGGGAACAACATAGAGTTGGCAAAAGAGTTATGTTGATTGACATAGGACACCTCTGGAGTTTTAGGAGGATGAACATGTATTCTTGAGAGCGACACCTACTACTGGTGTTGGTAGGGCATTGAAGTCTAAGAAGCTTACTCCGAAGTTTATTGGACTATACCAAATTCTTCGATGTGTGGGTCCAGTGGCTTATCAGATTGCTTTACCACCGAATTTCGCCAATTTACATGATGTGGTCTATGTGTCACAATTGAGGAAGTACACGGCAGATCTATTTCCTCTTATATTAATTAATTAATTGTTGTGATTTTATTATTAACTAATTAAAACTAGTAGGAATATCTGTCTTAGAGTGAACAATGACCAAGTCAATTTTGACTAAGTTAAAATTGAATAACCCACACTACTCTTGATAAATATATTCTATAGTTTATAGCATTTAGTTTATCGAACCGTGCATTTTCTCCCTTGCATCCATTCAAATGTATAACTAGCAAGAATAAGTAGATGAATGTCAATTAATTCCTAACAGTTGGTCATTAAATGATATTATTCCAATTGAATTTCTTATTCATGTGTGCAATTAACCTCAATGAAGAGAATTATTCCTTCCTTCTGATGAGCTCCATACCTCCTTTATTAGTCGCCTACACCTCTCCTTTGTAGAATACAATTAAACTTGCAATACAGCAAAAAGTAATCCTAACCACCCACACGCCATTGCCACCATTATATATTTTCTAAGCCACTCGGACAACCATCCCCATGTTCCCTCACATTCTGGTCAAAGTTCTAAACTGTTGTTCATTCATCATGGTGAGATTTTCAAGGTCTATAAAGTGTCACCAGGAAAGAAACCACTCAAGGTAAGGGTTTTTCCCATGCAAAGTTAGGATCGATTTTAAATTAACGGTTTGTTAGATATTGATATGCTGTTTGGATGTCTTAAAAGAAAAAGGTTGATTTTATTTTTGTCTTAAGGAATTTAACTATAATGTTTTGATTGTTTCTTTTGAGTAATACATTTATCTTGATGAACTTAATTATAGAGTTCTATTTTATTATTATACCTTGATAAGTATGCTTGTGGTGAATATGTTTAACGTATTAACTATTTTAGAGTACTGAATTATAAAGTTATAATTTTTATGATGATATCAATAGTAATATGTTTGTTATGATGTATTTTATTTTAAGTCTTGACTTGTTGAGTATTTTAAATTTAAAATTTGACTTTTATGAACAATATGTGTCTTGAGGAAATTGATGAGCATTTTATATTTTTAATTTTGACAATATGAGAAAATTGATTATCGAAATCCATTAATGTATAGTTCATTTTTATAATGGGAAAAACTCTATAGTGAAAGGAATAAAATTTCTATTTTTATCGTATTCTTTGTGATATGAGTTTTAAATTTGATAAATAATATGTAGCCAAATTGAATCTTATGGATTATTAAAATGATAGTGGTGATTTTTTAGATATTTGTTCACGTGCATATTTTAGGTATTGAATATTATTGAGTTCTAACTATGATCATCCATGAGAGTACAAGTTTGATGTCTTATGTGATTAACAAAAAATTAATCTAGAATATTTTTCCCTAGTCATTGCCTAAGTAGCTGGTGATTTGTGGTTTGAATAGTTTTCTCTTTTTGGTTGCCTAAGTGGCTGGTTATTTGTGTTATGACATTTTTTCTTTGTGGTTGCCTAAGTGGCTAGTGATTTGGACATTTCGAGTATCATTGTCATGACATACAATATGCATCTTTGTGGACGCCTTAGTGGCTTGTTTAATTTTTCCCATTGGTATGAATGACTTCTTTGTGGACGCCTTAGTGGTTGGCTATATCCGGATTACATATGTTTAGAAGCATGCATAACTTGCATACATTTTAATGTTATTCTTATTTCGATCTAACTATTTGTTCTAAGGTGAGTTGTTACTTGATCTACTCAGTACATTTTATAACTTGGGAGAATTATTCAGAAGAAAAAAAAAATTGATTCCTCTAAATCTTTTATTACAAAAAGATTTTATAATTATATTTATGTTTGTTAACTTATTATTTGGTGTAATTTTTGTCGTGGGATAAACTGGTCTCTTACACCAACATTTAGGTACTAACAATATATCTCGAAGAGTTGCATCAATGACGTTTGCTTGGCGCACGCGTGTGAGAAAGGGTGAAGTTTAACTTAAAAATAAAGTTTGTAGTGATATGACCGATGTGATTCATTTTTAAAGTTTATAAAATGAAATCAAACTATTTTCAAGTGAAAATTTTATTTATTACATAATGAACTACTTCTAAAAATTATGTCGTTTTTGAAAGAAAACAAATATTTTTAAGTAATGTCTTGGATCAAAATCTGAGTCGTTACATTATTTAACACTATGTTATTATTTTATAGTTTGAGAACAAATGATACTTTATGGTGCGTTTGCTATATTATCAATGCTATGACTTTTAATGTTTCTTAAATATCAATTATTTTATAAGATGTATAAATATAATTGAGGAGGTGCAAAAAATAAAATAAATATATAAATAAATCGATTTACAATTAGCGTCGGCCATGTCCGATGCAACGCAACATGTTTTTTTTTCGGCTTTTCAACTGTTGACCGTAGCGTCGGCTTGATGGACGCTATATTTATTAATAAAGTTGACTTTTATTTAAATGTTCACTTTTATGAGTTGACAATAACGTCGGTGTAGGCGACGCTAACTAATTTGTTGACTAAAACTTGACTTTAGAGACGACCACCCGACGAATAGAATTTTTTTAAATAGCGTGTCAATGGATATAAATTGATCGACGCTTATATAGCATCAGATGAAATTTGGCCGACACGATGTATTAACTTTGACATTTTAGCCTAGGCCCAACACTAACGCTAATCGAATGCTAAATAAACGTTAGCGTCGGCTTTTAGCCTATTAGCATGGACTTTTGGCCAACGCTAAAATATTTTTTCTTGTAGTGAATAAACTTGATATTTTTTGCACTAAAAACCTAGTAGATTTAACCAATTTGAATTATTTTATTATCTCATTATCAATTCTGCAAATATCTTAAATAAATGAGTAAATAAGAAGATGTTGAAGTCAAAACTATAAAATAAGATAGAATAAAGGGTAAATACCCTCTTAAAATCATACAGAAATAGGTTTATCAACTTGGTAAATAATACTAGTCTGTGTTGAGGCTGTACATTTATGATTTATGTTCCTCGATTAGGATTTGAAATTTCAGAATTATATGCATTGACATATAAGCATTGCATTTGGGTATTTTGTCACACGAATCATTTTTGTTATATGATGATATATTTATATGCATGCTTGTTTATCATATGATACCATGCCATGATATGCTTTTGAGGTTTATATTTTTGTATATAGGTTGTTTTTAGATTGTGACCCTCTATTACTATTGTAGATCAGACTTATACCCCAGGTTCTTAAATTTTTGAGTTGTGCAAGAATTGCAATGTCATCGAAGACAAGGCATAGCAATGATTTGGATTGGCGATCAAAAGCGGCGAGGCTTAATGTCACATATGTGTCCTCAGTACCCAATCATACTCTGTTTAGTGTTTCAAGATCAGCTTAGAATTTTATTTAATAGTTTTATCTAAACTACTTTCCTTGTTGTTGAATGTGAATTGATTGACTGGAACTTCTTTATCTGAAACAATTGTGACTTTTTTATTCAATGTCAATTGATCGACTCTAATAAAGTCAGTTGTGTCGAAATCATGTTATAAAATGTGGCAATGACTCTAATCTTTGCTTTTGGAAAAGAATCATGCAATTGAATATTTTCCTTAGATTTTAAATTAAAGGACGATTATGATATTTTATCCATAAAAGTTAGTTGTTTAAAAAAAAAAATACACACTCCCCGTTAAAAATAATAGTGTTACACTTTTCTTTAATCAAACATATTTCAGAAGCTTTCATGAGTTTTAATAATATTTTAAATCATCAACGTAAACCTCAATTATAACAAATAAATTTTCAAATATATTATTAAAATATAACTAATTATATCATTCTCATATCCCTAATTTGGAAACATTCCTTAACAATATTATACATCAAGCATAATGTTTTAGTATATAAAGAGACTTATTTATTTCGATTAAGTAGTTTCTTCAAGAGATTAAATTATATATCTATATACAATTATATCCTTTAGCATATTGCATATAATCATCATTGTTAAGTTAGTCATTAACAAGTATTCACTTCAGGTGAATATATCACTTCAAAATTAATAGTAAAATATTAATCAGTATTCTTGAATAGCACATCAAACAAACTTTATATATATGTATTAATTTCATCAATTCTCATTTTCTTTTTCGTACAAAAAATCATTCAATATAATTATCATCACATATTCAGATTAGCATATTACAAATTCCCAAACACTCACTACGCCAAAAATGATATTTTATAGCACGCCTTTTATAGGGCTTCTTAATTACAAGCCATGTTGTATAATATTTTAAAAATAACGGAGGATACAACAGCGCTTTTTTGACAAGCGTTATGGAAAAAGCGTTGTTGTAGCGTCATATAGGGTCACATAACGCTTGCACATAATGTTTACAAGGCTTTTACAACGCTTTTTCAAAAGCGTTATAAACTGAAGCGCCCTCACATAATATTTTAAATCCCTTTTGGAGCGCTATAAAAACAAGCACTGTAAAATATAGCGCTCCCACCTTACGTTACATAGCTTTTAAAGCACCTTTTTGAAAAGTGTAATAAAAGACTTGTGTTTTCACATAATTAAATTACCTATTAGAGCGCTTTTTATACAAGCGCTGTTAAAGGATTTTAAAAAATAAAATAAGAAGGTCTTTTACAGAGCTTTTGGACAAGCACTTTAAAAAGCTTCTAAAAAAATATTATAATAAACTTTTAAAAAATAAAATAAGGAGGTCTTTTACAGTGCTTTTGGACAAGCGCTTTAAAAGGCTTCTAAAAAAGCGGTAATAGGTTTTTAAAAAATAAAATAAGGAGGTCTTTTACAGCGCTTTTGGACAAGCGCTTTAAAAGACTTCTAAAAAAGCATTGTAATAGACTTTTAAAAAATAAAATAAGGATGTCTTTTACAGTGCTTTTGGACAAGTGCTTTAAAAGGCTTCTAAAAAAACGAGTAATAGGCTTTTAAAAACTAAAATAAGGAGATCTTTTACAGCGCTCTTTCAAAAAAGTGTTGTAATAGGGTTTCGCGTAGTGCATTTGCGGATTACATATTCAACTATTTTGTTTTATAATTTCTAATAGATTATAGTTCATGATCCTTAGTATCATTGACCACATATAACAATATATTATATGCAAATATATTGTCAACGTTGTCTTTATATATGTTCCATCGTATTATATTTATAAAATAATTTATTGAGATTTCATTATTTTCAAATATTCAGGTACTAATAAGATCTTCTCGAATTGGAAAATCTATTACGTCAAATACTCTTTTAAATTTTTTATATCCTTACTTGGGACATCTTTATTTTTAGATGTTTTTCCTTGTTCAAATATTTTTATATTAATCTTGAACCTATATATATATATCATGCTTCATGTATGAATGAAACTTATTTTCAATGATGCATTATGCAACAAACACTTCAATTTCGATTGATGCATTAGTAGATGATAACTAGTTTCCTAAATTTTTCAAATGAGTTATGTTTTGAATTCATGATCAAATACTCTTTTAAATTTTTTATATCCTTACTTGGGACATCTTTATTTTTAGATGTTTTTCTTTGTTCAAATATTTTTATATTAATTTTGAACCTATAAATATATCATGCTTCATGTATGAATGAAACTTATTTTTAATGATGCATTATCCAACAAAGACTTCAATTTCGATTGATGCATTAGTAGATGATAACTAGTTTCCTAAATTTTGCAAATGAGTTACGTTTTGAATTCATGATCAAATACTCTTTTAAATTTTTTATATACTTACTTGGGACATCTTTATGTTT
>JBBPBR010000006.1:34938839-34950489 GCA_037974775.1 Cicer pinnatifidum
ATTATTATTATTATTATTATTATTATTATTATTATTATTATCTTCATCCTTAAATATAAGAATCTATAACAAAAAACATATGCTTTACTTTTTTTTATAAAATTCATTTTAACTTTTCAAGGACATTAATAAATATTTATTAACATTCTTCAAATTATTTCACATCATTTTAAAAATATTTAATAAATATTACAAAAAATATATAAATCTCTCCTCTCTTCAAAACTAAACTAATAAAATACTTAAAAATTGTGAGCAAATTTAATTTAATAATAAATAATTTTAATTTTCGTAATTTAGTGAACAAGTATTATATTGGAGTCATATTAGAGAGCAAGGTAGTAATTGTTAGCACCTCATAGCACGAACCACAACCTTTACCCGAGTCATATATGAGAGGGCTTCCGGCGGATATCATTGAAGAGAATGGTGGTTGCCCAACAGCATTTTTATATCCACAAGCACCACCTATACATAATTATAGTCATTGAATTTTTTCCATAATAATTAAGTAGTTTGGTTTTATTCAATGGGTTTGTGTAATATAAACCTCTCATATCTAAAGTGGACCCTTAGAGATGAAAAATAGTGAGTGACGTTTATAATATATTTTATAGTGAGTAATAAAAAATAAATTTATAATAACAAAAATGGAGAATATATATAATATATTTTATTAAAAATAGTGAGTGACGTTTGAAGCTAGTCTATATGAAAATTAAAACTACATGAAATTAATATTCAAGTATATACCTTCACTTCCATCACCTTTGGAAGGTCCATACCAAGTGGCCACTGAAGGTGACCAATCTGAATCAGATGAGGAGTATGAAGTAACATTAACAAGCTTCCTTGTATTGAAACAAGAGGAAGGGGTCACTAGGAATATTAAGAGTGAACCTACAAGAATGAGAATATGAGATAATGCTCGTCCAAGTGTATAAGCCATTTTATCACAACACAACTGAAACTTAAATATAAATTAATCAGTAGACTATGGGTTGGGGAATATAGTTATGGCTAGTGTGGTATTTATAGAGATGTGGTGATTAGGTTCTTATTTTTTTGACTTAGGCTTATGCTCGTAGTAAAACAAGTTTGAGTCAAAAAAAAAAAAAAAAAAGACACAGTTAATTAAAATATTTCAGACGGCAATTAAGATATGCTTAACGATCAAGGGAGGGAATTTCGGGTGTCGCAAAGTACAAGACAAATGAGATGTTTGAATTTGAGATACAAGACTTTGTTTTTTTACTAGATATAGAAGACATATTGTGCTTTGTGCACATGCTTATATCGTCAGGTAAAATAATCTTGTTTCTTATATTGCTTTATAAATAAGCGGTTTTTGTTCATATGTAACAATTGAAATATAATGACACCTTTTGACAAAGTAATTATATTAATTAAATTTGGTACTAAAATAAAATACTAATATTAACATATTAATATATAACAACATTAGTTAAGTGGCCCATGTTTAGTTACCTTTCAACTTATTATTGATTAATGTCCTAACATATTTAAGACTATTATATGAACCTTGACTTTAGCACATATCACTTGTATAGATAAAGCCAATTTTAATTAAGTTGTTTCTTTTAAAAGTAAAATCAGATTTTAGTCATCTATACAAATTTTAAGCAGAGCTTTAAAGCGAACTGTTGTTTTATTCTAAATTTTTTTTTTAAATATAAAAAATATAACAAAAACCATATATCAAATCAACTTTATCATATCAAATAAACTTTACATGAAGTAGAAAGATAGTTTATGATAAATAACTACACATTATATTAATTATATGTAATAAAGAGAGTAAGATTGAGAGAAATATTATGATAAATAACTACACATAATATTATATGTAATAAAAAGAGTAAGATTGAGAGAAATATTAAAGAGGTTAACATTTTAATAAAAATGCAGCACATGGTAGATGTGGTCTAATACACATATTTTGGTAAGGATTCTATTTTGGATTGAACTCACCTTCATTTAAGTTAGGTCCAATACAAATTCGACATGATTTAGTAGGCGATGCTACAAAACCTTTTTAAAATTAGGACAAGTCGCTCACCTTGATGATATTCAAAATGATGGTCTATCTAGATCACCTGGACTTCAAGTCATAGCCACTCGATGGCAATCGCATCATGACCATAGCCACTAGATGGTGACCACTTGTTCATAAACCCTAGAAACCCTAGGCGAAGTCACTATATAAACCAAACTCATTAGATCATAAAGGTACATACAAATTCTAACCTAAATACCTCATATACTTTGACCAATTCCTACTTGGTCGTTAGAGTATGTGTAGGTATACCCCCTTGGACGAGAAGTTGATGGAGAAAGCTCATTGTTGTTATCTCTTCTCATACACCAACATATTGAAAGTCAAGCTCCAATATTTAACCTTTACGATACTAAATAGTGGTGCCATCTATGGGAAACCTCTTATCCACGACGCACCATCACCCTTTAGAGATCTTGAGTTTGTTATATGGCTCCCTTAAAGACTGCTACTAGGGAGAAAAATATGGCGATTAATCATCAACCAAATCAGAAGCCCATTCACCTTTACAGTCTCACAACCACTCCATCCATCGATCTGATACCAATGCTTGGATTTCTTCACTAGCCATAACCTGAAGTAGAAGGCGGCGCCACAAAACTCCTAGATACCGTAGTAGTAGTCGTCCGAAGACAATGATGTGTTATCGGCAACCAAAATTAACGCCTAGTAAGGGTGGGACACAACCATAACATAATTTCTCGCTATTCAAGAAACCTCAATCTACGAGCCCAAGGCCTTAAAAGGAGAAATACCTAACTTAAGTGTAGTGTCAATCGGTCGACATCGGTCGTCCCACCGTTGTCCATAAGTAGTAATGTATATTAAAAAAACTGCCAAGGGAAGGGACTCCGTCTCGCAATCGTAGTAAGAGCCGGAAGAACCACCTCCTATAGAAAAGGAAAAAAAAGTCATTCATTGTGCCAAAGTCACTCCTTATGCGGTTAAAAACATAACTACCATGAAAGTTCCTCGAAAACAACCAACTTTAACAATGAGCAGCGTCATCGTAATGCTTTCTTGAACAATATCAATGACTACCCAATCCCTAAGTCTTTGGAGATACTGCCACCGATGGACAATTACTATGGAACATGAGACCCGAACGAACACGTCCAAGGGATAGACACCCTCCTCGAATTCCGTAATGCTAGGGGTTTAAGTTGAATGCAAGCTATTCATCCCCACTTTCAAATAATAAGCATTTGATTCGTTTGAAAACTTGAAATCAAGTCCAAACATTCGTGGGCAGAATTTTGCAGGAAATTTACAGCTCACTTTTTCGCATCTTGTAAACAATAAAAATTGGTCAAAACTTTGGGATCAATCCAACAAAAGAAAGAGGAACATTAGCATATTTACATTGAAAGATTTACAAGGGAGGTTGTGCACGTCGAGGATGCGAACGATCAGACCAAAACCTACCTTGCAAGGAAAGGACTGAGTTGTGAGAGCGACTTTGCAAAAAGCATTACGCTTAAAGTACCTTGAATTTTTAACAACCTACTGGAAAAAGTAAAGGATTACATACAATATGAAAAACATTTGAAAGCCAATGAAGTCGTATTTGATTCTGGCAAACATGATAGCATACCAGAAAGAAAAAGGGAAGGATGACTCGAGAGAGAAAAGGAGAAAAGTGGGGTCCTATTCCTTAGTACAAGAAATACACCCTCGTACCATTATGCGATAAGGAGTCCTAAAAGAATGCTTCAACACTAAATTTAAAGACAATAACATTAAGTTCCCACTACAGATCAACGGGAAAACCCTAGACCGGTAATACTAACACACAACCGAAGAGTGCGTCCAATTCAAGGATGCTATTAAGAGCTTGATACAAAAGGAAAAATTAACAAAGCACACCAACAAAAACAAGGTATATGGTCAAGGGCGAGAGACAAAGACAAGGTCGCCTAGGCCGTCTACCAAACCTGACGTGACTCCGAATGAAAGTAAAGTTATTCTTGGAGACAAAAATGAAAAGGAGGCCCCCAAAATAATGTTTGTCATGGGAAACACTTACAACCAGTGGGAAAACTTTGTCGAAGTAATGGCCATCAAAAGAAAAATATATTCTAGTTGGGAGGAAATCCCAATCATAGCCAGAATGATAGATCAATTGTACAAGCAATGGTTTCTTTATTATAAATGGTGGTTACGTATACAATATATATTTTTTATATTCGTTTGCGACTCATCTAGGTGCATTATATTGGAGCAATTGAAACATAAAAAAATATCTTAGATGGGGAATATTAGGTCATTAACTCAAAATTGATTGTAAATTAAGGGATGACTTACATGTAGTAACTCTGGGTTGATGCAAATCAATATCTCAACATACATTGCATGTTCATAAGTAAAAATTGTAAGATACAATCTTATAAGTATTGATCTTAAAATTAACATTAGATGTTTAATGAATGAATCTTCAAGTCTCTTTTTATGTATGAATATACTACATGATGTCCAATATCAATTAAAATACAATACTTATGAGAAAAATGACCTCATAGTCAAATTAGTTGATCCAATAATCTCACCAACTTATAATTACAATTTAACAACAAGCATACATGTGTCCATATAGTTGATGCATCAATATAATTTATAAAATATCTAAATGGTCTATATGATAAGTGCATTGGCTTAATACCACCTTATTAATGCTTATCAAATATCAATTTTCTTTGGAGACTAATAGTATAAAAAAGTTATTAGATTGAATAATGATCAAACTCTTTAATAAATGTACATATGAACTTTGCTAACTATTTTTTTTGCATCATACTAGACTCGAGATGGTTTAATCGGTTTTGGTAACAATAAACTTAATATCATTTTTAAAATTTTTCTTTACATTAATATATATTTCAATAGTTACAAACACACATAATTTGTAAAATTTTGTTATCCATATAAAATAATATAATAGATATTCTAAATACTTGATTTACCTCAGTTATGTCCTCATTCAATTTCTTAGAGTTATTCTATTGAATTTTTTGTAAAGAATCTAACCTCAAATAAGAGTTGCGATTAATCAAGTTCTTCCAAACACTTTAAATCATCATATTGTGAACATAAAGATTATAGTGTGGAATATAGTTTGTGCAAGCCTCAGATGAATCGATGGGAAATACGTTTTTCATGTTCATCTCATAATATATTATACTTATGAATTCAAATGCTCGATCACCCATTACCTTATTTTGATGCTTTCAAACGAGAGTACGATTCCAAAAGCAAACAATCTTAGTTCTTTGATTTTTTCCTTCAATCGATCTAACTCGACAATTTATGGGTAAACGTCAAATATAAATTATGAGAAAATACTCTAAAAACTAAATTTTGAAATTCGGTCAAGGAAAATTACCATAAATTGGAAAACCAATCAATGGATAATATAGCCACTTTTCACACAATCATTTTGGTGTTGGTTTCACTCAAATCGAATTTACGGTGAAGAAGAATGGTGCAAAATAACAAATTTTGTAAGCGGAGAAGTCGGGTATTTTAGGGAGAAATTGGGGTTGTTAAAAATCTGGAAAATTAAGTTTAATTGATTAGTTAAATGAATCAAACAAAATACTGTAATTTGGACAAAAACGGATAAACTTTTCTAGGACAGTCATCGATGAATTGTATCAATTTTCTTCTTTTTCTCACAATGTGTGGCTGCCCTATCTTGTGTTCGAGTTACTCTTTGTTTCTCATGCCCTTCATTCTTGTTATTTTCGACTAATATTTTTTTTTATTATTTAATTAGATTTTACTCTTAAATATGTCTCTAATCCATAAAACACATTTTATTTCTTTCTTCTATTTATTTTGGTATATTTTTAAAGAAAACAAACAATTATCAAAACTATTTTTTTAACACTTTTTTGTAAAACATAATTTAATTACCAACGTTTTACTAATATTTCAAAAGTAATATTTAATAAAATGAAGTAATTAAAGTAATTAATCTTTTAAAATACATTAATAATCCAAACCCTCATATTCAAAATAATCCCTAATAATACTTAATTTTCCAAATACTCAAATTAAAATATTACCATCATTAGAGAATAGTTGAAATTATAAAATAAATAAATATAACGTCAACACTTTATATTAATTACTAAATCTTAATAAATATATATATAAATAATTGAAATATAAATACGTGCATACTTAACATTAATCAAGCGCACAAAAAAATATTACATTAATTGGGCACGCGTATATACACAGAAAATCGCATAAAATCCTTTTCTTTAAAATATATGTTACACTAAAATACAGTTATTTTTTTAAAAAAATATATCAAATAATAATTATAATATTTATTATTTATATCATTCATTTAATCTAATATTTATAAAACTAGCACATCATAGAATGCACCTATATAACGAAAATGTCAGAAAATTTATCATCTTATATTCTAAAATTATTTTAACATCAAATTAATTATTTAAAATCGTATATAACTAATAAAATAATTTATTATAAAATTTAGGGTGTTACACTTATTCTAGCTACACTCTCAGTTTCAAAAGACATCCTAATCATAGAATTAGAAGGATTATGTGATTGTTGTGTAAGCGATATACACACATGTCGGAGGTTAACAAATAAGTCTCTCGTACCATAAACTCTACCACGAGTAAGACCTCCTATAGATTGTATCCATAAGTTAAGTATCGTCGCTCCACCTACCTTTTTAGCACCATATCCACTTGTTTCGCCAAGTTGTATTTGTACTTCCTCCAAAAAAAATTAAGTGTTCCCTGGACAATAGAAAATATTAATAAGGTAATGTATGATCTAATTTCTAAAATAAATTAAAGAAACAAGTCAATATATAGATAACACACTAACTTACATCAATATATGTATAATAAAGGGATTCCTCTTATAGGACTCTTGTTGTAAATGAGATCAATTTTTTTTTTGGTTGATTTGTAGTATAATGAATTTACATAAATAAAGAACATAAATAGGTAGGTTATTCGCGACTATCAATCCAAGCGTCATTTTTCCTTTTGTGGGTTGTCAAAAATAACTCTTTGGGAAGTATTTGAAGGTTATTGCTCTACAAATAAAATTAAGATTATTGGACCACAAATAAAATCAACACCATATGAATATGTAAAGAGAATTCATAATATGTCAAATTAACTTAAGATCACAACTCACAAGTAGATATCATAACATTCAATTGTATTAATCTTAGGTAAATGTAAATTTAATACATACGAGCTCAAGTGTAACATCAATATGAGCCTTGTGATGTGATGTGTGGACATCTCTGCCTCTTACTAAAGCTCTACGGTACAATACATCGGTCCTTTCTTTTTAACCAACCTAACTCAATATGCATTATTAGTTTATTATACTTTTAATTCATTTCTTTTGTTTTTAACCAACTTAACTTAATATGCATTATTTTTTTTATCAAAATCTATCTTTCTTAGAAACATGAAGTACGGAACGATCTATAAACTCAATTTGTGTGACTTTGTCAAATTTAATTATGTACAAATCCATAACAACCACAACAACAAAAATCATATCTTGTATGTGATTTTGTTAAATTTTGTCATAAACAACCAAAGTTTAGACACAATCAATTGTCAAAAGAAAAAATAAGTTCAAAATTAACAAATTATAAATTGATTTAAAAACAAACAAAATTAACAAATTATAAGTTGATTTAAAAACAAACAAGTAAACTAACGACATTTCCAAAAAAATAACCCTACCAATTTTATCCTATATATTTTATTCCTATAGAATAAATTTCAAATTCATTCAACTTTATCTTCATTAGTTTCTATATACCAATTTTATCCTATATAACTTAATCCTATAGAATAAATTTCAGCCTCATTCAATTTATCTTCATTAGTTTTTATTTAGTAACAATAAGAACAAAAGTTCCAATTTTAGGCATATTAAAGGTTTCCTTTCTTGTATATTATGATATTAAAAATCAGTTTTGGAATAGAAAAAAAAAATAGAAAATTGACGCTTATCTATTTTCAAATCTCAACAATATTACAATATCATAGTCAAAATTCTTAAGACCACAAAAAATATAAACAAGAAAATATTTGTACAAGATTAAGAGTCCATACATTTAAACAAAAAATTAAGCTATTAACACAATTTATATAATGGCATTGACTACTTAAAAACTAATGCATAGATAATTTACCGCAAGTCATTGAAACTACTTAAAAAAACGCCCCATTGTGCTTTATAAAATGTGTTGATATTATTGGCTTAAATGCAGTTTTGGTTCCCTTATATTAGATGAGTCACGACAATATTCCCTCATTTTATTTCTCCACAATTTTGGTCCTCAAATAGAATTTTGGTCCAAAATTTGATAAAGTGTCATTCTTTTAAGCCACACCACACCATTTATAATAATATATCTCAGGTACAATTGTTGCACAACGAGATCTTGAGGCATGGTATGACTTAAATAAGTGCAAAGAAATGATACTTCATCACGTTTTAGACCAAAATTCAGCTTGAAGGACCAAAACTGTAGAGAAATAAAATGAGAGTACTATTTTCTTGATTCAACTAAAATAGGGGGACCAAAACTACAATTAAGCCTATAATATTATTCAAGTACATTCACCAAGTAATGTTCAATATCTTTTATTGATTAAAATATAGATATTCTAAGACAATTAAATATATCATTCAGTTAATGTTTTATAATTAATAGAAGACCAATTTTCCTTATATAATAATATGAATAAAATCATGTTTCTTAGAAGATGAGTCTCAATATTAAAGTTAACTTATGAAGATGTTGTGTTAGAATTAAAAATCCAACTATATAATGGGGTTAGACCCCAACATTCTTCCATAGAACCAAAACCAAAACCAATTTGTAAGACAGAGAAAAAAAAATATCTATAATGGCGTATGCTTCTCTCATTTTTGCATTGGCCGTGATCTTTTTCAATATATCATCTTTAAATATATTGTTTAAAATATGTTACAGTGACATTTTTATTTTAGTTTTGAGTCAATATATTTTAATCAAAAACAAAATTAAACAAAGTTTAATTTTGATATATTAACGGGGTATAAAAAAAAAATATCGTACTATATATAAATTGAAATTTAATATCAATCATCTATTATGCAGCTGAAGACGTAATAATTTTCTATATGGAAAAAAAAAATCAAATGGAAAGCTTACCATTTCTACACAGAGGAAACATCTTAGTTCCTGTAATAGCAATCAATTACTGACCTACATGATGGAGAAGCTACAACACTATTATTTAATTTTAACTTGTGCTATTACTATGAAAGTACAACGAGAGGTAACAAAATAATCAAATAATGCAATAAAAACAAAACCCTACAAAAGAGGAGACAAGAAGAGGATAAAGAGACGATAACAATACATAATGAGTATCAATAGAACGAACATAACAAGGAGAAGAAAAAGGCAAAAACGATCATAATCAGGTTTTGCGATTTTGAGAGAACAAGAGCGAAAAGGTTGAGGTTGAACAAGAACAAACCGTTTCAAATGGGTTTTGCGATTCTGATTAAACAAGAGAAATCGAACAAGTTGAGGTTGAAAAGAACAAACCAATTCAAATGGATTTTGCGATTCGGGGGAAAAGGAATAGGGTTTCAGGTTTGAGGGAAAAAGAAAAAGTGTTTTGTGTGAATTGAGAGGAAAAATTAGTGAAGGAAAAAGAGATGGATAAGGGTAGGTAAAAATAAAAGTAAAGAAATTTTATTGAAAAAAAAAGGTAAAATATTTAATTTTACAAATAAGAAATTATAGCGTCTGACCAACCAACACTAAAAGGGAAAATAAAATAAAAAATAATAGCGTATGGCATATTTTACTTAGTGTCGGTTAATGCACTAGCGTGCGCTGGCCAAAGAACTTCAAGGACAAAGAATTTCATGAGAGAGTTCATAGACAAAGAACTTTAAAAATAGTTGTTTGTATAGGTAATGATCTGATTCTTCTTAGTATATTTTTCACTTATCACTTGATAATTTTTACCTTATTTATCACAAGATATGCATTAAGTGAGCCATCATTCAAATATTACCACAATGAAATCAGGATGATAAATCCATAGGCTTTAAGATGGGTCGATAATATACTCAAGAACAATAGACTATGACATATTCTCAAGGTCGATGATGGGGACTCACGTCAATAAACATTTTCGAGTCAATAAATAAAGTGCTCAAGGGTGCACGCAATCTCCCAATCATTGCTTTAGTCCAATCAACTTACTATAGATTGAGAGTTTCAAATACAGAAATGGGACAACAACATTAGGTCATTAGCTTTTGGTCGAACATACACAAAAGATTGCATGGCCAACATTAAATATTAAATTAGTAAGTCTAACAATCACTAAGTCATGCAATTCGACCAAATTTTTATTCTTTCGTGGTGCATGAAACCGTAAACCCAAGAGAGGTGTGACCAATTAGTCATTTCAAAGTCAACCTTCAAAGAAAATTATGTAATTGTGGAAATTTTCATGCTAAATAGTGTCTTGTTCACATGTCATAGTTGTATGTTCTTATGCTCGTCAAAACTATTAGCGCATCTACCTAACATGTACAACATGGTTAATATATTTAAAATCTACAATGAAGAGTTTCCACTTATACCCAATGAAGGTGAAAGAGTGTATCACAATCCTAAAATGTGGAGAATTAAAAAATGTTGTACAAATAGTACCTGCATTAGAACTGAAATGGATGTTAGAGAAAAAGTGTCAAGAAAAAGCAGACTATGTCAGTTAACTAATCATGCTCGAAAAATATTGTCCAAATGCTATGAGAAACTGTAGTCAATCTACGTAATTTTTGTAAAATCCATATTGTTGTTTTTTATAAATGAATTTTAATGAATTATATAATTATATTTTTTTTTTAAAAAGGATATAAGAAGTTTATTTTTGATCAAATTGCAACTTCTGTATTTAAAAGAAAATTAGAAAGAAAAAATATCTATGCCAACACCAAGTCACCATTGCAAACGGTTTTCTTTAGGAAGTCACCTTACAAATGTTGATTTTTTACTATGGCAAAAAAAATAGATTGAAAAGTAGTTTTTTTTTTCTTTCAATAATCAATTTATGAAATATTTTTTTCAATATAACGTCTCTTTTTAAAATTATATATTCATCTATTATGTTTTTACCATAATAGGAAGTCATCATTTGCAATGAGACTTCCTAAAATAGTTCACGTTTGCAATAGCGACTTGGTGTTGGATTAGTTTTTTTTTTTTTTTTTTTAAATATAGAAGTTGTCTTTTGTAAAATGGATTTCATACATCCAATTTTTATAAAAAACTTAATAGTAAAAAAAGAATATAATTCATTAAAATTTTTTTATAAAAATTTATTCATCCAAATAATTCTCGTATTAGAACTGCACTCTTGTCAATGTACTTTTGGTAAAATTTTAGGAATGAATTTTAATGAATTATATAATTTTACTGTTTTTGTTTCCGTTAATTTTTTAAAAAATATTTAGATGTAAGAAATCTATTTTTCAAAA
>JBBPBR010000006.1:34955639-34966904 GCA_037974775.1 Cicer pinnatifidum
AATTTAAATTTTAATTTATTTATAATTTAAATTAATCTATAATTACAATTATAATTATTAATTTAAATATTTAATTTTTTTTAATATTTTATTATTAATAATTTAAATATTTTATTATTAATATTTTATTATTTAAATTAATCTTTAATTTAATTATTAATCTTTAATTTTAATTTCAATATTTTATTTTAATTTCAAAATTTTTAAATTTTTAATAGTTTAATTTATAATTATATTATATTTTAAATTTAATTTAAATTTTAATTTAATTATAATTTAAATTTAAATTTTAATATTATATTTATATTAATTTATTATATATAATATTATAATAAACTATTAATTTTGAATTTAAAAATTAATTTTTTTAAATACGTAATATTTTGTGGCGGCCTAAGCCCTCACAAAGGAGGGAGTTTGTGGCGGTCTGGGCCCTCACAAAGTTTTAATCTGAAAAAGTCAACATGTCCTTTGTGGCGGTCTATGCCCTCACAAAGGCAGCTTTTTGTGGCTGCAAAGACCCTCAGAAATGCAGCATTTTGTGGCTGCAAAAGCCCTCACAGATGCCAACCTGTTTCACACACTTTGTGGCTGCAAAAGTCCTCACAAAACTTTGTGACCAACTTATTTGTGGCTGCCAAAAGCCCTCACAAAATCTCACTTTGTGGCTGCTTCTTCCCCTTTGTGAGGGCTTTTGGCCCTCACAAAAACCTTGTTTTCTTGTTGTGATCGGTCTGGTTCTTAAAACACTGTTAGGAACAGAAAAGACATTATAACGGTGGAAAATAAAAATTCAAATGCATTCATGATTGAAAATTGAAAAATGAATGCATTGTATAACTAACTTATTATCACTACAAGAAAAGATTTCTATACCTATGGAAAATTACCCACGAATATCAGTTCGTAGATAAATTATTTAATATCTACAAGAATTGGGTTGTCATTGTATCTGGTTTCTTCAATCCTTGTTTTTGTAGTCATGTGGACACAACTTGTATTTTGGTACATGGTGGGATAGAGAATTTTGTCCACCATATGACTTTGAATCTCCTAACGAGAATGGTTTAGGCCTCCTTTTGCTCAAATTAATGTACCAGGCTAATACCCATGGTAAAAAGAATTTGGTAGAAAAGAGCGTTAGAGGGTTAAAAATGTGTTCTCTGTCTGTGGGTTTATAGTGGGTTTTGTATAGACAAAAAATCTCTTGGACTTCCGGTTTTAAGATATCTAGAATGGAGCCATAAAGTTTCCACCAATGGGCAAACCAGTAAGGGATTTTTTAGGGTTCCATAGTAAAACTGAAGAAAAATAGCCAAGTGTGAATAAATTTTTGATTTTGGATGAGGAAAACATTGTATCAGACTTGTTGGTAAGTGGTTTTGAAATCAAAATGGAAATGTTTTGGTGTTTGAAGGCTTGTTCCCCATTCTAAAGGTGGAATTATTATGTTGATTTTTGTAGTTAAATAGCCAACTGAGCCTTGTTTTGGGTTGTCTTGAATCGTTACAGAATCTGTTAATTCAAGAATATGCTTATAATATGGTTGGGGTTTTGATGAATCCTGAAAAACCATCCATCTGGAAAAACCATTAAAATGGTCAATTGAGGATTTTTATCAAAAATGTGATCATCTATTGTCCAAATGTTTTGAAAATCTGTTTTAACAAAATACTCAGATTTTGGTTTAAAATTTAATAAAGTAACATGGGATTCATTTTGTTCTAAAACAATTTTTGAAAATTCTTCTTGCCGGAATTTTAAGATGATTTTACAGGATGATCCCTGCCGTGAAGATTTTGAAAGAATATTTTGAGAAGGGACTTTTGAAAAAGATGAACTTTGGATTTTGAAACAACCAATCCATTTTTCTTAATGATCATAAAAACTGTTTTAAGGTGTTTGAAATGTTGTTCAATAGTTTTAGAAAAAACTAAAACGTCATCAATATAGACAATACAAAAATTTGAAAATGGATTAAAAATTTCATTCATGATTCTTTGAAATTCTGAAGGAGCATTTTTTAATCCAAAGGGCATTATTGTCCACTCATATTGACCAAAAGGAACAGTAAATGTAGTTTTATATCGATCTTTTGGATCAATTTGGATTTGCCAAAATCTTGAATTCATGTCAAATTTTGAAAATCTAAATGCATAATGAAGTTTTTGTAAAAGGTATTTTTTTATTCGGAATCAAATATCGAATCCATTTGAATGCTTTGTTTAAAGGTTTGTAATTTATTACTAACCTAGGTGTACCTCTTTCTATTTCATAATTTTTATTTACATAGAAGGATGCACAATTCCAAGGAGACCTAGATTTTGTTATTAGACCCTTTTGTTCTAAATCTTGGATCTCTTTTCTGCAATGTTCTTCAAGTTCATAATTCATTTGAATGGGTCTAGCTTTTGTTGGGAATTGTTTGTCAGAAAAATCATTTTCATATGGTAAATCTACCATATGATATTTTCTATCCCAAAAAGCATTCGGCATATCCGAACATATTTCATCTTCAACTATTTTTTGGAGTTCTAAAATTTTTTGTTTTATGAAACTCTTTTGCAATTGTTCTCCAATTCCGAGAAATGAACAATTTAATTCACGTTTGTAAATGGAACAAGCTTTCAAAAGATCTAAATTCTTTGTCTTGGGTTTTTCAATAAAAAGGAAAATCTGTTCGAATATTTTGAAAATCTGTTTTAACAAAATACTTAGATTTTGGTTTAAAATTTGATAAAGTAACCTGAGATTCATTTTGTTTTAAAACAACTTTTGAAAATTCTTCTTGTGGGAATTTTGAGATGATTTTATAGGATGATCCCTCCCGTGAAGGTTTTAAAAGAATATTTTGTGAAGGGGGTTTTGAAAAAGATGAACTTTGGATTTTGAAACAACCAATCCATTTTTCTTAACGATCATAAAAAGTGTTTTAAGGTGTTTGAAATGTTGTTCAATAGTTTTAGAAAAAACTAAAACGTCATCAATATAGACAATACAAAAGTTTGAAAATCGATTAAAAATTTCATTCATGATTCTTTGAAATTCTAAAGGAGCATTTTTTAATCCAAAGGACATTATCATCCTATCATATTGACCAAAAGGAACAGTAAATGCAGTTTTGTACCGATCTTTTGGATTAATCTGGATTTGCCAAAATCCTGATTTCATGTCAAATTTTGAAAATACAAATGCAAAATGAAGTTTTTGTAAAAGGTATTTTTTTATTTGGAATTGGATATCGAATCCATTTTAATGTTTTGTTTATAGGTTTGTAATTTATTACTAACCTAGGTGTACCTCTTAATTTTTATTTACATAGAAGGTTGCACAACTCTAGGGAGATCTATATTTTGTTATTAGACCCTTTTGTTCTAAATCTTAGATGTCTTTTTTGCAATGTTCTTCAAGTTCATAATTCATTTGAATAGGTCTAGCTTTTGTTGAGATTTGTTTGTAAGAAAAATCATTTTCATATGGTAAATCTACCATATGTTGTTTTCTATCCCAAAAAGCATTCGACATATCCGAACAAAATTCATCTTCAATTATTTTTTGGAGTTCTAAAATTTTTTGTTTTATAAAACTCTTTTGCAATTGTTTTTTGGAGTTCTGAAATTCATCTTCAATTGTTCTCCAATTTTGAAAAAGGAAACGTCTTGTTTTAGAAAACATAAATGTTTTTCTCTTCCTTGAATTAAACAATTTAATTCACCGTTTGTAAACGGAACAAGCTTTCAAAAGATTTAAATTATTTGTCTTAGGTTTTTCAATGAAAGGAAAACAATTTTGTTTTCTTTTGTTCTGCAGGAAATGCTATCATAATTTAGAGAATAGGGAGTTATCATATTAATGAAAGGGGCCCTAAAATGACAGTATGATTTATATTTTCTAATAAAACAAAAGGAATTTTGATTGAAGCTTTACCTTTTTTAATAGAAGCTTCAGTTTTGTTTTTGATAATCATGTTGGAGTTGTTAGCTACAATAAGTTTTTCATTTGATTTTTGTAAAAATTTGTTTGGTACAATCCAACTTTTTAAGCAGTTTAGGTATGCTCCTATATCAAGAAGTGCAATTGTCTCAATTTTGAAATCTTCAGAAAAAACCAGAGTGGTTTTGATTAAATATTTTCTTATTATTACTACTCTTAAGACGAATAAGAAATCTTCCGAATTTCTTCTAAGTTAGTGATTTTTTTTTCTTCATCTTCTCCTTTCTATTCTGTTTCAAAAGAATTTTGATTTTGAATTTGGGAAAGAAGATTTTTGAGAATATTTGAATCATTTTCTTGTTTTTGTTTAAGATTCATTATCTCTTGTTTTATGATTTTAATTTCCTCTTGAAGAGATTGGATTGTAGCAGGGGTTTGTAATCTTGTTTTTGCTCCTAATATTTTTGTTAGATCATAGGTGGTTTTAGGACACAATTTTGATGAAGATGTGGAAGACTAACTTTGTTTTATCTCAAAAATATTCAAAAACTTACCAATCATTTCCTTTAGAAGTTTTGTATCTTCAACTTCCTTTATTATATCGAGAATTAATTATTGGTCTTTTGTTAAAACATTAATTGATTTTGAACTAGATTTTGAGTCACTATGGGATTCTAAGGTTCCTAATTCATCAAATTGTTAAGGTTTATCATCTTCTGATGTACTTATCTCAGAATTTGTTAGTGTTTCTTCTTCGTCTGAGGTTTCTAAAGTATTGCCACAATTTTTTGAATAATTTGTTCATCAATTTTTAATTTATGAAGTTTTTTATTTCTTTTGCAATATCTTGAAATGTGTCCCGTCTGGCCACATTTATAACAGGCTATTTGTTTTGAAGTTTGGGGTTTGAACTTTCTTTCAAAAGGCTTTCTTTGCTTGTAAGATATTTTAGGTTTAGATTTATAAAATTTCTGGTTGCTTGGTTTTGGGGAAAACTTTCCACGGGATTTTTTTATAAGTTTTTATGCAAGATCCTCCACAGTCTTTCGAAATAGTCATTGTGGGAAGTTCCAATTGTTTGCAAAAAGATCCTAGTTATTGCCTAGTTCTTTTCATCTTCCATTTTAGATGTTTTTGTAGTTTTAAATCATGATAGATTTTTCATCCTTCTTTTTGTGTGAAACTAACCAATTCCCCATAAGTTAATTGATTATATGGAATTTGGTTTATCCCAAAGACTTCTTCGATTTTGTTTCTATGTTTTTCTCCTAACAGGGTTGGAAGTCTTGTAAGGAATTTCTCTTTCCAAAAAGGTTGGTTTGAATCTTCCCTAAGCATAACTCTAGTTAAAAAAGTGTTTTTTTTGCAACTTTGGAACTCAGAAAGTTTTTTACATCTGAGGTTTGAAAGGAGTTCTGTATTTTTATCTTTTAAGTGAGATGGATCACCTATGAAGTGCAGACTAATTGTGTGAACTAGTGTTGCAATTGCATTAGGTATTGGTTTCCTATCTCATCGAGGATGGGAGTTCCTTCCTCTGAGGTTTGGATTGCATTTAAAATTTCTAATTATGGGGTGTAAGATGGTAATCCCACCATGCTTTAAGTTGGCATGAGAATCCTGCAACTAGGAGTTCAACAATGGCTTTATCAGGTGTATTGGTTTGGGTTTTGTAGGCATTTGATGCCATTGTCATTTGCTGAAGGAGACTAAGGATATTGTATTCAAACATACCATCTATGATCCATTCATAGACAGTACTGGCATTGAACTTAGACTGAGAAATGATGTTGGGTCTATTTTCAATACCTAGGTCTGGTGTTGTGAGCATGGCTAGAGGTTGATTCTTCTGCCATTGGAGTCTGTGCAACTGCTGATTCTTCTTGTTCAACTTCAGAAACTTGGTCTAAAGTTGTAACTATTTTTTCTAGGGTATCCTTAGCCACCAATGGTGAAGAGGTAGAAGAATGTTCCATCCTATTGAGTTGGTCTCGTAAGACTTGAGTAAATTCTGATTTGCCTTCTGTAAACAGTTTTTGGCTTGTTTTCTAGATTTGTAATGACTTAAAGAATGGGTTTTTCAGTTTCGATCTGGTTGTCTCTACAGGAGAAACAATAGTAGTCTGTTGGTGTTCCTCTATCTTAGTCAATTGTTTTAAAATTGTGCTAAGATGGGCATTTGTAACATTATATAATGATGAGTATATATTGTATATCACAGTAGTTAATTAATCTCCTCTACAAGGTTGTGTATTCGGTTTTCTTAGAATACAAACTAGGGAAGTACTTATGTATTCACACAAACTCTGCTCAGCTAGAATCGGTTCACTTTTTAATTTAGGATTTAAGTACTTATTTGTACTTTTAACGATCAAATGAAAAAATTGTAAATGTTAAGGCTAATTATAAAGTTTGAGAAAAGATAAATTGTTTATTTAATTCTATCTGCATAGGGGACAAGTTTTATATTGCATGTACAAGAAAAAATTAGTTGTTTAATTAATTTGTAATGTGAAGAAGCTCTTTCTCTTCCACATTTTAAGCAATCTTCTTTCTCAGAGCAATATCATACCTTATTGAAACTACTATAGTTTGGCTCTTAAACACCTATATCATACCTTTATGAAACTACAAGAGTTTGGCTCTTCAACACCTGAGAGAATGATTGTTACTATCAGAATAGAGGTAGATAACAAGATATAGAACAAATCAATTTATCTATATATGTTGGAAAAAGATTATTTGTTCTTTAATTTTCAATTGTTGACCGTAGTGTCGGTTTATCAATGTTATACTATTAATAAAGTTGACTTTTATGTAATTATTCACTTTTATTAGTTGACCTTAGCGTCAGTGTAGCCGACGCTACATAAGACGGCATGTCCGACACAATAGAATTTTTTCAAATAACGTGTCAACGGAGATAAACTAGCGTCAAATGTTCTATTTTGCTAGTATCATCAGCTTAGAGTAGTTCTCAGCGACGCTATATTAGCGTTGAATAGTATTTGACCGACGCTATGTATTAGCTTCGACCGTTTTAGCCTAGACTCCACACCGACGCTAATCTGACACTAAAAGCAATTTTTCTAGTAGTAAATTCCTCATCATTCTTCTATGTTTGAGAAAATCGTACAACCATCCCTTTGCATCTCTCGTTTTCAATCCGGTGCCAAGTGTATGATTAACATTTTGTTGATGTCTACAACATTCGGAATGGGCTAAACAAGGATTAATAAGAGACTTAGACACCACATATCAACCCAAAACCTTAAGGCATTAGGTGTATGGGTCATTCTCCTTATATATCCATTACAGCCTCCATTCCTGGTCAATGTGGGACTAAAGACTCATAATTGAATACTCAACACTTTTCTTCTGAGTTTTGGTTGCATGACTAACCAAATCTACAGTAAGGTCACACAAGTTAAGATTTTTTGTTATTGTTTAATTTTCTCTTAATTCGGTAAATTATGTGTTTTTTGTTATTGCTTTCAGTTCACACCCATAGTCCTCCAAATTCAATTTAACAAGTTTTCCATTTCTTGATTTCTATTTTGTTTATGCTTCAAATGAATTTCAATTTATACGTGTGCTTTGGTTTTGAGGTTATTGTTACGTGGGTGTTGTCATTGTGTTATAGTTTTTTATGTTAGTTATCCTTAAACAAAGCCCCAATAAAATCACGTTAAATACAAATCTATTTTCTCCTATATAGCATAAGCTATTTTATCATGTCCATTCTCTTACTTTTTCTCAACATAGATCATTTTTCTTCACAAGACAAGATCAAAAACTAACACCTTGAAAAATATGAATAAGTCAATAAGTGCTTGTTTTTCTTGCCAAATCTAGGCTCTTGTAAAACGTTGGTCCATATAGAGCTAGTATGTATTTATTTACTATCTTTACTCAATCAATCGATATGATCACCAAAAGAGTTTTTCTCTCTAACAAAATCTCAAGTTTATTTTTCCTAAGAGATGAATATTCATCTCTTTTATCACATAATTTGTAACATGGTATCATATCAATAACAATATTGTTCTTATTACGCTATTGACGATGAAGGGGATGACGATAATTCTAATACTTCTAATTCCGACTGCAAAGAGATTATTGCACTCAAGAGGAACGCGATTCTAATTACTTGGAACAACCATCATCCTCTTCCCTGAAGCCACAATTACAACAAATTCTTAATGATGACTCTATTTGTAGCAACATATATAATTGTTCAAGATGTTGAAAATCGTGATTGAAATAAAATGGATTCAAGAAGATGTTCTAGTCAACAAGAAATTGCATCATGCAACATTCTTTTCTCCATTATCTTGTGATTCATGAACTAATCACATCGATTTCATTTTTTTTGGCTCCTGGTTTGGTATGCGTTCCTTGCTTGCGACTCCATTGGGTGCCTTCTTATGACTTTTTGGTTATCATGGCTCTATTATAAGGTGTCATTAAATTGTTCTTTTTTTGTTTAGATGTTTCATTGTTATTTCTTAAATGCTTGTAATTCAAGTTGATTGAAATCATATCACTATCAACTTGAGGGAGGGTAATTGTTGTTTTGGAAGTTGATTACCACTTTATTAAGAGTTTGTTACAACTCACTTAACAGTTAATTAGTAGTTGTTAATAAATAGTTAGTTTCCTAATTTTCACAAGCTTCTTATCATTTAATTAATATGAACTCTTAATAGTTTTTCACTGTCACGTTCTTAGGCTTATTTTTCGTATGAGATAATCTTCTACTCATTAAGTCTATGATTTACAACATGAGTTAATTTACATGTAAATTCTATTTCTTGTAAATTATTACAAGTTTAAGTAAACTATGATAAAATCAATAAATTTTTTATTTTACAAGTAGTTTATGACTTTATAGTAATCCTAAAATGTAAAATTTTGATCAGTATTATTTAATATTTACTACGCCAAAAATGACATTTAACAGCGCCCCTTTTACAGCGCTTGCTAAACACAAGCGCTGTTGTAAATATATTTTAAAAATAACGGAGTCTTTTACAGCGCTTTTGATGACAAGCGTTGTAAAAGAAGCGCTGTTGTAGGTCATATGACGTTTGCGCATAACGTTATAAGGCTTTTACAGCGCTTGTCAAAAAAGCGCTCTAAAATGAAGCGCTTTCGCGTATTATTTTACAGCGCTTTTTTTCTCAAGCGCTTTCAAATAATTGAACTAACTATTACAGCGCTTTTTTCACAAGCGCTGTAAAATACATGCGCTTTCATTGAATTTAACTACCTATTACAGCGCTTTTTTCACAAGCGCTGTAAAATACATCTTTCAAATAATTATATACGTTGGAAACCCTCATATCCTCTACATCTTTCAAATAATTGAACCCTAATATCCTCTACGTACTGTGCAGCCATCTACGTTGTCTCAGGTATTTTTTAATTTGTTTTTGTCAAAAAATCTTTAGTTTTTTAATATACATATATACCACATGATCTGTTATGTTTTGAAATTGTCAAAAATTGTCAAAAACTCATACCACATGATCTGTTCTGTTTTGAAATTGTTAGTTGATATTGGTTTCTTTTACAGCGCTTTTTGTAACAAGCGCTGTAAAAGGTACACTAAATATTTGAAATATGGTATGCCTTTTACAGCGCTTTTTACGAAAAGCGATGTAAAAGGTGCATAACAAGTGCGTGTTGTATTTACATGATTTATAGCGCTTTTTAAAAGCGTTGTTGTATCTTTTATAGCGCTCGATTCCACAGCGCTTTTTTTTTTTGAAAAAGCGTTGTAAAAAGCATTTTTTAGCGTAGTGATTTAATTTAATTTACAATACTACATAGTATATATCAACTAGACTCATGTATTAAATGGACATTAGCCCAATGCCTCGTAGATCAACCGACTACGACACGTGATATCTCCATACACTTGCATCATAGACAAGCACACCTCCATGGTTAAATCATCGTTATTTAATCAACATCATACTTATTCGATGATCATAACTTGACATCGCTCGACATGAAGTCCACAATATTCATCACAATTTACATTAATATATAATTAAGGTACAAAAATAAGACAACAAATATTATCAAACTTTCTAACTTGTAACTCTGAATTTCTCCTACTATAATTAGTGGAAATCAACAATTTCAGTGTCTAATTTGAAGATAATTTTTTTAAGTTTCTAATGGTTTAAGAATCATTTTTATACAATATATATTTGGTAAATGTTATGGGCATTATACTGACTCGGTGTTATCCGGGTTTAAAGAATTACAATTCCCCTTTATCAAGTTCACCCAAATCAATTATGTATCCTTGTAGACAAAATCCATTCATACTAGAATCATAACTCAACATTTCATTCCTATAATGGACATCAAAATTAAACATCATAATTTATAGTGTAACATACTACAATGACAATAAGTTAAATATATCTATTGAAGAACCGTGTTGAGTTCTCTGCATAGTTTCTTGGATTGAAGGATTACGAGTTGGATTATATTTTGTTATATGTGTCAATAGCACTGTAATTAGTTGAATAAAATAATTAGAGTAGATTTCTTATTAATTTAATTTGTTTTTATTATTACAAGGCCATCAAAATGTTTGCTATTTATTATAACATCTCAAATTTGAACCAAGTTTTGTAAAAAAAAAATTGAAAATTAATACAGTTTAAACTGCAATAATATTCATAAGTTTGATTAGTAAAAAACGATAATTAAAATGGTTT
Organism: Cicer pinnatifidum; assembly: GCA_037974775.1. NCBI lineage: Eukaryota > Viridiplantae > Streptophyta > Magnoliopsida > Fabales > Fabaceae > Cicer > Cicer pinnatifidum. Next base: position 34,966,313 of record JBBPBR010000006.1, read on the forward strand.
AAACCGTCATAATTTGAAAGAAAAAAAATAACTATCATTTTCAAATTGTGATTGTTACAACGACTATCAATGGACCCTCATTTTATACCTAGCAGCAGCTAAATTTATGTCATTTCAGGCGATGTCGCTTTGTTTATAGTCGCTGTTAAAACCATTATAACTAGACACTAACCCGCACAAGGCGCTGGTATATTTTTATTTATTTAATTTAAGTGAATTTAAAAAGAATTAATATGAAATTTTATGTTCTAATTTAGTATTTATATCAATAATATATATATACAATTTTATTAATATAATTCATAGAAGAGAAATATCAATTTAGAAGAATGACTTGAATAAATAAAATAACTTATTAATATTGAGATTGATGGATATGTCAAATATTGAAGTAATGTATTTGACAATTAAAATTAAGAGAGAGACTCAATCGATATACAATTGAGTTATAAAATATATTACTTTATTGCTGAAACTAAAAATGATTAAAGTGAAATATTTGAAAATACATTCTCCTTGTATTTTATTTTATTACTTTTTTTTTGTCTCACTTGATCATTTTAATCATTAATCTTTGTGGTAATTGTGAAAT
>JBBPBR010000006.1:34986885-35017483 GCA_037974775.1 Cicer pinnatifidum
ATAATAATAATAATAATAATAATAATAATAATAATAATAATAATAATAATAATAATAATAATAGTAATAATAATAATAATAATAATAACAATTGTGACACTTGATTTAGTAAAATAGATAAAATTTATTACCAATTATAAACATTAGTCAAACTAGTTTATAAAATAAGGAGACATTTAAAAAGCAATCAAAATGTTTTTACTTTTCATTGATTATTTGATATAGGCAATACAAGGGGGACAAATTGGACTTGTTCTTTCTTCAGGATGTTATGTTCCTTATAGTTCCAAACCAGAGGATGTGGCTGCTACTCAAAGACTAATGGATTTCTACTGGGGATGGTTAGTGCATTTTACTTACCCTATAAACCACACACTTTTTGTATTTTATTAATAGTTTAATGTTCAACTTCTTTAATTTTTTTATCCTTTTTTAATGGTCAATATATATACATATCAATTTTTTTTGTACATTTTATTTCAATATACAGGATTTTAGATCCAGTGTTCCATGGGAATTATCCAAAAATAATGAGAAAACTAGTGGGAAATAGACTACCCAAATTCACTAAAAAGGAGAAAAAAATGTTAAAAGGAAGCACAAACTTTATTGGAATCAATTATTATACCTCTCACTTTGCTATATATGAACCAAATAGAACCAAGTCTATTGGTGACAGTTATGATGCTTTGGCTCGGTCGGAAGGTATGTTTTTGTTCAAGCTAAGGTCTAAATTTAATAATAATAATAATAATAATAATAATAATAATAATAATAATAATAATAATAATAAAAATAAAATGTAAACAAATACTTAACTCTTATAAAATGATCATTGAAATTCACAACACCGACTAAAAATAGTTGAATTGAACTTATTTAACATGCAAGAAAAGTTACTATTATTAATTGATTACTAATTCTTGGTCATTATTTTATAATTGTAGTTTTTAACGAAGAAGGAAAACCCCTTGGTTACAAGGTGAGAGAATAATTATAGTAATTTAAAAGAATGATATTTGTTAAGAGAATAATGTAATTACTATAATTTTATTTTTTATTTGTTGTTGATAACTTGTAGGATCAATATGCTTGGAACTATGTATATCCAGAAGGATTATATAATATGTTACTCTATATTAAGGACAAGTACCAAAATCCCAAAGTCTACATCACTGAAAATGGTTGGTGTTACTTTTGATCACACTTACATCAATATAATTGTTATCTATAATTCATGCCACAAAAGGGATTAATCATTTTTTGTTGTTGTGATATTCTGTTTATGTAGGTGTTGCTTCTACTAAAATCCCAAATCCATTGAAGGACGAGCACCGAATTGCTTACATTGCCGCACATATAAACGCTACAAAAGCTGCAATTGAGTAAGTTATTTTTCTCATTTGTATAATTTCATGGGTAATAAATAAATATTATATGACACAATTGATAATTTATATAATTGAACTTATTCCTTTCATCTATTGAATATGCATGTACATTTTATTTTTGTGTGATTTAATGTTATTTTCTAAAATCTATTTCTTTTGTATGGTGTTTGTCTATCGCAAACATGTATAATAGTTTTAATCAACTTAAAGGAGACTTAATAAAAAATTCAATACAAAATTTAAAACTAATTAAGAATGCTATATATATTTTATTATATGAATTGATCAAAGTACATTTTGAAAAGAAAATAATAAAATTTTAATAAGTTGGAATAAAATAGAGTTTAGTGATTATGTATTGATGGTATAAAATTATTTAATATCATCATTCAATAATTTCACTATAAATATAGTTGTTGAGTTAGTCTAAAAAGTAATATAACAATATAACATCATAATAAAATATAATTGATGAATGTAAATTTTTTTAAATTGTTAGAGCATGTGTTTTGAAGTCTTTCTAATAACTAGTTTTTTTACTCAAAAGTGTATTGCCTATTTCGAATGAGTTGTGATATTAAAATATCTATTATTATTGGTTTTGTAATATATCTTATATGATCAAAAGGCTACAAATTTTGAAGTGATAACACATATAAACATGACCATGAAAGGTACTTGGATGTGAAATAGTGCTTTACTTTTTGATGAAAAAACGATGTGCTCTTATAACTTGTTTTAAGAAAAAAAACTAATTCTTTTTTATTGTTTTAATATGTTTACATTGATAGCGATGGCGCAAATGTTCGCGGTTATTTTGTGTGGGCAGCATTTGATACATTTGAATTTCAAGCAGGCTATTCTGGAAATTGGGGACTTTATCATGTTGATTTTAATGATAGTCTCAAACGTATACCAACTGATGCAGCTAAATGGTATAGAAAATATTTGACCCATGATTTGGGACACTAAACATTATATGGACTAGACACAACTTATAAACATAAGAACATCAATAAAAATAGAGAAGAAGAAAAGGAATTCCACTTAAATTTGATTGTTTACTATATGGGTTTTAGTCTGTTCTTTAATTGAATTTTTTAAAAGGATTGACCTTTGTAATTTGAATTTTTACTACTTTTGATATTCATGTGATGTAGGGTATATATTTACTCATCTAAGTTCATATAAGATATATAGACATTTCATATTAAGTAAATAAAATTACTTTAAAAAAAATATATAACATGGAGTATATTTACTGTCTTGAACCATAATATTATTGAAATAAAAAATTGTAAGAATATATAATTGTGAAATAAAATTTATATTATAGTAACACAACAACCGTTCGTTAAAACAAGAATATTAACAAACTATTTTCACAATAAAACGTTATGGATATTATAATATTTTAACTATCACTATAATTTTACTATTATTCTACATATATAATTTTTCGTATTATAATTACTACATTATCCAACAAAATAGTTAATAAATAAATAAACAACTCTCCACTATTTGTCGAGGAGAGCTTTAAAAGAGAATGAGCATAAAAATGAAGTTCCAGACTTGTGGACTAAGTAAAATTTAAGAAAAAGTATGGACACAGAAGAGTCTTGCATCGATAGCATCATAAACTACAAACTAGACACTCGTGTCGAAACTTGTAACTTGACACTACCTTATGCCGCGTCGAGCAGCAATAATTATTAGATGGGTGATGTAGGTAATGTTGACCTCAAATTTTTTCTTTGTAAACAAAGAAAAGTTGTCCAATATCTTGATGTGGGTCACTAAGATAATTGAGTCTTGATTTGTAAAGGTGGTCTGAGCAAACCGCAACAACATACTAATTGTTCTCTTCTACATGTATTACATGCATGGAACAACCTTGAATATCTCACTCTGAGTAAAGCCAAGCATGATATGATTGATGATAATGTATTGCACTTGTGGTGCTATTAATGCAAAGCCCTCGGTACCATGGGTTTGAAATGCATTATCACTCAAGAATACTCATAATAACTCAACAATATATTGAAAATCAAGTTGAAATTAAATTGTAAGTTCCTAATCAGAGTTGGACAAGAGGCAACTTAGCAAGGGCCATAACTCTTGGTCAGAGGATACACGTGCAGAGGATGTATTTGACGATACTTGTCTAAATGATGTATTAGAGGATGTGCATCCAGAGGATGTATTAGAGGATATGTGTCTAGAGGATGTACCAGAGGCTACATGTCTAGAGGATGTTGAATAGTGATCAGAGTCAGAAGAATGTGAAAAGTGATTACATTAATTATAAGGAATGTGAACAGTAATTAGAATCATAAGAATGTGAACAGTGATCAGAGTCAAAGGATTGTATGTAGTTATCAGAGTTAGAGGAATGTGAACAATGATCAGAGTTAGAGGAAGAAAAAAGAGGCAACATTAGAGGAAGAAAAGAAGAAGAATCAACGTCAAAATTCTTGGATTTCATAAATCACTAAACCATAAATCAAGAAACTGACAAACAAACCACATGAATGTCAATTCAAATCATAGGGTGCAGATTCAAAACACCTATATGCTAAAGATTTCATTTCTCTCACGCATCTATACTTTTTTAACTTAGACTTCTTAATGCTACTACTTCTCTATTCTACAGATGCTCATAATTTAATATTACTAAAAACACAACATTAACAAATAAAACAAATTCTTGACTTTTGAATTAGTACTTCAATATTTGAAATATACCTATTGAAATATGTAATATACTCTCTTTGCATATCAGCCTTTGTCTGCCAAATAGCTTCCACTGAAGATGATACTTCCCAAACAACATCTACTTGGGGAATAACATTGTTCCTCAATTACTTGATGCTCATATCCATATACTGAACTGGCACTAGATTGTATGTGAGGTTGGGTTTAAGTTGGATAGACTCATGGCCTAAAATTTGCTGAGGATTTGGAGTTTATTTCTTTAGTTGGGAATCATGAAAGACAACATGGAATCCAAACAAGGATGGTGGCAATGCTTACTTAAGGAATATGGACCTATCATCTGTATAATTTGAAAGGGTCCAATAAAATGTAGGTTGAGCTTTTTAACTTTTAGAACCCATCCAATGCCAAAAGTAGGGGTAACCCTTAAAAATACATGATCACCTTTCTTAAACTCTAAGGGTATCTTCCTATTGTCAGCATAACTTTTATTCCTACTTTGGGCTATCCCCAACCTATCCCTAATGGCTTAATTTTATTAGTGGTTTCTTGGATACCCTTAGGCCCTAAAATCCCCTAGCATACAAGGCCACATAAGGTGCCATACCTATACTGGTATGACAATTGTTATTATAGGAAAACTCCACCAAAGGCAAGTGTGTATAGAACACAAGCCTTTAACATATCCTCCAAATTCTGAATGGTCTTCTCAGTCTGACCATTAGTTTAGGGGTGATAGGTAGTACTAAGGTGTAACCTAGTTCCTAGAGGTTTTCAAAAGGCTTTCCAAAATATAGAGGTAAATTTAGAGTCCCTATTTGATATTATGTTATAAGGTACCCCATGTATACTTAATATCTCCTTTATAAATAACTAAGCTAGGTTAGCTAGGGGCATTGTAAGTATTCTTGACATGTAAGAAGCGGGCTAACTTAGTCAATATGTCTACAATTACCCAAATGAAATGATACCCTAACTAGGTACGAGGTACTCCTACTACAAAATCCATAAACATAGAATCCCATTTCCATTAAGGTATATATAGAGGTTGTCACGTCATTCTAACAAGTCAGACATTGGGCAACAAAGGTTGCCACGTCATTCTTCATACCTGGCCACCAATAACCATTCTTAAGATCCCGATACATCTCGGAACTCTGGGGGTGAATGGTCAAGTGGCTCTTGTGGACTTCTTCTAATACTATTATCTTTAATTCCTAGTCCTTAAGTATATAGATTCTGTTTTGAAACATAATTGTCCCATTTGTTGCCCTTATAAAGTTCTATTGTTCTGCCTAGTTTGTAGCTCTCCATCTAGTTCTCGAGACTACCTAATTTTCTCCTTGAGATCACTCGTTATTTCCTATTGGTTTAGACGAATTTCCCCTTGTAGAAGTGTCAACTTCATATTAAGGTCTTTGTGTTTTTCTATTAGATCCATTTCCTAGATCATCAAATGCGATACGTGGAGTGACTTCCTACTCAAGACATCTACTACTACATTAGTCTTACTTGGGTGGCATCTTAGTTCAAAATCATAATCCTTAAAGAATTCCACCCACCTCCTCTGCTTGATTATAAGTTCCCTTTGATCAAAGATGTACTTTAGACTTTTATGGTTACTAAAGACATTAAAATGTGCTCCATAATGATAATGTCTCCATATCATTAAGGCAAACACAATGGCATCTAGTTCTAGGTCATGAGTAGGGTAATTTCCCTTGTGTGGTTTTAGTTGCCTTAAGCGTAAGCCATTGCTTGATTGTTTTGCATCAGCACACAACCTAGTCTTTTTAATGATGCATCACAATATACCTTAAATTATAGGGTTGGATTTGGGATAGCCACTCTAGGGCCAATGGCCAGTCTAGTTTTGGTTGTCTGAAAACTAATCTCACACTCATGATCCCAAACAAAAGGACGCTCTTTACTAGTTAACCTGGTCAAAGTCAAAGCAATTTGGGAAATTTTCTAATGAATATTTTATAGTACCCTGTCAATCATAAGAAGCTCCTAACTTTAGTCACATTTTTAGGTTGTTCCCACTCTAATATTGTCTCTACGTTATAGGGATCTGCTGCCACCCTTTCCTTGGTGATCGCACGACCTACGAATTTCATTTCTGACATCCATAATTCACATATACTAGGTTTGACATATAATTTTCTATCTCTAAGTATTTGTGGCACTATCTGGAGATGTTCTACATCTATGAATACACGGCCTATTGGGTTTTTTAGTATGTCAAAATGTCATCTATGAACAATCAATGAACTTATGCCTATTGGATTTCTCCACCGTTGCATTTTTTCTTATGCTAAATTTTCATATTTTGGTTTCTGTTTTTCAATAATCGGTAACAATCAATGAACTTATTTTCAAGTAAACATAAACTAATGAGTAAATACAAAGTATCAAGAACATCAAATGTATCGATTTTGCGATTAAATTATTTTATTTGTCAATTATTTTTAATCTATGGTTATATAATTCATCACATTTAATACATGTCTTTTAACTTATATCTCAATTAGTGATGTTGTTACATCTTCTTGGATTTTTTTTCATTGGTTTGTGATTGTGCTAGAAACTAGTGAAGATGTAGTTTTTACTATGAAGACAAACAAATTTCTCAAGCTAAAACATAGTATTATAATGCTAGTATTAGATTTTTAGATGATAAGGAACTAATGAAGTGAATGTTACTCTATTGACAATTATTTTTGCTAGCTTTGATTTTCAACTCTATTTTTTCTTATATTGAATTTTTTGTTTTCTATTTTGGGACTTTTTATTTTAATTTTTGTGGTATTTTTTGATGTTATGTTGAAATCAGATGTGTTTGTAATTGAGGTTGGTTGAGGTATGTTCCAACTTCAAAATGAGTATTTTTATTTTGCTTTTAATTTACAACGGTTTCTTAAAATGAAGTAATAGAAAAATATTTGGATGGAATATATTTCTTTAATCTACTTCTACTTTCAATTTACATTGATGTCATCTTATTTAGGATTGAGTAGTGACTATGTGTGAAGGAAATAGTTGTTATTTTTAAATCCTTAAATTTTACTCTTATATTTTTCCCTTTGTAAAAGAGTTATCAATTCTTAGATCCATATATATCGTATAAGTTTTGTAATTTTGAAAATTGATGTATTTGTTTTCCAGTTGGGGTGAAAAAACTTGAAATAGGGGTTTAAAATTTATAATTTAAAGTTTGGTTTATTCTAATGTGTGTTATACTCTAAAGATAGATTTAAGGTGTAGTGGATAATTGATACGGGTTTTATTTATTATAGGGTGGACTAAATAAAATATGTTTATGTTACGAGTGTGTCATTTTGTAAAAAAAAATATATTTAAAAAGAGTTATTTGAATCTCTTTATTGACTCTCAAGGCCGACATTAGCACATGGTCTTAGGGAGGTACTAAGATTTTTTTAATACTAGAACATTGAATTAGGGTGTTGTGATTTACTGATTTTAGGAACTCAATTTGTTTGAAATGGTCGATTTACTAATTCACTTATGCTAGGAACTCATTAGAGTTTAAATTGATGTTAGATTTTAAGATCTTTAGAACTCAATTGTGATTTACAATGGCATGATACTAAAAAGGGTCAAACAACACTATTTTAGAGATTCATAATGGAGATTGTTGCTATGAATCAAAGTACAATTCATTAAACAGTACATTATATTTATTAGATATGATTTTTATATATAAACCACCTATATATATATTTAATTCTAACATATTTATTTATGTTCAAATATTATATAATACATAGTATTTTGATAACTCTAAGTCAAGTTACTATAAAAGGTAACTAACTGAAATCAAGGAAGAATATTGTCAATATATGCTCGAACTGAGAATTATATAGTTTGTTATTAGGTGAGTTTCAAATTGTAAACTATTAATTTGTATTTTTTGTGTGAACTGATAATTATTCTTTTTGTTTTTTGTTTTTTTTGATTTTTTGTCACAATAGGATTAAAGTTAGAAGTTGCTATTGTTGTTGACGATCCTAGAAAACAATCTTAAAAATTCCAGATCATTAAATTTCAGATCTAACATCCGAACACACTTATACAAGTACAGGAAAACTATGATTAAAGTAAGAGTCAAAGGATACGTGACAAGAGGCAGAGTTAGAGGATACGTGACCAGAGGCAGAGTCAGAGGATACATGGTTCAAGAAGCATGATCAGAGGATACGTGTGTAACACCCCGATTTTAACAGCGCGGTTGTATTATTATTATTTTTTAAAAAAAATACAATGACATACTTTTGGATAAATATTTAAGTTGTAACATAACGACAAAGTCAACAAATATTTACAAGCAGCGGAATAATTTTTGAAATAAAAAATCCAAAGTATTCAAACATCAAAATACACTGGGGCTATGAGGCTTATCAGGCATAGCTCAAACCCATGGGGTATTCTCGGTAGACCTGTACAAAAGCACTGCCCCAAGAATTTTAACTCCCCACTCACGTCACATAAAAAAGTGGTACATGGACCCATCAAAATAAAAATCATCAATTAGTTTAAGCATAGATAAAATCTTCCAAAATGAAATAAATACAATCACAAAAGAAAGTCATCTTGTCCTTATACAATCACCTAATCTGATCATGCTACAAAAAGTACACAACCCCGGTGATCTCCACGCTCCCTGCAAGATCCTCCTGACACAACTTCGGTCAGGTATGACTAACTACTTTTCCATCTCCAGGGTACTAACGGGTAGGATGATCCTGGTTCTTATCTGAGGGCAAAGCCCAGATTTCCACAATAATTGTAAAGGTCACCAACCGAAATTAACAAATATCACATAGCAAAATCCTTATATTTTCAAATGCTCAAAAGAACCTTTCGTCTTAGCATACTCCTCGAAAGGGTTTTCATATGTCCAAAAATGCATAAACAATGTTGAAAAATGAAGTTTTGACAACCTGCATTGTCGTAGCCGAATACAATTGAGAAAATGCATATTTTCAATTATAAAATGGCTCTGAATCAATTAACACTTCAAACATTAATATTATCAATTATGAACACATAATTAACACCAAATTAATCTCCACAAATTCACACGTCAATCACGCATCGAATATTCATTAAATCAATTTTGAACACATAAATACATCAAAACTTAATCAATCCAACTTCACACCTCAAAGCAATTACGATAAATCACAACAACAACCGAATATGTATATACAATCATCATATTATAACAAACATGACTCGTGTGCCAAGCACCCTAATGCAATGCGTATATGCCAAAATGCATGATTCCGAAATTCCAAACCAAAACCTTCCTCGAGGGGCGTAAATCGTAATTGTACAGCCTCTCACAGACCAGTACTAATTACCGAGGTGCAATCTCTCACGGATCAGCACGATTTACTAGCGTGCAGTCTCTCACAGACCAGCACGACATACAAGAGTGCAGTCGCTCACAGATCAACACATTCTAGAGTGCAATCTTTCACAGATCAGCACGACGCGACATTCCTCGCAATGATAAGATGAACCAACAACTCACATGGCATCATCCCGTGGCCCATCACGGTCACCACTATCACCATGGCCCCATCGCGGTCACCATGTACTATGAAATGCATGAGCATACTCTGACTCTTTTCACCATAATCATTAAGTAAATGCAACTATTAAAAGATTCCCAATTTTTAATACTCATTTAACACTAATGATTTTTCAAACACAACACAGAGCATACTCAAACATATTTATTCACACCAATTAAAATTTCCACAACCACACATAAATCACATCTCCAAAAATTCATAATAATCGTTTTGAACACATAAATCACACCAACCGTAAATCACCACAACCCACACCTCAAACACACATCAAACATTCATAATATCAATTATGAACACAAAATCAAATTAAATTTAATTCTCCTCAAATTCAACATAAATCACCCATATTAATCTCCAAAATTTTCAAACATTAATCACCAAATTTAATCTCCAAAAATTTCAACCATAAATCACTATATTCAATCTCCAAAATTTTCCACCATAAATCACCACAACAACATTAATATATCAGAGTTTTCTCCACCGCTATCTCGGTGCCAACAGTCTCGATTCCTTTTCGAGACTCAAGGAGCTAACTACATAAACATAAATATTTATAACAATTTGTTCATAATAAAATTAATCCAACAACAACGAAATTTCCAAAATTAAATCTTTTTGACACATCAAACTTTTAAAACCAAATAATCTATATTATTTACTTAAAACTAAATAAAACAAATATTGTCCAAATTTCACATACACATACTCGACTATTAAAGCACCGAAATTTTTGAGTTAATAAAATACTCTAAACTTTTTTTTTCTTGTTAAACTCCGTCAAAGAGTAATTAAAAGAGTAACAGTTTAAACTCTAACCATTGTTAATTTCAAATTATCTTTTTACTCAAACTCTTTAACTTAGTTAAAATTTGAACTTTTTCACAACTTTAACAACTCTAAATTTTTCGTAAAATTTCAACTTCAGTTCAAACTCATTTATTTGAAAATAACTCATTACGTAACTCAAACACATCAAATTTAATTACCTCCAATTCACACCGAATTCAATCAATTGAATTCCACAACACACATATAGCACCTCAATTAAATTTCAACAATTCAAACATAACTCGCCCAATTTCAAAATTCCACATTTTTACACATAAACAACCAAATTTCATCAATTCATTTTCTACAAAATCCACAAAGAAATCATATCTCAAAAATTCATAATAATAATTATGAACATATAAATCACACCAAACTTGAATCACCACAAACTACACCTCAAATTTAAATATCACTAAATTACACATAATCACATTAAATTAATTTTTTACAAAATTACACCTCAAATACATCAAATTTCTTTTCCGCAAAATCACAAATAATGTCCTAAATGCAAACTAAAAGTTTGGAAGGAGCCCTTACATCCGTTGTAGCTTTAACTAGCGATTACAGCACCGCGATTAGTTCTGGTAAAATATATGTTCGTGACGTCGCTTCGAAAACTAGCTCACTAGCACCGCAGCGTGGCAATGAGCAACTTTATCTTCTATCACTTCTTGAATGGAAGCTTAGATCTAGTAGATAAATGAGGATTTATGTTTTATGGTTTTGGTTTTGTTTATGGAAATAGAAGAAAGATGGAGAAGAAACTCGCTGCATGGGAAAATGGATTTTGCTTTCTCTCTCCTTCTTGCCTTGTCTTCCTCTCATGTGTGTGTATATATATATATATATATATATATATAATAAATATCTTAACAAATATCTAGATATTTACAAATATCTAGATATTTTTTATAAAAATCATTATTACGTCTGTCACCTCACATCACGTCACAAACCACTTGTTTTAGAAAAATATCTACTCTCGCTGCAATTCAATGGGCAGATGAATTTTTCTGAAAAATACTGCATCTCAGAAATTTTTTTCTTCAACAAAAGATTCACCGTAATTAAATAAAATTATTCATCGACGAATAATTTTAATCGGGTCTCTAAAAAGATATATTTGGCATTTAACTCACAAAATGCCATAAAATTGGCTAAAAAGCCTCATAAATTCAGCACAAAATTTCCCCAAAATACATAAATTATAATTTAAAATTAAAGGTCTTACAACGTGGATCTGAGGCATCATGATTAGATGATTCATGGATTAGAGGCACGTGGATGTGAGGCAACATTAATAGAAGGACACCAAAGGCAGAAAATATGAAACAACATCAAAGGCATAAATAAGGAAACAACTCTATAGGCATAAGTAAGAGAATGACACCACAATGGAAAATAGGAAACAACATCAAGGGTAGAAATAAGAGAAAATCACCAAAGGCAGAAGCAAGAGAACGACAACCAAAGGCAAAAAGCCTAAAGTTACAAAATGACACCCATAGGCAAAAATATAGAGGCAGGGATGAATAAACATCCAAGGAACGCGTATTTTCCTTTGGTAGAATGATTTTCTCATTAAACTACAATTCTTTACTCAAAATGAGGAGAGTTTGTAAGTTTCGAATGAAACAATCATGAAAAGATCATACAACAACATGCGTGACATTTTAAAATCATTTGGGTGAAGTTTCAAAATACATATATGTTAAAATTCCATTTTCCTCACGCTCTAAGTTATTCTAACCCAAAATAGCTTCTAACAACGAGTAAAGAGTTTTAGTGAGTAAATTCCCAAAACCCTCGTGGAAAAAGGAGTTAATGTAACATACCTCACAACTTTCAAAGTTTTCATTCATTGAAGGAGTATTTATTGGAATCAAATTGGTTTTATACTTAGAGTTTTGATGTTAACAACAGTATTTTATGAGAACATTATATTTGACTTCATAGAATATGATAGAAGATTCACTTTTTTGAAGATAATCTAAAATAAGATTTAATTGAGATTTATAATTAAGAAAATCTTTGATCAAGTTGTAAAGAAGATATGATCAAGATTAGAAGAAGATATGATCAACATCTTATTAACAATAAGATATGAATTATTTACAAGAATATTTGAACAAGATCTATCTACAATTAGATATTAATTATTTACAAGAAGATATGATCAAGATTTATCTACAAGAAGATATTAATTATTTACAAGAAGATTTGATCAAATTTTATCATAATAAGATATGAATTATTTACAAGAAGATATGAACTATTTACAAGAAGATATGATAAAAAATGTTTACAAGAAGAAACACTCACAAGAAGATAATTTATTAGCAAAGATATGACTCATATTTGGACAAAGGTAAAAATACTAGATTGGACCTAGTCATATTCCTACTAGTGAAAGTTCAAGAACCGGTCTAACACTATGCTCCCGCCTAGATCATAACAAACAGTTGGAAGGAAGTTTCATCTAAATAATTTACGAAAACAATCTTAATAAAATACGAATAGTATGAATCTGAAGAATTTGCGAAAACAATCTTTACAAAATACAAACAAAGAAAGAAACACTATTTTCTAAGTGTTTTTGTTAGAGTGTGATAGTCATTGTTATAATAAACATGTTAGAAACCTTTATATTCAAACTCGACAGTGGTTTTAGTGTTCCTTCAACAATATGGGGTTCCCATATTGTGTGGAGAAGACTTGGCTGGTAGAGTTAAGGTGTATGTGTTCCTCAAAAGTGTGGGGTTGCCTTGTTGTTTGAGAAGACTGGCTTGGAGAGTCAAATGGTTTGTAATTCTAGTTGTTGAATTAGTGGATTAAATCGTCCAAAGTGAAGGGATTGAAGGTAGCCATGTTAGTGGTGAACTATGATAAATTACTTGTGCAGTCCTTAGTTTAGTTATTGCTTCTACTCCAAGAAATCAACAAGTCTGAACTAGTTTAATCAAATAATGAAAAAGTTATTTACTTAGTCAAACAAAATTCAACCCCCTTCTCATGTTTGCAACTTTAGTTGTCCTAACAATTTTGGTTTTCATCTTCAAGTTGTCTCCTCTGCTTCAGCTCGAGATCCCTTTTTGTTGGTTTGTTCCTTTTTTGCTTCATTGATCTTGCTTGATTCTCGAATTTGAAGAGGTTAAATCCCGCATGCATGGTTACTGAGCATGTGACACCCTAAATCCTAAAATAATATATAATAATAATAATAATAATAATAATAATAATAATAATAATAATAATAATAATAATAATAATAATAATAATAATAATAATAATAATAATAATTCATACTAGATTTTTTGAACCAAATTCGCAGCGAATAAAGAAAACCTGTTTCCAAGGAAATAAATCTTTTATAACTAATTTAGCATATCACGTTCCTCTAAATACACATGTAACAATTCAACTTAATTTCTCAATTAATAAAGTGCAATCTCAATGAACTTGACTTAACTATAATTTCTTAATTTAATTCCCAAAACTTACTAGTACTTATAAGGTTTTCATACAAAAAGTTGTTTCTCGTTAAATAAATAAAAATACAACTTATGAATTTCATTCCCAATATCACTTATCAGAGCGAAGTTTCTCCCAAACTTGAACTTCAAGACTCATTAACCGGTAATAACTACAATTTTACAAAGCATGGATAAGTCAGTCAAACCCAAACAACGAAGGAGGTGAGTTTCAAAATTATGTTGATAGTATAATATAAGTACATAAGTTCAAGTTTCCCTATGTTTAAAAACATGATTTGGAAATTCAGAACATTCAAAACATGGGGGTTGTTTGCCACATAGTTCTTCACTTATATATCCATTTAGAAAAGAACTTTTAACATCCATTTGAAATAATGTAACGTTATTATTTGTAGCAAAGGAAAGTAGGATACAAATAGCTTCTAACATGGCCACTAAAGAAAATGTCTTAGTGTAATCAATTCCCTTTAGCTGACTGTAGTCTTGTGAGATAAGTCTTGCTTGTTTTCTGACCACTTCACGTTTTTCATTTAGCTTGTTTCAGAAAACCCACTTGGTTACAATAATGTTATTATTTGGTCTATGTACTAGATCCTAAACATCATTCCTCTGAAATTCATTTAACTCTTTTTCATTGCAATAATCCATCCATCATCTACCAATGCTTCATTAAAAGAGGTAGGCTCAATTGATGAGAGTAAGACAAACAAAGTGATATCTTTTAGTGATGATCTGGTACTCAAATGATCACTTTCACTAACAATGATTAGATTTTCATGATGAGATTTCTTGTACTTTCATCCAGATCTTCCTTTTGACTTATCTTGATCAGATTCATCAACTGAAGATTTGTCATCTTCTTCTGATTTGCTTGTATCCTTTGATTTTTCAAGTTCTTCTGGTTTGTCTACATCTACTTCCTCTGGTTCAAATAAACCTACACTATCATAATCTTGCTTTGACTTTTCAAGGTCAAGTTGTTTGTCATCAAATTTAACATGTGTGGATTCTTCCACAATCTGAGTTTCCTTATTAAACCCTTTATAAGCCTAAGATATTTCAAGAATATCCAACGAAGTCACACTTTTGCAATCTAGAATCTAATTTACCAAGGTTATATTTAGTGTTCAACATATAAGAAGCGCAACCAAAGTGTTCAACATATAGACCTAATTAAAACTCTATTTTGAATATACATGTAGTGTTAATTGCTTCAGTCCAAAAGTGTTTAACAACATTCATCTCATTTAACATGGTTCTGGCTATTTCTTGGAGTGATCTATTATTTCTTTCTATAACTCTATTTTGTTAGGGTGTTCTAGGATAGGAGAAGTTGTGAGAGATTTCATTCTCATCACAAAAAATTTCAAAGAACTTGTTTCCAAACTCTCATCTATGATCACTTCTAATTGTTACAACCTTAAGAACTTTTTCATTCATTACTTGTTTGCAAAATGTGATAAACACTTCATAGGATTCATCCTTACTTCTTAAGAATTTTACCCATGCCCACCTAGTGTAATTATCTACTATAACAAAGCCATATTTCTTTCCACTTAGAAATGTTGTTTTCAATGGGCCAATAAGATCTATATGTAAGAGCTCAAGTGGTTTTGAGGTAGAGACTGGGTTCTTAAGGGTAAATGAGTTCTATGTTTGTTTTCCCTATTGACAAGCTTCATACATAATTTCAATTTTGTAACTAAGCTTAGGTAGATATCTGGCTAGTTGATGTTTATTTAGTTTTGGAATTAATATAAGGTTTGCATGGCCTAATCTTTTCTGCCTAATTGGCTTCTCTTCATTTAATGAAATAAAACACTTAACCTCTTGTTTCTATAGACTAAACAGATTTATCTGATAAATATTGTTTTGCCTTTGACCTGTAAAGAGAACAAAGCCATCCTTCTAAATATTTTTCTTGCATGTTTTTTGAATAAACATAATATCATAATTATCATTACTTACCTGACTAATAATTAATAATTATGCTTAAGACATTTAACAAAGAAGACATCTTTAATAAAAGGGGAAGTACCATTACCAATTCTACCAGAGATATTCCATGCAGTCAGATTTATGATATTTTCCTCTGTTGGACTGCATGGAATATCTCTGGGGAAATTTCTTTTTTTTGTTGTGTCATATCTTTTGAATTTTTCTTGATATGGAAGCTAGTTCCTTTTCCTCCGAGTCTCCATTTTGATCCTTTAACACCAATTGAAGGTGTAAACACGAGAATGAGGGTTGAATTGTGTTTGACTAAGTTCATAAATTTTTCATTGTTTGACTAAATTGGTTCGGAGTTAATGATTTACTTGGAGTAGAAGCAACAAAAAAACTATGGAGTGCAGGAATAAAAAGAAACATGTAATTTATCCTTTTTCATCACTAACTTGGCTACATTAAGTCCCTTCACTGAGACGGATTTAATGTGCTAATTCAAAAACTTGAATTACAAAGCACCTTACCTTCCAAGCAAGTCTTCTCAGACAACTTGACAACCTTAGACTTTTGAGGAACCCACACACCTTGACTCTACTAGCCAAGTCTTCTTGACACAATTTGAAAACCCTAGATTCTTGAAGGCACACTAACACCATTATCGGGTTTGAATACAAAAGTTTGAAACTTGAGTAGTTGCTTCTAACTAGCTAATCATAACAATGACTATCACAATTTAAGAAGAACACCTAGAAAATATTTCTCATTCGAACAAGTGTTTCTCATTTTGAACTCTAAGATGAATTTGGAATTTTGAGCTTGAACTTTTCAACTCTTTTATGATTTTTTGATGATCTTCTATTTTAGCCTTGAGTATCTATTAAAGATAAAATTAAGGCTTCAATTTAGTCCTTGTTTAAATCTGAATTGTATCTTCATTCCTAGCTTGGTCAATAATGATATTATTCAAAAATTTCTTAATCCAATCTTGGTTGTTTTTCAAGATTGATTATGTTCTTATTTAGTTCAGATTGAATATGAAAGTTCTTCAGGTTGATTATGTTCAGATAGAGTTTATAAATTCTTTAGATTGATACTATTCATATTTTGTTAAGATTGAGTTTGTATATTCTTCAGATTGATATTGTTCATATTTTGTTAAGATTGCTTTCGCAAATTTTTCATATGAAACTTCCTTCCTATGTTTGCTTTGATATGGGCAGAAACATAGTATTGGACCGGTTCTTCAACTTTCACAAGTAGGAATATGACTAATTCCAATTATGTATTTTGTCCTTTAACAAAGTCTAAATCATATATTTCCAAATAATAAATGTGTATTTTTGTGATGATTTCTTCTTGTAAACAATTCTTGATCATATCTTTTTGTAAATAATTCATATCTTCTTGTAAATAATTCTTGATCAAATCTTCTGATAAATAATTCATATCTTGTTGTGATAATGCTTGATCAAATATTCTTGTAAATAATTCATATCTTCTTGTAATAAATCTTGATCAAATCTTCTTGTAAATAATTCATATCTTCTTGTAATAAGATGTTGATCATATCTTCTTCAAATCTTCAACATATCTTCTTTTCAACTTGGTCAAAGATTTTCTTCAATTATAATTCTGAATCGAATCTTATTTTAGATTGTCTCCAAAAACACAAATCTTCTTTCATAAAATTATTTTGTTAATATCAAAAATATAAGTATAAAACTAACTTGGTTACAATACTTAGATGATATAGATGAAATATGAATGTTTGGAATTGATGCCTATTGTTTTTGTTTCATGGACACTTGTTGTTATGTGTTATACTTGTAAGTGTATTATTAAAAAGGTATGATTATTTCATGAATTTTTATCGATTATTTTGTGAATTTTGATAATTGATAATGTTTGTGAGTATTTAATTTTTGGATTGTCTTTGTTGTACTACGGGATGTGTACAAAATGCTTAAATTTGAGAGTTACTAAAACATTGCCATGTAATTATGTAAGTAATATTGTGATGAGCATTAAGGTTTAGGATTATGCAATCATTAGGTACTGAAAATGATTGGAAGTTGAATTTGTTTTTATCCTTATAATATCTTGTGTGTTTGATAGGCGTGTTTAACGAGAGAAATGTATAGAAGATAATCGATGCAATATAGATGGTAACTAGGAGTTGTTTCAAAATAAGAATTGTTAAAAAAGTAATGAGTTTTAGGTAGTAGGTGAGATTCTTACTTCAGACATTCAATATGATTAAGAGAATACGAAGTGATGGTTACATTTATATATCCAAAGTAAGGATAACTCTCTAGATCTCTCATTTCCCAAACAATTACAATCCACCGTAAGATAATTTTTGTATCCGCATTCACTTCTAACTCTATCTTTGTCAACCAATTTACGTTTTTTCTCCCTTAAGAAGAACATTTGAGGATTTTCAATTCATATGGGCCTTGACAAGGCTCAAACTACACGGGAAATCCTCACACCCCGAGTGTTCCAACTAAATATTTTCATTGGACTAGGTGGTGTTGTTTACCCAACACTGCTTTTCAATATCACCTTGCTCTTACGTTAGCTTTTGTAGCCCCTTCATTTTTTATTTATGGGCCTTTATTCTCACCAATTTCTTTAATTTGTTTCCATTCGTTGGTTCCTCTTTAAATCTTATCTTTTACCTGGTTGTTAAGGAAACTTGTCCTAAGGATTCAACTACCTCTTCCAACATCTTTATTATCACCCCCTTTAATTCCTTCTCTATCACCTTACATGCTTTCTCATTAATTTTTTGTTGTTTTACCTTCTAATCCACCTCTTTCAAGCTACCGGAATTTTGTCATTTATTATTGCTAGTAGATGAAAATAGATTGTTGCTACATGTACCTAAGCTAGTCTTCTTTTTGGTTTCATAGACAAAGGCGAATTTCTTGTTATTTTCCTCCGAATCATTATAACCATCCGCAAAGAAGATGGGAGGTATATGTTCATACTTATAATAAGTCCACAAGTCCTTCTCTTAGAATTTAATCATTGATCCCTTTTTTAATAGTTTCCTCATATTTAAAGATACTATGATACTAGGAAACTACTCCTGAGGATTCGACAACGTCTTCCCCATTTTATTACACTCCTTCATATCCATTTCCTCAAAGCTTCTCACTAGTTTCCCCAGCTTCCTTGCTATCCCTTAAGTCCTCAATTTCCATCTTTAACGGTTGTTCATTACCCTATATTCGATTAAGAATAAGCATGTTACGATCAAAGCTCCATGGCCCAGTTTTGCACACTAGATCCACCTCCTTCTTGGTCTTAATCTTGAAAAGGAATAGGTTCTTGTTGAGATCTTGAACCACAATCTGATTCTTTACTCTCCAAGTTTACGTCATGGTTTGTCTGAATGTCATCTATTTTAAATTTCTTAAGTAGTTTTCTTGTATAGTTGGTCTGATAAATGAATACAAGAAAGAATTTTAGTTGTTCCATCATTCCCATCTCAAATTCATTCGGCATTAACTTAAAAAATTTGTGGTTGAGCTTTTTATTACTAGAACCAAAAATTATATAATCAACATATATTTGGACAATGAGAAGGTCATTCTTAGATGATTTTCTAAATAAAGTAGTGTCAACCTTGCCTTTTTCCAAATAATTGATTAGTGTGTCATACCATGCTCTTGGAGCATGTGTTAGACCATACAATGATATCTTCAATCTGACATGCACTTCTTCATTTATATACCAAAAGGGATGAGTCACATAGAGTTTTCACTACCTTTCACAAATAAGTACAAAATGAAAAAGGTCTTTGTGTTGCGAAGATTCTTAGTGATCATGGAGATTTATTTGAAAATACGTTGTTTGAAAACTTATGTGAATAGAACGAAATTTTACATAATTTATCTTCTCCTGGAACACCTTAGCAAAATAGTTTTATAAAAAGAAAAAATAGTTCTCTTTAGCAAATGACACATACCCATATTCATGAAATGAATGTTGCCAAACACTTTTGGGTAGAAGTAGCGAATGAAAGATTTCTTATGATTTGTGGAAAGGAATAAAACCCAACATTTCATACTTTCATCAATTTGGTTGCATGTTATATTTCAAATACCAAAGAGAATCTTGACAAGTTTGACTCACGATCTCGAAAGTGCATCTGTTTGGGATACTCTGAAAGTTCTAAAGCTTATAGAGTATACAATAATGTGACACTATTTGTTGAGGAATTAAGTCATGTCATGTCATGTTTATTGATAAAAAAAACTTGACCCAAAAACCTCAAAAAGCTAGATGTAGATTTTGCAGATTTACAAATATCAGATGAATTAAAAATATAAAAAGAATAAAAAAAATCAGCTTCTAATGAATCAGAAGATGTGTTGGAACTATGTTGGTTTTCTGCTTATAGTTTTTATGTTAATAAAATTATTTTATGAGAACATTAAATTTGGACTAAAGGCTTCATTAAGTATGCAAAAATTAGAGCAAGAAAATCAGAGGAAACTACTAGAGGATACCACAAGAGGAAACCATCAAAGGATATCATAAGAGGATATCACCAGAGGAAGCAAAAAGTTCAAAGGAAACGAAATCAAATTAGTCAAATTTATGTGCTGGAAACGTTCACGCATCTGCCTCTAATAGTGTTTTTGCATTTACCTCTGAAGACTGGAGAGTGTTTCTAATTAGTCTGCACGTCTGCCTCTGAAAAATTCTATGCCATTGAAGACTCAATGCGCCTATAGAGATTTAACGTGCATTTAAATAGTTTTGAGCATTTGAAGAATTTTATGTCAATGAAGACTTAACATGCCTCTGTTATACAATAACTTCAACATGTTTTTGATGAACAATTATTTAAGCATGCCTAAGATGAATAGTAATGGTAGCATGTCTTTGAAGAATAGTAACTTCACCATACCTTTAATGAATAATACTTTTTTACCTTACCTCTGCATTCTGAAGCCATTATTCCAATATGAATTTGAAGCATGTATTCAACCGACTCTTAAGATTGCAACTCATTCTGAAGTGTTGCCTGACACGTAGAACACTCTGAAGTTGCGATGACTTTAAAGACTGCAACACGATCCAAAGTGTTGCATTTGAGACGCAACCCACTCTAAAGTTGCACTAATTTTGTTAAAGAAGCAAATGTGAAATTGCCCATGCAACTAATTTTAAGTCACACAACTTTGCATCTTCCTCTGACTATGATTATTCAAGCAACATAGCATTTGATTCCAACCATTAAGTCAATGACTTTGATGGAGAAAAGTCAATGAATCTAATGCAAGTTCAAAGGCTTTGATAGATTGAGAAACATACTCAAATGGACTTAACCGTATTCTTACTTCTAAAGATGTAAGAACAAGCCTAGATTCATTCCCGCTGAAATAAAATCATGCGTATGAAGGAACACGCAAGTAAATTAATTTGCAAACGTAATCTGAACAAACACACATAATATCCTTCTAGAATAATTTCTCATATCATATTCGAAAATAGATAATTTGCTAAGGGTCATATTATTAAAACATATCTTTTAGAATTATATTTGGAAGAAATATTTATTGATGAAGCCGAAATGAAAATATGATTCAGAATTCACAAGGGAATAAACTAAATCCCTAATTTTTAATATATATAGCACTACAGACTCGAGAAGATAAAACGAATAAAAAACTCAGAAAACATAAAAAAAAAAAAAAAAAAAAAAAAACAAAGTCATTCATATAAATCTCAAGAGTTTAAGGTTTTAAGTTCTAGCAAATCACTCGTTCAAAGTAAAATACTCTAAGTGTTGTAGGGTGTTTGTGTTCCTAAAAAAGTCTAGTGTTGTTAGGCTATTTTTAGAAGACTAACTTGTAGGGTCTGGTGCTGTGTAAATCAAGAAGTTGAATTGGTGGATTAAATCCTTCTAAGTGAGAAGACTAGACGTAGCTACCAAGTTAGTGGTGAACTAGGAGAAATTGCATGTGTCACTTTACTCATGAATTCGTTAGTTAGGTTACTGCTTATGCTTTAAGCCATCAAACCCGAACCATTTTTAATCAAATAATAAAAAAGAATCGAACTTAAACAAACACAATTCAACCCCTTTCTGTGTTTGCTCTTTCAATTAGCATTTGAGCTCGGTCTCAAGACTCGACTTCGGTTTGATGGTGAACATTTTGAGTTCTAGAAGGACAGGTTGGTGAGTTTCTTTTTTTAAAAAGTCCTGTACTATGGGACTTGGCGGAAGAGGATTATACTGCTCAAACAAAAGAAGTGTAGGAACCAAGTTGGTTTTATACTTAGAATTTTGAAGATAACAAAAGTATTTTATAAGAACAATATATTTGACTTCATATAGTCTGCAACAAAATTCGTGTTTTTACAGAAAATATAAAATAAGATTTGATTTAAATTTATAATTGAAGAAAATCTAAATTAAGACATGATTCAAATTAATAATTGAAGAAAATATAAAATAAGATTTGATTTACATTTATAATTGAGGAAAATCAAAAATAACATTTGATGTAGGTTTATAATTGAAAAAAATCTTTGACCAAGTTGAAAAGAAGATATGGTCAAGATTTGAAGATGATTTTATCAAGATTTATCTACAGTAAAATATAAACAAAATACGAACAAAGTTAATATGAAGAACTAACAAAATCAATCTGAATAAAATACGAACATAATCGATCTAGAAAAACTGTTCAGATTGGATTCAGAAATAAATAAATGGCTAAAGCACATAGTATCAAAAAGCATCTTGTTTAGAATTATTTTTGTATGAGATTATTGTTGATCAAGCTAGTAATGAAGATACAATTCAGAATTAATCATATGAGCTTTTGCATCAATACTCTTAAGTCTAATTAATAGGTAAAGGATCAAATTAATAAAAAGAACCATCAAATACTTGTAATCCCAATGGAAAAAACTATATGAATCATTTGGTACAACGTTCATCAACTACAATAAGAAGTATACACTAGATTAACAATACCTTTGATGAAGTAATACCTTTTCCTCACAGACTAAGACAATGAATCAAAGCCACACATAAATTGAAATAAAGTACAAGATATATATTGCATCAAAGGTATGGTCGATCTAGAGGATACTTCCTATTGTTCAAATAGTCATTCGACGTTACACATTTTAATGTGTAGATTTGCAGTATATATGTTATACTTTATGTAGGACAATATCTTTGATGCAGTATATTTACTAGAAATCTACACATGAAAATGTGTAACATCAAATGATTATATGAATGGTTGCAGCAATTTTGCAAATCTCAGGCGACACTTGTTTCAATTGTTATATCTTCAGAAGTATTTCAAGAACATTATTTGAATTCAAGAAGGCATTTGTCATTATTATGATAAGGTCTTTGAAAACGTCAATAAAAATATAAGATCGATTGGCAATTGTCGTAATGAGATTATTCAATTATACATCCATCGTAAGAGAGGAAAAAATAGAAAAGAAAAAGGTTTGTTCAAGTGTTGTGGTACAAATTGTTTTTATCAAAGAACAAGAAAATCAATAAGTCAACAATATAAGTGCCAAAAATCAAGGCTTGTGGACTTAGCGATTTTTTAAAGAAGTATCATCATTCGATATAATTTTCAAATTGATAGTAGAAGAGGTGTAACCCAAATCACGAGTTACAAGATAAGAACTCGACATAGCTTCATGTAGTGTCAAGCACCACATTTCAAATTTCATTAGGCTAGTTCATGTCGACACTACTATCCATTAGGCTAATTTTTTTTTTATTGTATTCATACTTGTCCCTCGCGCTATTTATCAATTCCTCTCACTTTCTACTTCTGTCTCACATCAACTTTTGATGCAAATGGCAACCACGACGACATTCTTTCTCGCTCTTCTCTTTCTCTTCTCGCTCCTCTTCACCGGAACCGTTAGATCCGTAAGAATCAACATCTCTCTCTTTCGTTATTCTTGAAATCATATTTTATAAACATTATATAATTTATTTATTTGTTACTGAATGCAGGACTCTGATTCTGATTGCGTCTACACCGTCTACGTTCGAACCGGCTCGGTTTTAAAAGGAGGAACCGACTCGAGGATCGGAGTCAAGTTATACGACAAGTATCGTTACTACATCTGCATTAAAAACCTCGTTTCAGGGGCGGGTTGTTGGGTTCCGGTTACAACTACTTTGAGCGTGGTAACCTTGATATCTTCAGCGGTAGAGGACCTTGTTTAGACGGACCCGTTTGTGCCGTTAACGTTACTCCTGACGGTGACGGTCCACATCATGGTTGGTACTGTAACTACGTGGAAGTCACTAGTACTGGGCCCCACATATCGTGTGCTCAGGAGCAATTCACGGTGGAGCAGTGGCTCGCTACTGACAGTAGCCCTTATGAGCTTTGGGCCGTTAGGAATCTCTGCCATTATAGTTTGGATCAGCCCCGGCCCAAATCTGGTCCACGTGATAGCAAGTGAATCGGATCTGAGTTTTCTATTTTGAATGCACGCGCGTGAGAAATGGTTTCAAGAGAGTGCTGTTTTTTGTTGAGTGAGTTTATCGTGTTTATGTGTGTGTGTGGCGTTTCTTTCCGTACCGTATCATTATTTGGAATCGGGTTTCAGGGCCAATAACCCGTTTGTGTTTAGTAATCTTCAATAATAATGGCGCTATATATGTATTAATATGTGATGTCATTGTTCTGCACAAATACCATGTTTAAAAGGAGATATTAGACACTCTGTTTTGGTTCAAGGTGAGTGAGTGATCATAATAAACGCTTCTTGGGTATGGTGATTTTAAGTTTTTAATAAGATTTGTTTCATACTTGTCCACCAGTCTCTTGCATTCTCACTTGATGTCCACCAGTCTCTTGCATTCTCACTTGAGTTTGTTTGTTTGAAACATTCAAATAATAGCATTAATTTATGCACGAAATTGTTGTTTTTACTTACAAAATTATGCATTGTACTACCAATGTTCTTGAATGTCTACCAAATTTACACTATATTGCATTCATAATCTACTCCATCACTACAATCGCTTCTGTCAGCCCCCTCTCAGCTCTTTCTCTAAAGTTGGTAAGTATCTCTCTGTCTATATATATATATATATATATATATGATAATGTGAGGCTTTTTTTATTGAATTGCATATTATAATGTTTGTTTTATTCATCCCACTATGTTAACCATGGCTTGCCTGTGACTTATCACTGGTCGATTAATTTTAAGTGCACCAACAAATGAAGTAATTGATTTCCATTGTTCTATCAATTCATTTTTTGTTTTAGTAGCAATAGTCTTACATTATACTTTTATCCCTATAAAGATTTGCACCTAGCTACACACATAATGTGCAGTTATTTAAGTGTTTAATATATTTTATGTTGCTTTGCTAGTATACAATTTATTAAAGTAGTTAATATATTTGCAAACTTCAAAATAAATTGCAAATAATCTTCATGGCCAATACTTGTTTTGTGAAACAGAAAACTTATTAGAACTTCATTTTCTTGTATAATGTATTATATAAGTTACATTGATTCGCTTATCATTTCATATTATCGATTGTAAATCGTGTACGATTAGCTGGTTTTTTAAAGGAATTCTTAAAAAAGAAATATCGTGACATTTGCATCTTAGATATGGTTAAGTGTTTGTTATGTAGTTGAAGTTTGTAAATTTGGTTAGTATTAATTACATATTAATTAAGTACTAAGTTTGATGTGGCTCACTATATAAAATGTTTTATATATTCATATCTCACTATATTTTTCTTAATTATTTTTTTCTTTCTTTATTTCTTAATCATGTAACTAGAGCCATGACATCCATTATAAAAGAACTTGTGTTCTTCATTATATTTTATTTTTTTCTTTCCTTCCATTGCATCTTTTTTTTTCGTTTTCCTTTGGCAATTTTTCCAAAAAAAATCAGTTCTTTTAGCTTAAATAATTGATTCATTTTATATTCCTTATTAGAATTTTTGGTTCTGTTTTACTATATGTCTCATATTATTTTATTTCTCTAGAATATTTTTCTGTTGTTGGAAATCTTGTGTTCTTGTTGACTATGCTTTCTCCATTCTTTGTGTTTCTTGCCACATTTTGTTTTTCGATTCTCTTAACGAAGTGATATTTAATGCTCAAGCATGTATAATGGATTTGGGAACATATCCCTAGAGATATTACTACAACTTTCAAACATACAAAGTTATTGACTTTTCAAAACAAATTTATTTACATAATCTTTGACTCAACAACATACTATAAACAAACAAATTTCAAGTCATTTCTTTCCCTTTGCTTCTATTTTTATTCTATTTATCGTGTGCTTTATTTATTTACTTAGTTTAGTGCAATCAAATCTCATGTCAAATATTTTTTGTACCATTTAGCAGCGTCAGTCGGTATACGCTTAAGACTGTCATTAAAATCGACATGATAAAGCCCCCAAGTTCCTGAATAACCCCCTTGAAATTCAAATGTATCAAATGCTGCCCACGCAAAGTAACCACGTACATTTACACCATCACTGTCAAAATAAACATTAAAAAAATTAATGATCATATTCTTGAAAAATGAAGTTATACAAGCACACCACACTTGTCTACCTTTCACACAAATAATTATTTGTTTCCTCAATTTGAATTTGATCTACTTTTGATATTAGATTGTTTAGAACAAATATTAATAAAAAGTTAAAAGAAATATTTATTAGAACGAGTCTATAAATTTTACTCTAATAATTTTAAAAAATTTACAGTCTTTTTTAATTAAATATCATCGTGATGTCAATTTTTTATATCACTTTCTAACCTATTCAAGACATATATATAGTAATGTGATTTAATGATTTTATACATAAAGTGTGTTGTCCTTAAAATCTATTTTAATCGAACTTGTTAAGATTTGATTAAGTTCTTTACAAAGTCTCCTTGAATAAATTTACATTAATAGTTAATAAAATAAAGTTATGATTTTATTTTTATTTTTATTTGTTTAAACTCTCCTTTAGTTGACTAAAAATATTATACATTTTTGTGATAGAAAAACATAATACAAAATAATTAGACCTTAGAAAAACAACATTAGATCATAAATAAATATAATGTAAAAACATATTTAATAAATGAAACGAATAGTTCTAATTCTAAATTTATCAATTGTATCATTATATATCGATTATCAATTGAATTCTAAGGATGGTGGGAAATGACTTACTCAATGGCTGCTTTGGTAGCATTTATATGTGCGGCAATGTAAACAGTTCGGTGTTCATTCTTCAATGGATTTGGAATTTTAGTAGATCCACAACCTACATAAATTGGATTTAACAAAACAAATATATTAATCAATCTCCTTTGTTGGCATATTATAAAAATATTAGTTATAATATTATAAACATGATCAATATGCAACACCAACCATTTTCAGTTATGTAGATTTTAGGATTTTTGTACTTGTTCTTAATGTAGAGTAAGAAATTATATAATCCTTCTGGATAGACATAGAATCCAGCGTATTGATCCTACAAATTATCAACATCGAAAAAAAATTATAAAAAACTATTAAGTTATTCCTCTAACAAATATCATTGTCCTAAGCTCTTATCATTAATTTCTCACCTTGTACCCAAGTGTTTTTCCTTCAGCGTTAAAAACTGCAATTATAAAAAAAAATGATTGTAATTTCTTGTAAGTCTCTTACATATGATATAAGTAGAATTCGATTGGTATAAAATGTGGTGTCAATTTCACTTATCATATTATATAGCGAAGATACCTTTTCATATTAATTATTATTATTGATAAACAAAAAATAGATATTAGTTTGAGAAAAAACATACCTTCAGACCGAGCTAATGCATCAAAATTGTCACCAATAACTTTGGTTCTATTAGGTTCATGTATAGCAAAGTGAGAAGTATAATAATTGATTCCAATAAAGTTTGCGCTTCCTTTTAACATCTTTTTCTCCTCTTTAGTGAATTTTGGCAGTCTACTCCCCACCAACTTTTTCATTATTTTTGGATAATCTCCATTGAACACCGGCTTTAGAAGCCTGAATGTCGAAATGAAATGTAGAAAAATGAATGTCAAAATTAAATGCAGCAAAAAAAAATTGATATCATCATGTATTAACCATTAAAAAAACTAAAAAGTTAAATAACCAAGACACTGAACTAGTGTTAAAAGACAAAAGGTGAATGAAATACATCTTAAGTAAACACTTACCATCCCCAATAGAAATCCATTAGTCTTTCAGCAGCAGCGATATCTTCTCTTTTTGAACTGTACGGAACATAAGCTCCTGAAGAAATGGCAAGTCCAATTTCTCCCCCTTGTATTGCCTAAATCAAATATTCAATGGAAATTAACATTTTGTTTGTTCTTTAAATTTCTCCTTGTTTTATAAATGTATCACACTGTTATGAATCTTGATTATTAATCTACATGTATTTTGAGTTGATCGAGGTTGATGTTATATATGTAACATGCATTATCCAAAATATGTCTTACTTGGAATTTTGTTCTGTACAACTTTGATGTTGTAGCATGGGCAATGAGAAAGTTGTGAAGTAAAGTATATGCTTGTGTACATATTCTAGTAGTTTGGCATGCCTCAGTTGAAATATTATCAATGTTGTACATATATTGATATATAGCTGTGACTTCTGCCTCATTGATTGTAGTCCAATGTTTCACTCGATCTCCATATGTTTTGAATAGAAGTTCACTAAAATCTTTGTAATGTTTCCTGATATTTGATTTTACCGTAAACAATATAAGCATGCTTTGTGAAATTTCATGAATTTTTGTCACACTTTAAGAGTAAATCACTTCAATGAAAATAAAATATTTAGAAGAGATAATATTCAGGTAAATTTACACAATGGAGCGATTTAAGAAGCCACCAAGGTTTTGTTGAAGAGCTAATGGATAGTCGAAGTGAAGAATAGTTACAAAAGGTTCAATACCTGCACATTTAAATTGACCATGAAAAGCGAAAAAAAATAAAATTTATCGCTTGTATTTTAAAAATTTCTATTTGAATCTAATTAAAGTAATGAATTTTGGATTCTTAAACTCATACCATTTTTGAGTAATTCGTTGATCAAATTGTTGTAGAAGTTGATACCTTCTTTATTTATACCTCCTTTCAAGGTTCCATCTAAATAATTGGTTGTGGAAAATATAAAGAAAATAAATATATTCATTTTATTGAATATTGCAAGAAAGGAATATATTGTAACATTATCTTTTTATTCATATTAAGTAGATTTTAATAAATATTTACTAACAATGTAAGTTGTCATGTATATCACTTCATCATAATATTTTTTATAAAATAAATATTAACATAGTGTGATACGATTCAATTGACTATCAGGTAAATGTTTGTATATTGTCTTTGCAACTTCATATCTTTTAAACTCTAAAACACATATAAAGTACTATATCTTAAAAAGGGTGTAGATAGTTGACTCTAAAAGTATGTTTGAGATAAGTTAATTCGCTTAATAACTCAATATAAATAATAAATTTTACTCATTCGTCCGTTGATTATTGACATAACATATTAATGATCACACACACAAAATTTTATAAAAATTCTTAGTTATGTAATCTAGTAATCGATATTTACTTATATTGTTTAAAAGCATAATATGTTTGACTTGCTCGGCCTATCCACCAAGCCTGTTAGCATTATGTTTGACTTTGTCTAATTTGTCATACATGTCTTTATGTATATTGATTTGGAAAAATGGCTCTAAAATATTGTCCTTAATTCTTCTCCAATTTATAGACAAAGGGTTTTCTATATCTAGTCTTTGTTTTCTCAGCTAGAGAACAATCACTAAATATTAGACAATGATCTCAAAACAAATATATAATATTGAATAGCCAAACCAAATCACTCTAATGATACTTTTAAAATGGAGTAATTATACAAAGAATATGGGAAAGGTTTTCAATCATTGAATGTCTTGCGTGCGTAGTCACAAACTTTTATTTAAAGAAATATAATGGAACCAATTGACTACACAAATGTTTACTCAAAGAAATACAAAGGAACCAATAGTCAATTGTAAGTAGAAATAACGCTGTTATGAATCATAGTAAGTAGTTTTAACAAGGATGTGAAGTTGATATTTTTCAAACAATTAGGGGAAGATGAATAAAAATCTTAGAATTATAATTTGGAGGATAAAGACAATATTCAATGTCATTTTTCGAATCAGGATAAACATTGGATACATAACACAATTTTGACAAAGTTAATCAAAATATTCTTGAAGAATATAGCTAAAATGTGTGACTTTTACCACTTAATGAGAAAAATGAAATGAAAAAATTTTAGGGACCAAGTGAAACCACTCTAGTTATTTAATATTTAAAGTTGCTTATGAATCACATGATGGTTTGTATTAAATAGAGTCAATATAAATACCAATATTTTTCATTCCGTAGGTAAGTTATTTATTAATTAAAAAAAATACTTATTAAATATTTAGAATTTGTTAATATACACTTACCTATTTTCTATAATGAACTTGTTAACAAGTTTAACAAAATATT
>JBBPBR010000006.1:35029680-35065634 GCA_037974775.1 Cicer pinnatifidum
CTCTACTGCCAACATTCATTCTGATACTTCTTAATTTCGTTGTGTCCTTCATTTGCAACTTGATGATTATCCTTTCATTATGACAGGTCAACCGCATTGTATTCACTCCATCACTTTTCCATTTATACCAACCTTAAATTTCTACCTCGAACCTTGATACATCTTCATTATAGTGATTTCAATAAATCAAGGCTTACTAATTCCCACCAAACTTTTCCATTTCATGTTCAATTGTTTTCTATCAAACAAACATTTAACTCCTTTGATTGACGAACACAATAACAATCCCAATGACATGCACTAAAGTAATGTCTTTATATCATTGGCATACCTTTATAATAATAGTGTATGAGTTATAGGTGAGATAATTCCTTTCATCAATCTTTAACCGTCATAAGCTAGATCTCTATGTGCTGCTCCAACAAGTTTTCTTGGCACATCCTTAGGGTCCTTCCGAATAATCCTTCCGACCTATCAAAATCTCGAATAATCCTTCCGACCTATCAAAATATTAACATCCTCTTAGTAATTCCCATCCTTTAATAGAATCTCAAAACTTATATTACCGCCATCTCGAAGTATTCCCGTACTCGATACTTCAAATTCCACTTAATGGTAACATAGAGTTCAATACATCAAGGCCTAACTCATTATGTTTTGCCAAACATCGCTCAAAATTCACACTTACGTGTCTATAATTTCATCCAATATCACTATCCATACTTACTATCTCCCAAACCACAAGGAGATTTGTCACTTATCAACAAAATACATAGTCTCACTCCTACACTCGTTATGAGATTCATACTTAATAATCCAAGTTGCGAATCTAGTCTAACTCGAATGCTCGACTTTTCCCCTCAAGGTATCGACAATTCCTCAAAGCGTATTTTATCTATCCAAAGGAGTATTCACTCCTAATGTGCAACGCTCCCTTAACTTCAATACCATACTCTTTCATTGACACCTAAGCACCAAATGTTATTCCAAATGGAAGCCTCATCTTCTCAACAATTCCATGATGTTCACATCTCTTGACAGTTGTCAAACTTCATCCAGTTTCATCCTGAAATCTACCAGGAAAACATCTAATACTTTTCTTAACAAAAGTCCTCAACTTAGATCTTTACTTGAAATCACTTATTAGTCTAATGTTAATCCATCCATACTCATCATCTTCGAGTTTACACCAAGACATAGCTTCTGTGTCCTTGGAACCATTTTATAAATTCCATGCCGTCATGATTTGCTTCAACTCTGCCTGACAATCCGTCATCTCGAAGATCTTTTCCACTTCTTGAATCCACTAGTCAACTCTTTTCCTGAGTCCTCATCACCCTTGAACTTTGGAGGATGGTAACGACGAAAGTATTCTAACCCTCTTAATTTTAAGAGCACAGATCTCTCTTTTCCTCTTCTCCAGATCCCGCAGAGTCTTTGCAGCAGTTCATGCAACAACAAAACCTCCATGTTATTTGTAGCTCCAACCATTTGATCATCCCTACTGACGTTCATCCTTGCAACATCGTTCCCTCTTGGAGGTAGTGTTTCCGAAAACCAACATCAAGAAGAAGTGTTAACACCACTTCGAATAATTCTAAAACTAAGTTTCGAATATATCAACACATAATAACTACCCTTGATATGACAACTCATACCAATTACCCCGACGCATGATCAGATAACGACTCACAACCTACAGGTTGACTTACAATCTATAACCAAAGGCTCCACAACCCCCAAAGAAAACCAAACCAAAGCTCTGATACCACAATGTAACACCCCGTTTTTCAAAGCGAGGGTGTATATTTTTTTTTTCAAAAGAAATTAAAATGAAACAAAGAATAATTAATTAAAATAACACAGAGATATAAATAAGGTAATACCTTTAAATAAATATTTAAGTCCATATAATTTACAAGCAGCGGAAAAATTTCTCGAAATATGAATCCAAAATATTTACACATCAAAAAGTGGTACATGTAACCCATCGAAAATAACATGTCATGCTGACAATATTAGTATAGGTACAGTCTTCCAATTTAAAATAAACCCAATCCAAAAGAAGACATCTAGTCCCTATACGTCAACCTTATCTGATCATTCCAAAAAACTATACATCTTGATTGATCTTCACGCGTCCCGCAAGATCCTCCTAACATAGCTTCAGCCATGTGTTTCCAACTACATCCCCATCCACAGGGTACGGACCGGTAGGATGCACCTTAAAAGGATTTTCCATATGCTAAACATTCATATAATACTTGCCAAATGAAAATGAAATCAAAATAAGT
This sequence comes from Cicer pinnatifidum, assembly GCA_037974775.1. Classification (NCBI taxonomy): domain Eukaryota; kingdom Viridiplantae; phylum Streptophyta; class Magnoliopsida; order Fabales; family Fabaceae; genus Cicer; species Cicer pinnatifidum. The sequence continues at coordinate 35,031,975 of JBBPBR010000006.1, forward strand.
TTCAAATCAATCAAGTAATAAACAACGGGCCAATCCATTGATAAACCAATTGAGCAATCGATCATCTAACTCAAAATAAGAATTTCTACTAAGCCAATCGATTTCCAAATCGATTTCCTGAAGATTTTTAGTGAAATTTGAACTATGGGCTTAATTCAATCGATTGGGAAATCGATTGAATGAATAACTGAGCCCCTGTATTAATGCCAATCGATTTCCAAATTGATTTTGTCTGTTTTGCTGAGTTCCTGTATTGCCAAATCGATTTCCAAATCGATTTCTTAAATAGTTTTGAAAAACATATTATAAAATCGATTGGAAAATCGATTTTGTCAAATTAGCGAAGTCCCTGTGACTCATCCAATCGATTGGGAAATCGATTTCCCTGCTTATTCTTCCAAAAATACATAAACTAACTCAATTACATTCCTACACAACTCCAAATCTTAACACTTAGCAATTTCAACACAATCACTACAACATCATGAACTTCGAAATAGTTTTGCAATCAAACATGCTATCACACAATTCCAAAACATAACACTTAGCACTTATAACACAATCACTACAACATCATGAGTTTCGAAATAGTTTTGTAATCACACATGCTATCACACAATTCCAAAACATAACACTTAGCACTTATAACACAATCACTACAACATCATGAACTTCGAAATAGTTTTGCAATCAAACATGCTATCACCCAATTCCAAAACATAACACTTAGCACTTATAACACAATCACTACAACATCATGAGTTTCGAAATAGTTTTGCAATCAAACATGTTATCACACAATTCCAAAACATAACACTTAACAGTTACAACGCAATACCCACACGGACAAGATGAACCAACAAATCACATGGAATCATCTTGACGCGACAATCCCCACACAGACGAAATGAACCAACAAATCACATGGAATCACCTTGACGCGACAATCCCCACACAGACAAAATGAACCAACAAATCACAATTTACCAGGGTTTAGTCTCTCACGGACAAACACCTGTGCAGTGTCTCACGGACAAACACAATTTACCAGGGTGTAGTCTCTCACGGACAAACAGCTGTGCAGTCGATCACGGACAAACACAATTTACCAGGGTGTAGTCACTCAGGGACCAACACCTGTGCAGTCTCTCACGGACAAACACAATTTAAGTAAAAGCAGATATTAAAAGATTCCCCGTTTTTAATATCCATTTAATTCTTACAATTCGAAAGACAATCATTAGGTAAACAGTGAATTTAAGAGATTCCCCATTCTTAATACTCGTTTAACTCTAAAACAATTTTCAAAACAAACATTAAGTAAACAAGACATTAAGAGATTCCCCATTCTTAATACTCATTTAACTTAAACGATTTTCAAAACAAACATGAAGTAAACAAGACATTAAGAGATTCCCCATTCTTAATACTCATTTAACTTAAACGATTTTCAAAACAAACATTAAGTAAACATGACATTAAGAGATTCCCCATTCTTAATACTCATTTAACTTAAACGATTTTCAAAAACAAACATTAAGTAAACAAGACATTAAGAGATTCCCCATTCTTAATACTCATTTAACTTAAACGATTTTCAAAACAAACATTAAGTAAACAAGATATTAAGAGATTCCCCATTCTTAATACTCATTTAACTTAAACGATTTTCACAACAAACATCAAGTAAACAAGACATTAAGAGATTCCCCATTCTTAATACTCATTTAACTTAAACGATTTTCACAAACACACATTAAGTAAACTAGACATTTAGAGATTCCCCATTCTTAATACTCATTTAACTTAATGGTTTTCAAATTCCACACAAAACAAACTCAAACATATTATCAAATCCAATCCACAACTCACACCAAAACACATCAATTCATTTCTCCACCAAATCCAACATACACATATCAAATCTCATCAGTATTAATTAAGAACACGTCAAATACGACGAACACAAATCAACACAACCCACCACTCAAAGACAACAAGGTTCATTTACTCAAAATCATACATAAATGAGTTTAAATTCATTTTCCACGAAACATTCATCAATATAACCAAAACCTAACTCTAAGATTTTACGCATAAAAGCATTAGATTCATTTTCCCCAAATCAACACCTTAACCCTAACAAAATTCCTTTCCACACAACCACAGATAAGTCCCTAGATGCAAACTAAAAGTTTGGAAGGAGCGCTTACCTTCACTTTAGCTTTAACATGCGATTACGGTACCGCGAGTAAATCCGGTAAAATCTCCGCTCGCGACGTCGCTTCCAAAGTTGGCTCCCTAGCACCGTAGCGTGGTAGTGAGCAACTTTCCCTTCTATCTCTTCGCGAAACGAAACCTAGATCTAGATGAAACGGGGAGGTTTTGTGTTTGACGGTTTTGAAATCCCTAACTCCGTTTTCGAATCCGAGAAGGAGGAAGAAGCTGGAAATTTGTTCCTACTCACCCACAATCCTTGGGTTTCTACTCTTGAACAAAAGGAAGCAGCGAAAATGGAGTTAGAAGGAGGGAGAAGAAGTGGGTTTTCACGCGAGGCAAAGGAAGAAGGAGGAAAACATTTTTCCTTTGTTTTATTTTCTTCCATTTTCTTTCTTTTCTTTTTCGTTTCTATTTCTTTCTCCTTTCCTTCCTTTCCTTTTCTTATACATATATATATTACTAATAATAATAATATATAATATATATGTAATATATATATATATATATATATATATATATATATATATATATAATAATTAAACCTAAACCAATAAATATTTAATAACTCTCACATCCATCACTTCACTCACATCTCAAACTGTTTTGATAAAAATATCTACTCTCGTCGCAACTCAATTGTCAGATACAATTTTCAGCCACCCGAGATATTTTTAACAAAATTGCCCGGTATTAAATCCTTCGTAACATAAATAAATTATTTTACGACTAATAATTTTAATCCAATTTCTAAAAATATATTTTTGGCATTTAACTCACTCAATACCAAAAACTGGACTAACAGCCTAAGAAATTCCACACAAAATACCCTAAAATTGTATAATTTAGGATTTAAAAACTATGGGTCTTACACACTACAATGCAAAATAAAGATTTCTTAGGCTCAAAAGTCTTAAATAATAATAATTATCTTTTTTAGATAGAAAAAATGTTATTTATTTAAAACTCTCAAGTCAAATGAAAATTTGATACAACAATAGTTGGTGTGAAATTTGTATTTAAACTTCAAGTTAATACTATAACAGAAAATCAATTCTATATCTAGTCTTTTGGATATGGAACAGTTCAATTATATTAATTATTTTTTCATCTAAATAATTAAAATATGAAATGAAATTTTCAATTAATTATTTGCCATGGTCAAGAAATATCAAGAGTTGGTAATAAAAAACTATAGGCATGAAGAGTTTGTTGATGTTTAAGACATAGGAAATTACAAGTTGTGAAATGGTTAGAACTTATTAATTTCCAAACAACTATCTTTAGTATTCTTCAACTTTATTTTATTTTAATTATGCAGTACTAGAAAAATAAGATTTAGCGTCGGCTAAAAATCTATGCTAAAGAACAAAAAGCCGACGCTAATAGCGATTTAACGTCAGATTTGCGTCGGTGTCGTGGCTCATTCTAAAAGGCTCGATGCTAATCAGTTGTGTCGACTTTTGTTATCCGACGCTATGTAGTGTCGGATGCTTTATAGCGTTTGATAAGTCGAGTTTAAATTGACATTACAATCTATGGTAGAATGGGCGAAGCTACATATTTGTATCATCAGTTAGGCCTACGCTAACGTTGAAAATCCAAAAAAAAAAAATTGCAATAAGGAACCACGTAATATAAGAAAGTAGTGCTTTCATTATAAAGGAAAAAAGAAAGTATTTTCTGTCAAATGAAAAAGTGCAGAAGGTATTACAAATTCTCTAAAATTACCTTACCCTCCAAGATCAAGGAGGAGAAACTGTACAAACAACTTAAATTAAGTTTCTGAGGTCATTTGCTCATGCAAAATACATATAAACCTCAATAAAATTTTCACATAATCCCATCTCATAATAGAACATAAAAACTAAAAAAATAAAAATAACGTAGTACCTTTCTTTGATAAAGAACAAAGGGTAGGAGAATATTTATTTTAGTCTATCCTCTCTTTTAAATCTCAATTTCAATTCCCTCTATACTCAATAATTCTCTTTATCATAAATCATATATTAAATTAATAACAAGACAATGAGATCAATAATCTATTACAAGTTACAAGAACCTCAAAATATAGATTATGCAAGTATCAACCAATAATTGTGAGTCACAATGATTCCATCAATAATCTATTGCAACTTACAAGAAGCAAACATGTTTTTCTTATAATGACACAATAATTAAATCCCTAAGTTACATCTTTGCTCACAGAAGATGAAATTAAAAGGTAAGTTATCAAACATGCAAATAAGGAACAAAAAAAGCTTAACCTTGTTCAATATAAACATTAAATTTAAATAACAAAAGAAAATCATAAGACTAATAATCCCCAATCTCAATCCAATGCTCAATATTCGTTAGTTCAATCAAGGTAGGTGCTGCTAAAGGTCTTACTGTTTCCAAATTACACCATAATAACGGAAATATTGATCCTTTCAACGCCGGCTTCATCGCTAGTTCAGCTGCAAAGATTCAAGCTATAGCTAATAAAAAATTCATCCTTCTACATGATGAGGACAATGCATGTAGCTCAAACTAGACTGCAATTGAGGATGAACTAGGATACGTCCCTCAAAATGGTTTATAAGCTTCAGGTTACATAACATAAATCAATATCCACCGTCAGTACATGGTTTATTACCTAAATCCTAATTATAGCACAAGCTTAAAGGAAGCAACAACATGCTATATATTATTAATATTCAATTTAATAAAATCAGAACTAACAAAGAAAATCAACACATACAATGAAAAAACAACTAACAAAAACCACAACAACACAATCCCGCAAATCCAACTGACAGAGCATATATCAATGACAAATCAAACTTGATGGAGCGCATGAATAGAGGAGCAAAGTAGGAAAAATAAAAAATCAGAAGCCCTAAAATACAAAAACAATAATAGAGAAGCAAACAAAGCAATATATAAAGATGAGTTTGATGATTCATTTACCTGAAGGTTCATAGAAACCTTGCACAATGGAGAAGTAATGTTACGAGCGAGGCAGGGAATATATGGATGAAAATTGGACTATAAGAGAGACGGGGGGCTGTGAACGAGCAGGACTAGGTGCCTCTATGATCAAGGCTGTGAGCGAGCAATATTGTGTGCCTCTGTGAACCAGACTGTGAGTAGGATTAATGTTAATTCTCAAGGCTATATCCCACAAAATGACAGTACCCTGTAAGTTACAGGGATATCAGAAACACCTTTGGATGATATGGCTACAAGATTTGGAGTTGCACCCCCCCTTAACATTTTTTAGGAACACAAAGCACAATTGCAACTTATTAAGCCACAATATAAACAATATTTATCAACATACATAATCAATCACTAACAACTATCAAATATAAACTAACCATGATTACCAGACATCACATCCAGATCCATTAATCTGCAATTCAACACTACGCGAAAAATAGGATTTTACAACGCTTTTTTTTAACAGCGCTTTTTGAAATCAAAAAGCGCTATAAAAAATGTAGATATATTGCGCGCTTGTTATACACCTTTTACAGAGCTTATTTGAGAAAGTGTTGTAAAATGTGCATTCAATATATGCATTATTATGCACCTTTTACAGCGCTTATACGAAAAAGCGCTGTAAAATGTGCACTCAATATATGCATTATTATGCACCTTTTACAACGCTTATTTGAAAAAGGGCTGTAAAAGGTGCATTCAAAATATGAATTATTATGCACTTTTTATAGCGCTTTTTCAAATAAGCGCTGTAAAAGGTGACCTTTTACAGCGCTTGTTCAAAGAAGCGTTGTAGAAGGTGCATTCAATATATGCATTGTTATGCACCTTTTACAGCGCTTTTTCAAATAAGCGATGTAAAAGGTGCATCCTTATTTTAGTTTTATTTAAAAACGTTGTAAATGAAATTTTTAAAAAGCGGTTTTTAGTTTTTTGTGGTATTTTTTTAGAAAGCGCTATCTTTTAATTTTTTTCTAAAATGATTTTCATCCAGAATCATATCACAATCAGTACACAAAAACAGAACTATATAACTTAACTTTATAACTTAATTTACACAACAACAGAATTATATTCATATACATATTCAGATATTGTACAACAATACATATTCAGATATTGTGCCCTATTCATATACATATAACTAACATTATTACACATAACATAACTAGCTACCATATATTCATATCCCTTGCAGCATGCTATTTCCCAGCAAATCAAATAATTTTCATTTCAAGCACATACTGACACCACTCTTCCTTTAATTCAATTAGATCTTTCTTAGAGTATGTTGGACTAGAATTGTCAAAGTACTGTGCAATATAAAAATTAAACATAAATAAGTTAGAATCAAATATATACATAATTTATATATGAAAATCAAATAATGAAAATATCGTACCGTTTCTGCGATAATAGTTGGATTCCTATCAACAATCTCCTTCATGAATCGCAATACGTAGTACCCACAGTCGATATTGTTAGTTTGACGAGGGAACTATAAAATAAAACATATAAGTCAATAAAATATTTGTGCATTGATTGTAAAGACATATATTTGTAAATGAAAATTTAAAAGCATATATTTCAATCCTTTATTGGAATTCATGTGATGTTACTAGACTTTTGCTTCGACACTGTAGCACCTCTTTGAGCTTGAAAAACTTGTAAAGCACTATTGAATAAAAAAATGTGATTATTATAGCATTAACAAATACATTATTTATATATATATGTAAGAAATAAATGAATATTACTTACATGTCGAACATAGTCTTTATATCGGAGTGATTGTTGTAATTGTCGTGCAAGGGATCTAAATAGTATATAACTTCAGAGATCGCATTGATTGTAAATAGCACCCAATGTGCCCTACAACAACAAAAATTTGGTTGGCAATTTTGTTTACACAACTAATAAATTAAGATCTCATAAATTAAAAAAGATATAAATAAGTAATATTAAATTACGTACCCTGAATTATATGGTGTAAAGAACAACTTATCCTTCTCTATATTTCCTAATAAGATATCTACAATGTATTTCTTTACATTCACTGGATTGAGTTTACACATCGAAAGCTTATGCGGAGACAAGAATGAATACCTATTTGACAAGCTGCGCGTGCACACCAACTTCTCATACAAAAACTTTCAATGAAAATTTAAAATTAGATTAATTACCAATTATTTTAATTAATTACCAATAAATGCAATTAAAAATAATTTTTACCTAATGTATAAGCTGATGAAAGTAGCACTCAGCTCCTTATGATTGAGAAGTTCGTATATGAGCTCCTTTTCAAGTAGTTCTTCCTACTTATGTCCGAATATAGCTTTATTGATGCTTATGATGCATGAATCGTCGTTGTTGCCCATATTCCTTTTTACTTGGATGTCAAGACATGACCCGTATTTAGCAAGGCATGGCTGACTTATTTTAGGAGCAGCATCGACTAATTTTCCCCGATCCAGTTTTTTAGCAGCAACTTTGGCAGCTTTATTACCCTCCAGCTTTTGAAGTTTTCCAACTTAATTACCCTTCAATTTTTGAGGTTTGCCGGCTTTATTTTGCTGTGCGGGTAGTTTATTTGATTGAATCTGAAAAAATGAGGCTAAATGTTAGTTTATTGAATCTGAAAAAATGACAAACCTTACGGAATAAATGTGACAAACCTTTTCCGGAGATGTAATTGACTCTTTTATGGGAATCTTCTTATCATTCCCTTTAGGCTTTTTCAGAATCTAAATATAAATGTGAAATTAAAGTTAGCAGTGGAAAAAATCAGCAATTAAATATATATATATATATATATATATATATATATATATATATATATATATATATATATATATATATATATATATCAATTAAACATACATTTCAATTAATTAAACATACCCTATCAAGGGCAACAAGATGTGTGGGCCATGCCGCGTAACTACCAACTGCTTCGCCCAAAAACTTCATATCTGCATCGTTGTCCGGTATAGGCAACGGTGCATTTGGTTCCAAAGCAATAACAGGTGATACTTTGACATGGCCCGTAGGGATCGGTGTGTTGTGCAATACTTCTTCCGAAGTATTGTACAATGTTCCAATTTGGTGCATAGTTATACACCACTGCATAGTTAGATGCATCACACATAATTTCAAAAGGGGGGGGGGGTCCAATTGGGTGGCTGAATTATGGGAGTAGAGGTCGGTGCTTCCTTTAAGAAATCAAACGCCTTCTTGCATTTGTCATCAAAGGTGAAATTGACATTGTTTTGCAGCAAATTTGACTGTTAAAGAGCTATCTTGTTGAATTCCTTGATAAACCGCCTGTAAAAATCCTGCATGGCCAAGAAAATAACGAATCTTGCAGATGCAATATGAGCAAGGCAAATTAGAAATCACATCAATCTTGGTAGGATTCACTTCCATCCCATTTTTAGAGATCACATGTCCCAAAACTATGCCTTAGTCAACCATTAAACGACATTTTTCATAATTTAGCACAAGGTTAGTTTCAATACATCTATACAAAACTCTATCTAATTTGTTCAAGCATGCATCAAATGAGGAACTATACACAGTAAAATCATCCATGAAAACTTCTATACAATTTACTAGCAAATCAACGAAAATACTAATCATGCAGCGTTGGAAAGTGCTACGAGCATTGCATAGGCCAAATGACATCCTCCTATAGGCAAATCTGCCGAAAGTGCAAGTGAACGTGGTGTTTTCTTGGTCCTCTAGTGCAATATGGATCTTAAAATGACTAGAAAAACTATCAAGAAAACAATAAGGTAACTTACCAGCCAACCGTTCAAGCATCTGATGAATGAATGGTAAAGGAAAATGATCCTTTCTAGATGCCTAGTTTAGTCTCCTGTAATCGATGCATACCCTCCAGTTGTTATACACTCGTGTGGGAATAAGTTCATTATTTTCATTTTTAACCACTATGAGTCTAGTTTTCTTAAGGACTACCTGCACCAGTCTGCAAAATCAATTATGTTAGTAGACATATCAATATTAGCACAATGATCAACCTGCAAGGCATCAACCAAATCGGGGTAAGTGGCATCAATCAAATCAGCAAGCAATTCAATTTGAAAAGTAAAATGCTCTTCCATAGGGTATTTCATAGCATCAAAGATATTAAATTTTACAATGCTATCACCAAATTCCATGGATAGAGTTCCAATATGTACATCAATTTTTGTTCTAGCAGTTTTCAAGAATGGTATACCTAAGATGATAGATGCTCTGTTGGACTTATTCTCTCCCTCTCCCTCCATGTCCAAAATGTAAAAATCTGCAGGAAATATCAATTCATTAACTCCAACAAGTACATCCTCCACAAGTTCAGCCGGACGAGCATTGCTCTTGTTCGCCAATTCAATGGTAACACATGTACTCTATAAAGGTCCAAGAGAAAGAGAGTTAAAAATAGATGTATGCATAACATTAATCGAAGCTACTAAATCTATAAGACCCATAATTTTAAAGTGTACTTTATGTATTTTAGTGTATTTTTGGTATTGAACTCAGGGGCTTTTTAGTCAAGTTATTAATATTTTGGAGTTTATATAATCAAAAAGGTATTTTGATGCCCAATTAGAATTACTCGTCGATAAATAAATTAAATTAACTGCGGTGAATCTTTTACGAATAGTTTAATGCGTTATGGGTAAAAGAGTAATTTAATAAATATCTAAAGAGTTGGAGATATTTGTTAAAAATAGTTAATATATGTTTATATATAAAGAGAAGGAAAGGAAGGAAATGGGAGAAAAAGAAATAGAAAGGAAAGAAAAAGAAAGAAAAGAAAAACAAAGGAAAGAAAGAGAAAGGAGAGAAAAACAGAATTTTCCATCTTCCTCCTTCAGCCTCGCGTGAACCCCTTTTCCCCCCTTCTTCCATTTTCGCTTTTCTTTGCTTCCTTTTACTCAAGAATAGAAACCCAAGGCTTAGTGGGTGATAGGACGAGGACTACTCAACTTCACTCTTCCTCTTTGATCCGAAAGCAAAGAAAAACGGTTTAGGGATTTCAAAACCGGCAAACACAAATCTCGCCGTTTCTTCTAGATCTAAGCTTCATTTCGCGAAGGGATAGAAGGGAAAGTTACTCACCACTACACTACGGTGCTAGTGAGCTAATTTTAGAAGAGACGCCGCGAGCAAATTTTGGAAATCTATTGGCATTAAGTCAGGGGCTCAGTTATCCTGTCAATTGATTGCCCAATCGATTGCCCAATCGATTGAATTAAGCCCAGAATTCAAATTTCACTAAAAACCTTCAGGAAATCTATTTGGAAATCGATTGGCTTAGTAAAAATTCTTATTTTGAGTTAGATAACAGATTGCTCATTGATTTATCAATGTCTTGGTTAGTTATGTATTATTTGAGGGATTGAGAACTTTATTTTGATTTCATTTTTAATTGGCAAGCATTATATAAACTTTTCGCATATGGAAAATCCTTTTAAGGTGCATGCTAAGTTGAAAGATTATTTTGTGCATTTAAAAACTTAAATGTTATGTGTTAATTGTTAATTTCGGTTGGTGACCCTTTACAACTATTGTAGAAATCTGGGCTTTGCCCTCAGATGAGAGACAGGACGATCCTACCGGTTCGTACCCTACGGATGTGAATGTAGATGGGAATGCTTGACTGGAGCTATGTTAGGAGGGTCTCACGGGGCGCGTGGAGATCACTCAGGGTGTATAGCTATTGTTTTTTTGAAGAATGATCAGATTAGGATGACATAGAGGGAACATATATGTTTTTTTTGGATTATGTTATTTTGAACTGGAAAACTGTACCTTTACTAATATTGTCAGTATGACATCTTAGTTGAATGGGTTCCATGTATCTTCTGTTGTTGTGTAAATACTTTGGATTCAATTATTTATCCAAAGGCTTTTCCTTATGTATTTGCTCTGTTTTATTTAATTTGTTTTGGAAAAAAAAAAATACACCCTCGCTTTGAAAAACGGGGTGTTACAAAATCTAACATACTATTTTCAAAATGACTATTGCCTATGGTACATGGAATGGAAAAAGTTCATGGATCTTTGCATTTCTGAGGCATGGGCTGAATAAGAGCTGAAACATTTTGCCTCGTCTTTACTCTTCCATTACCTTTTAACCTTCTCTTGTGTGTGCGCAAATCTTTTAGGAATTTTGCATATCTTGGAATCAATTTAATTGCTTCGAGGAGGGATAGAAGGGAAAGTTACTCACCACTACACTACGGTGCTAGTGAGCTAATTTTGGAAGCGACGTCGCGAGTAGAGTTTTTACCGGAATTGATCGTGGTGCCGTAAATCGACGTTAAAGTTAACGTTAAGGTAAATGCTCCTTCCAAACTTTTAGTTTGCATTAAGGGCCTTATCTGTGGTTGTGTGGAAAAGGATTTTGTTTGGATTGGAGTATTGATTTGGGGAAAAATGTATCTAAGGCTTTATGGGTAAAATCTTAGAGTTAGGTTTTGGTTATATTGATGAATGTTTCATGGAAAATGAATTTACCCCACGTATGTATGATTTTGAATAAATGAAATTTATTGTGTTGATTTGTGTTCATCGTACTTGGCGTGTTCATACTTGATGTTTGTTGAGATGTGTTTTGTGTGGTTTGTGTGGAAAAATGATTTGATGTGTTTTAGTGTGAATCATGGATTGAATGTGAAAGTATGTTTGAGTTTGTTCTGTGTGGAATTTGAAAACCATTAAGTTAAACGAGTATTAAGAATGGGGAATCTCTTAATGGCTTGTTTACTTAATGTTGTTTTGAAAATCGTTTAAGTTAACTGGGCGTTAAGAATGGGGAATCTCTTAATGTCTTGGTTACTTAATGTTGTTTTGGAAAATCGTTTAAGATAAATGAGAATTAAGAATGGGGAATCTCTTAATGTCTTGTTTACTTAAAGTTTGTTGTGAAAATCGTTTAAGTTAAATGAGTATTAAAAATGGGGAATCTTTTAATATCTGCATTTGCTTAACGATTGTTGTGGATGGAGTCAGTATATACTCATGCATTTTCATGCTTTTTGTAAATCGTGCAGACCCATGATAGGTGGCACCTTGATATGGGGAATCTCTTAATATGTCTGTTTGCTTAATGTTTGGCGTGAAAATCGTTTAAGTTAAATGAGTATTAAAAATGGCGAATCTTTTAATATCTGCATTTACTTAATGATTATTGTGGATGGAGTCAGTGTATGCTCATGCATTTCATTTGGTAAATTGTGCTGACCCGTGATAGGTGGCACCTCGGTAAACTGTACTGACCCGTGATAGGTGGTACGTTTACGATTTACTTTTTGGTAAGTTGTGCTGACCCGTGATAGGTGGCACCTCGGTAAGCAGTACTTTGGCTTGTGATAGGCGGTACACTTACAACTTACGCTTTTTCTTTTGGTAAATCGTGCTGACCCGTGATAGGTGGCACCTCGGTAAACAGTATTGACCTGTGATAGGTGGTACGTTTACGGTTTACGCTTTTTAGTAAATTGTGTTGGCCCGTGATAGGTGGCACCTCGATAATTGGTACTTTGGCCTGCGATAGGCGGTACAATTATGATTTACGGCCCTTCGAGGAGGGTTTTGGTTTGGAATTCCGAGTCCATGCATTTTGGCATATACGCATTGCATTAGGGTGCTAGGCACGCGAGTCGTGTTTAATTCAAGTTTATGATTGAGTATTTTGAATTTGAGTTGTTGTGGGAATTGTGTTGAAATTGCTAAGTGTTATGTATTGATTATTGTGTGTAAGTGTGATGGATTGCAAAACTAATTCGAAACCCAATTTGTCTTGGTGATCATGTAGGAATTGCTAAGTGTTAAGATGTGGAATTGTGTATGAGTGATTTTGAGTTAGTTTATGTATTTTTGGAAGAATATGCAGGGAAATCGATTTCCCTATCGATTGGATAAGTTACATGGACTTCTTTAATATGACATAATCGATTTGCCAATCGATTTTATAATATGTGTTTCAAAATCTTTTAAGAAATTGATTTGGAAATCGATTGGCATTAAGTCAGGGGCTCAGCAAAACTGACAAAATTGATTTGGAAATCGATTGGCATTAAGTCAGGGGCTCAGTTATCCTATCAATTGATTGCCCAATCGATTGAATTAAGCCCAGAATTCAAATTTCACTAAAAACCTTCAGGAAATCGATTTGGAAATCGATTGGCTTAGTAGAAATTCTTATTTTGAGTTAGATAACAGATTGCTCATTGATTTATCAATGTCTTGGTTAGTTATGTATTACTTGAGGGATTGAGAACTTTATTTTGATTTCATTTTTAATTGGCAAGCATTATATGAACTTTTCGCATAGGGAAAATCCTTTTAAGGTGCATGCTAAGTTGAAAGGTTATTTTGTGCATTTAAAAACTTAAATGTTATGTGTTAATTGTTAATTTCGGTTGGTGACCCTTTACAACTATTGTGGAAATCTGGGCTTTGCCCTCAGATGAGAGCCAGGACGATCCTACCGGTTCGTACCCTACGGATGTGAATGTAGATGGGAATGCTTGATTGGAGCTATGTTAGGAGGATCTCACGGGGCGCGTGGAGATCACTCAGGGTGTATAGCTATTGTTTTTTTGAAGAATGATCAGATTAGGATGACATAGAGGGAACATATATGTTTTTTTTGGATTACGTTATTTTGAACTGGAAAACTGTACCTTTACTAATATTGTGAGTATGACATCTTAGTTGAATGGGTTCCATGTATCTTCTGTTGTTGTGTAAATACTTTGGATTCATATATTGTGAGAAACTTTTCCGCTGCTTGTAAATTATAATGACTCAATTATTTATCCAAAGGCTTTTCCTTATGTATTTGCTCTATTTTATTTAATTTGTTTTGAAAAAAAAAATACACCCTCGCTTTGAAAAACGGGGTGTTACATTGTGGTATCAGAGCTTTTGGTTTGGATTTCTTTCGGACTGTGGAGTTTTGGTTATAGATTGTAGGTTGAGAGTCGTTATCTGATCATGCGTCGGGGTAACTAGTCTGAGTTGTCAGATCAGGGGTAGTTATTATGTATTAATGTAGTCAAAAGTTATTTTCGGAATTATTATAAGGGTTGTTGAGATTTCTTCTTGATGTTGGTTTTGAGGAAACAATGCATCCAAGAAGGGATTACGTTGCAAGAGTCAACATCAACGGGGATGATCAAGTGACTGAAGCTATGAACAACATGGTTGATTCTGTTGCTGCACAGACTGCTGCAAGGACTATGCATGATCTGGAGAAGAGGGAAAGAGATATATGTGTTGTTGCGTCAAGGGGACTGGAAGATTTTCGTCGTTACCATCCTCCAAAGTTCAAGGGTGATGAGAACTCAGAAAAAGCTGACCAGTGGATTCAAGAAGTGGAAAAGATCTTCGAGATGACGGATTGTCAGACGAAGTTGAAGCGAATCATGACGGCATGGAATTTATGAAGTGGTTCCAAGGACAAAGAAGTTATGTGTTGGTGTTAACTTGAAGATGATGAGTATGGATGGATTAACATTAGACTAATAAGGGATTTCAAGTAAAGATCTAAGTGGAGGACTTTTGTTAAGAAAAGTATTAGATGTTTTCCTGGTAGATTTCAGGACGAAACTGGATGATGTTTGATAACTGTCAAAGAGATATGAACATCATGGAATTGTTGAGAAGACGAGGCTTCCTTTTTGAAATATCATTTGGTGCTTAGGTGTCCAGGAATAGGCTTGTATTGAAGTTAAAGGGCATTGCACGTTAGGGGGTATATACCACCTTGGTTAGATAAAGTACACTTTGAGGAATAGTTAATATCTTGAGGGGTAAGGTCGAGCATTCGAGTTAAACTAGATTCACAACTTAGATTGTTAAGTATGAATCTCATGACGATTATAAGAGGGGGAATATATATTTCTTTGGTAAGTGACAAATCTCTGTATGGTTTAGGAGATGGTAAGTACGGATAGTGATTTTAGATGAAACTATAGATACATAAGTGTGAATTTTGACTAGAAAAAGTTAATTTCTTGGGACATGTGATAACCAAGGAAGGAATCGTTGTAGATCCGGCTAAGATTGAGGCGGTTCTTGCTTGGAAATAGCCTCAGGCTGTCACTGACATACGAAGTTTTGTAGGACTGGCAGGGTACTACCGGAGGTTTATTGAAGGTTTTACTAAGATTGTGACTCCATTGACACAACTTACCAGAAAAGATCAACCGTTCGCGTGGACGGAGAAGTGTGAGGAAAATTTTCAGTTACTGAAGACAAAATTGACGACATCACCGGTGTTGGTGTTACCGCAATCAGATGAACCCTATGAAGTTTATTGTGATGCGTCTCACCAAGGGTTGGGATGTGTTCTGATGCAACACAAGAAAGCTGTAGCTTATGCCTCAAGACAATTGAAGATTCATGAGAGAAACTATCATACTCATGATTTGGAGCTTGCTGCTGTTGTTTTTGCATTGAAGATCTGGAGGCACTATTTATATGGTTGCACGTTCACAGTGTTCAGTGACCATAAAAGTTTGAAATACTTGTTTGATCAGAAGGAATTGAACATGCGCCAGAGACGATGGATGGAGACTCTCAAGGATTTTGATTTCACACTGCAGTACCACCCCGGGAAGGCCAATGTAGTGGCTGATGCGTTGAGCAGAAGAAGTGTATCGGTGTCTTCTACAATTATGGCTAGACAACAAGAGTTGTGGGAGGCTTTTAGAGACCTACACTTGAACGTAGAGTTTGCACCGGGAATTTTGAAACTCGGAATGATTAAGATTTCGAGTGGACTACTTGAGGACATTGCAAATTCTCAAGATGACTTCTTAAATCAAGAGAAGAGGAACCTAATAGTGCAAGGGAAGACAACAGAGTTCAAGATTGGATCAGATAATATTTTACGATGCAATGGTAGGATTTGTGTACCAGAAATTACAAATATGAGGAAAGTGATTTTAGAAGAGGCGCATAAGAGTAAGTTGAGTATTCATCATGGAGCAACAAAGATGTATCAGGATTTGAGACAAAATTATTGGTGGCCAGGAATGAAGAAACATGTAGCGGAGTACGTGTCCACTTGTCTAACTTGTTAGAAAGCGAAGGTGGAACATCAGCGACCTGCTGGGATGTTGCAACCTTTAGATATACCCGAGTGGAAGTGGGACAGCATTTCCATGGATTTCATAACTGGATTGCCTAAAACAAGGAGGAAGAATGATTCTATATGGGTGATAGTGGATCGATTGACTAAATCCGCACACTTTTTGCCAATAAAGACCACCTATAAGGTAGACCAGCTAACGGAGATCTACATTGCTGAAATTGTGAGGTTACACGGGGTACCATCGAGTATTGTATCAGACCGTGATCCAAAGTTCACATCACATTTTTGGGGAGCATTGCACGAAGTGTTGGGAACGAAACTACGATTGAGTTCAGCTTACCATCCACAAACGGACGGACAGACTGAAAGGACGAATCAGTCCCTTGAAGATCTGTCGAGAGCATGTGTGTTAGATGATAGAGGAAGTAGGGATGATGTATTTCCGTTGATTGAGTTCACCTACAACAATAGTTTCCACGCAAGTATTGGAATGGCACCATAGGAGGCTTTATATGGGCGCAAGTGTCAAATGCCCTTGTGTTGGTATAAGGACGGTGAAAATATGATCGTCGGACCAGAGATAGTGCAACAGACTACAGCTAAGGTAAGGAAGATCAAGGAGAAAATGAAGACTTCACAGGATCGTCAAAAGAGTTACGCGGACAAGCGTCGCATACTTTTAGAATTCGAACAGGGGGACCATGTATTTCTAAGAGTCACACCTACTACTGGAGTTGGTAGAGCATTGAAATCGAAGAAATTGACACCGAAATTCATTGGACCATACCAGATTTCTGCAAGAATTGGGCCTGTTGCTTACCAGATTGCATTGCCTCCGATACTGTCCAATATTCATGATGTGTTTCATGTGTCACAGTTGAGGAAATATCTTGCAGATCCATCTCATGTGAACGAACCAGACACAATCCAACTAAAGGACAACCTGTCGTTCGAAGTACCACCTGTGAGGATTGATGACAGGAAGGTTAAGCGATTGAGGACCAAGGATGTTTCGTTGGTCAAGGTGATTTGGAACCCAATTACTGGAGATGCGACTTAGGAACTGGAGAGCAAGATGAGAGAACAACACCCAGAGTTATTTATCGACGCATAGTTTCGAGGACGAAACTAATTTTAGGGGGTAGTAATGTAAGACCCATAATTTTAAAGTGTACTTTATGTATTTTAGTGTATTTTTGGTATTGAACTCAGGGGCTTTTTAGCCAAGTTATTAATATTTTGGAGTTTATATAATTAAAAAGGTATTTTGATGCCCGATTAGAATTACTCGTCGATAAATAAATTAAATTAACTGCGATGAATCTTTTACGAATAGTTTAATGCGTTATGGGTAAAAGAGTAATTTAATAAATATCTAAAGAGTTGGAGATATTTGTTAAAAATAGTTAATATATGTTTATATATAAAGAGAAGGAAAGGAAGGAAATGGGAGAAAAAGAAATAAAAAGGAAAGAAAAAGAAAGAAAAGAAAAACAAAGGAAAGAAAGAGAAAGGAGAGAAAAACAGAATTTTCCATCTTCCTCCTTCAGCCTCGCGTGAACCCCTTTTCCCCCCTTCTTCCATTTTCGCTTTTCTTTGCTTCCTTTTACTCAAGAATAGAAACCCAAGGCTTAGTGGGTGATAGGACGAGGACTACTCAACTTCACTCTTCCTCTTTGATCCGAAAACAAAGAAAAACGGTTTAGGGATTTCAAAACCGTCAAAACACAAACCTCGCCGTTTCTTCTAGATCCAAGCTTTGTTTCGCGAAGGGGTAGAAGGGAAGGTTGCTCACCTCCGTGCTACGGTGCTAGTGGACCAACTTTGGAAGCGGCGTTGCGAGCGGAAAATTTACCGGATTTGTTCGCGGTACCGTAATCGAACGTTAAAGTTAACGTGAAGGTAAGGGCTCCTTCCAAACTTTTAGTTTGCATTTAGGAAATTACTTGTGACTTTTTGGAATAGAAATTTGATGTATTTGAAGTGTACATTTGTGGAAAATAAATTTAATGTGTTTGAGTTTTCAAATAAATGAGTTTGAGTTGAAGTTGAAGTTTATGTTAATTTCTTTATTTGTGTTTATCCTTTCGATTATTGATTCTGTTTTAGTTGCTTAAATTGATTGGAATCTGGAATTTACGTGGTGATGGCTTCATCAATTCATTTTTTATGGAGAAGAGATTGAAATAAAATGTTGCACTCAAGATGCTTGATGTTATGTTTAGCTTGATTGGATTTTGTTTTTCATGACTTAACTTGATTTTAATGGATGCTTAATTCGTTTGCCTTGGTTAATCCTTCTCTAGATACATTTCTAGTAGCGAATACATGAATTTCATATAAGCTTTTAAGTGGAATTCTAAATCAAGAACTAAATTAACATTGGATGTTCCTTTTAGATTAATGATAAGTTAAACCCAAGAATTGTTGAATCCCTTGTATTGTTGTTATAAATCATTGTTTTCAATTCTATCTATTTATGTTTTTGTAGTTAGCTCCTTGAGTCTCGAAAAGGAATCGAGACCGTTGGCACCGAGTTAGCGGTGGGGAGAACTCTGTTGTACTAATGGTTTTGTGGTGATTTACGGTTGGTGTGATTTATGTGTTCATAACGATTATTATGAATTTTTGGAGATGTAATTTATGTGTGGTTATGGAAATTTTAATTGGTGTGAATCGTGGATTGAATTTGATAAGATGTTTGAGTTTATTTTGTGTGGAATTTGAAAACCATTAAGTTAAACGAGTATTAAGAATGGGGAATCTCTTAATGTCTTGTTTACTTAATGTTTGTTTTGGAAAATCGTTTAAGTTAAAAAAGTATTAAGAATGGGGAATCTCTTAATATTTTTGTTTACTTAATGTTGTTTTGAAAATCGTTTAAGTTAACTGGGCGTTAAGAATGGGGAATCTCTTAATGTCGTGGTTACTTAATGTTGTTTTGAAAATCGTTTAAGTTAACTGGGCGTTAAGAATGGGGAATCACTTAATGTCTTGGTTACTTAATGTTGTTTTGAAAATCGTTTAAGTTAAAAGAATATTAAGAATGGGGAATCTCTTAATATGTCTGTTTGCTTAATGTTTGGCGTGAAAATCGTTTAAGTTAAATGAGTATTAAAAATGGGGAATCTTTTAATATCTGCATTTACTTAACGATTGTTGTGGATGGAGTCAGTGTATGCTCATGCATTTCATTTGGTAAATTGTGCTGACCCGTGATAGGTGGCACCTCGGTAAACTGTACTGACCCGTG
The DNA here is from genome assembly GCA_037974775.1 of Cicer pinnatifidum. Taxonomy (NCBI): domain Eukaryota; kingdom Viridiplantae; phylum Streptophyta; class Magnoliopsida; order Fabales; family Fabaceae; genus Cicer; species Cicer pinnatifidum. The sequence continues at coordinate 35,051,543 of JBBPBR010000006.1, forward strand.
ATAGGTGGTACGTTTACGATTTACTTTTTGGTAAGTTGTGCTGACCCGTGATAGGTGGCACCTCGATAAGTAGTACTTTGGCCTGTGATAGGCGGTACACTTACGACTTACGCTTTTTCTTTTGGTAAATCGTGCTGACCCGTGATAGGTGGTACGTTTACGATTTACGGTTTTTGGTAAATCGTGCTGACCCGTGATAGGTGGAACCTCGGTAATTGGTACTTTGGCCTGCGATAGGCGGTACAATTATGATTTACGGCCCTTCGAGGAGGGTTTTGGTTTGGAATTCCGAGTCCATGCATTTTGGCATATACGCATTGCATTAGGGTGCTAGGCACGCGAGTCGTGTTTAATTCAAGTTTATGATTGAGTATTTTGAATTTGAGTTGTCGTGGGAATTGTGTTGAAATTGCTAAGTGTTATGTATTGATTATTGTGTGTAAGTGTGATGGATTGCAAAACTAATTCGAAACCCAATTTGTCGTGGTGATCGTGTAGGAATTGCTAAGTGTTAAGATGTGGAATTGAGTATGAATGATTTTGAGTTAGTTTATGTATTTTTGGAAGAATATGCAGGGAAATCGATTTCCCAATCGATTGGATGAGTTATAGGGACTTCTTTAATTTGACAATCGATTTTATAATATGTGTTTCAAATTCTTTTAAGAAATCGATTTGGAAATCGATTGGCATTAATTCAGGGGCTCAGCAAAATTGACAAAATCGATTTGGAAATCGATTGGCATTAAGTCAGGGGCTCAGTTATCCTGTCAATTGATTGCCCAATCGATTGCCCAATCGGTGGAATTAAGCCCAGAATTCAAATTTCACTAAAAACCTTCAGGAAATCGATTTGGAAATCGATTGGCTTAGTAGAAATTCTTATTTTGAGTTAGATAACAGATTGCTCATTGATTTATCAATGTCTTGGTTAGTTATGTATTACTTGAGGGATTGAGAACTTTATTTTGATTTCATTTTTAATTGGCAAGCATTATATGAACTTTTCGCATAGGGAAAATCCTTTTAAGGTGCATGCTAAGTTGAAAGGTTATTTTGTGCATTTAAAAACTTAAATGTTATGTGTTAATTGTTAATTTCGGTTGGTGACCCTTTACAACTATTGTGGAAATCTGGGCTTTGCCCTCAGATGAGAGCCAGGACGATCCTACCGGTTCGTACCCTACGGATGTGAATGTAGATGGGAATGCTTGACTGGAGCTATGTTAGGAGGATCTCACGGGGCGCGTGGAGATCACTCAGGGTGTATAGCTATAGTTTTTTTTGAAGAATGATCAGTTTAGGATGACATAGAGGGAACATATGTTTTTTTTGGATTACGTTATTTTGAACTGGAAAACTGTACCTTTACTAATATTGTCAGTATGACATCTTAGTTGAATGGGTTCCATGTATCTTCTGTTGTTGTGTAAATACTTTGGATTCATATATTGTGAGAAACTTTTCCGCTGCTTGTAAATTATAATGACTCAATTATTTATCCAAAGGCTTTTCCTTATGTATTTGCTCTATTTTATTTAATTTGTTTTGAAAAAAAAAATACACCCTCGCTTTGAAAAACGGGGTGTTACATTGTGGTATCAGAGCTTTTGGTTTGGATTTCTTTCGGACTGTGGAGTTTTGGTTATAGATTGTAGGTTGAGAGTCGTTATCTGATCATGCGTCGGGGTAACTAGTCTGAGTTGTCAGATCAGGGGTAGTTATTATGTATTAATGTAGTCAAAAGTTATTTTCGGAATTATTATAAGGGTTGTTGAGATTTCTTCTTGATGTTGGTTTTGAGGAAACAATGCATCCAAGAAGGGATTACGTTGCAAGAGTCAACATCAACGGGGATGATCAAGTGACTGAAGCTATGAACAACATGGTTGATTCTGTTGCTGCACAGACTGCTGCAAGGACTATGCATGATCTGGAGAAGAGGGAAAGAGATATATGTGTTGTTGCGTCAAGGGGACTGGAAGATTTTCGTCGTTACCATCCTCCAAAGTTCAAGGGTGATGAGAACTCAGAAAAAGCTGACCAGTGGATTCAAGAAGTGGAAAAGATCTTCGAGATGACGGATTGTCAGACGAAGTTGAAGCGAATCATGACGGCATGGAATTTATGAAGTGGTTCCAAGGACAAAGAAGTTATGTGTTGGTGTTAACTTGAAGATGATGAGTATGGATGGATTAACATTAGACTAATAAGGGATTTCAAGTAAAGATCTAAGTGGAGGACTTTTGTTAAGAAAAGTATTAGATGTTTTCCTGGTAGATTTCAGGACGAAACTGGATGATGTTTGATAACTGTCAAAGAGATATGAACATCATGGAATTGTTGAGAAGACGAGGCTTCCTTTTTGAAATATCATTTGGTGCTTAGGTGTCCAGGAATAGGCTTGTATTGAAGTTAAAGGGCATTGCACGTTAGGGGGTATATACCACCTTGGTTAGATAAAGTACACTTTGAGGAATAGTTAATATCTTGAGGGGTAAGGTCGAGCATTCGAGTTAAACTAGATTCACAACTTAGATTGTTAAGTATGAATCTCATGACGATTATAAGAGGGGGAATATATATTTCTTTGGTAAGTGACAAATCTCTGTATGGTTTAGGAGATGGTAAGTACGGATAGTGATTTTAGATGAAACTATAGATACATAAGTGTGAATTTTGACTAGAAAAAGTTAATTTCTTGGGACATGTGATAACCAAGGAAGGAATCGTTGTAGATCCGGCTAAGATTGAGGCGGTTCTTGCTTGGAAATAGCCTCAGGCTGTCACTGACATACGAAGTTTTGTAGGACTGGCAGGGTACTACCGGAGGTTTATTGAAGGTTTTACTAAGATTGTGACTCCATTGACACAACTTACCAGAAAAGATCAACCGTTCGCGTGGACGGAGAAGTGTGAGGAAAATTTTCAGTTACTGAAGACAAAATTGACGACATCACCGGTGTTGGTGTTACCGCAATCAGATGAACCCTATGAAGTTTATTGTGATGCGTCTCACCAAGGGTTGGGATGTGTTCTGATGCAACACAAGAAAGCTGTAGCTTATGCCTCAAGACAATTGAAGATTCATGAGAGAAACTATCATACTCATGATTTGGAGCTTGCTGCTGTTGTTTTTGCATTGAAGATCTGGAGGCACTATTTATATGGTTGCACGTTCACAGTGTTCAGTGACCATAAAAGTTTGAAATACTTGTTTGATCAGAAGGAATTGAACATGCGCCAGAGACGATGGATGGAGACTCTCAAGGATTTTGATTTCACACTGCAGTACCACCCCGGGAAGGCCAATGTAGTGGCTGATGCGTTGAGCAGAAGAAGTGTATCGGTGTCTTCTACAATTATGGCTAGACAACAAGAGTTGTGGGAGGCTTTTAGAGACCTACACTTGAACGTAGAGTTTGCACCGGGAATTTTGAAACTCGGAATGATTAAGATTTCGAGTGGACTACTTGAGGACATTGCAAATTCTCAAGATGACTTCTTAAATCAAGAGAAGAGGAACCTAATAGTGCAAGGGAAGACAACAGAGTTCAAGATTGGATCAGATAATATTTTACGATGCAATGGTAGGATTTGTGTACCAGAAATTACAAATATGAGGAAAGTGATTTTAGAAGAGGCGCATAAGAGTAAGTTGAGTATTCATCATGGAGCAACAAAGATGTATCAGGATTTGAGACAAAATTATTGGTGGCCAGGAATGAAGAAACATGTAGCGGAGTACGTGTCCACTTGTCTAACTTGTTAGAAAGCGAAGGTGGAACATCAGCGACCTGCTGGGATGTTGCAACCTTTAGATATACCCGAGTGGAAGTGGGACAGCATTTCCATGGATTTCATAACTGGATTGCCTAAAACAAGGAGGAAGAATGATTCTATATGGGTGATAGTGGATCGATTGACTAAATCCGCACACTTTTTGCCAATAAAGACCACCTATAAGGTAGACCAGCTAACGGAGATCTACATTGCTGAAATTGTGAGGTTACACGGGGTACCATCGAGTATTGTATCAGACCGTGATCCAAAGTTCACATCACATTTTTGGGGAGCATTGCACGAAGTGTTGGGAACGAAACTACGATTGAGTTCAGCTTACCATCCACAAACGGACGGACAGACTGAAAGGACGAATCAGTCCCTTGAAGATCTGTCGAGAGCATGTGTGTTAGATGATAGAGGAAGTAGGGATGATGTATTTCCGTTGATTGAGTTCACCTACAACAATAGTTTCCACGCAAGTATTGGAATGGCACCATAGGAGGCTTTATATGGGCGCAAGTGTCAAATGCCCTTGTGTTGGTATAAGGACGGTGAAAATATGATCGTCGGACCAGAGATAGTGCAACAGACTACAGCTAAGGTAAGGAAGATCAAGGAGAAAATGAAGACTTCACAGGATCGTCAAAAGAGTTACGCGGACAAGCGTCGCATACTTTTAGAATTCGAACAGGGGGACCATGTATTTCTAAGAGTCACACCTACTACTGGAGTTGGTAGAGCATTGAAATCGAAGAAATTGACACCGAAATTCATTGGACCATACCAGATTTCTGCAAGAATTGGGCCTGTTGCTTACCAGATTGCATTGCCTCCGATACTGTCCAATATTCATGATGTGTTTCATGTGTCACAGTTGAGGAAATATCTTGCAGATCCATCTCATGTGAACGAACCAGACACAATCCAACTAAAGGACAACCTGTCGTTCGAAGTACCACCTGTGAGGATTGATGACAGGAAGGTTAAGCGATTGAGGACCAAGGATGTTTCGTTGGTCAAGGTGATTTGGAACCCAATTACTGGAGATGCGACTTAGGAACTGGAGAGCAAGATGAGAGAACAACACCCAGAGTTATTTATCGACGCATAGTTTCGAGGACGAAACTAATTTTAGGGGGTAGTAATGTAAGACCCATAATTTTAAAGTGTACTTTATGTATTTTAGTGTATTTTTGGTATTGAACTCAGGGGCTTTTTAGCCAAGTTATTAATATTTTGGAGTTTATATAATTAAAAAGGTATTTTGATGCCCGATTAGAATTACTCGTCGATAAATAAATTAAATTAACTGCGATGAATCTTTTACGAATAGTTTAATGCGTTATGGGTAAAAGAGTAATTTAATAAATATCTAAAGAGTTGGAGATATTTGTTAAAAATAGTTAATATATGTTTATATATAAAGAGAAGGAAAGGAAGGAAATGGGAGAAAAAGAAATAAAAAGGAAAGAAAAAGAAAGAAAAGAAAAACAAAGGAAAGAAAGAGAAAGGAGAGAAAAACAGAATTTTCCATCTTCCTCCTTCAGCCTCGCGTGAACCCCTTTTCCCCCCTTCTTCCATTTTCGCTTTTCTTTGCTTCCTTTTACTCAAGAATAGAAACCCAAGGCTTAGTGGGTGATAGGACGAGGACTACTCAACTTCACTCTTCCTCTTTGATCCGAAAACAAAGAAAAACGGTTTAGGGATTTCAAAACCGGCAAACACAAATCTCGTCGTTTCTTCTAGATCTAAGCTTCATTTCGCGAAGGGATAGAAGGGAAAGTTACTCACCACTACACTACGGTGCTAGTGAGCTAATTTTAGAAGCAACGTCGCGAACAAATTTTGGAAATCTATTGGCATTAAGTCAGGGGCTCAGTTATCCTGTCAATTGATTGCCCAATCGATTGCCCAATCGATTGAATTAAGCCCAGAATTCAAATTTCACTAAAAACCTTCAGGAAATCTATTTGGAAATCGATTGGCTTAGTAGAAATTCTTATTTTGAGTTAGATAACAGATTGCTCATTGATTTATCAATGTCTTGGTTAGTTATGTATTACTTGAGGGATTGAGAACTTTATTTTGATTTCATTTTTAATTGGCAAGCATTATATGAACTTTTCGCATAGGGAAAATCCTTTTAAGGTGCATGCTAAGTTGAAAGGTTATTTTGTGCATTTAAAAACTTAAATGTTATGTGTTAATTGTTAATTTCGGTTGGTGACCCTTTACAACTATTGTGGAAATCTGGGCTTTGCCCTCAGATGAGAGCCAGGACGATCCTACCGGTTCGTACCCTACGGATGTGAATGTAGATGGGAATGCTTGACTGGAGCTATGTTAGGAGGATCTCACGGGGCGCGTGGAGATCACTCAGGGTGTATAGCTATATTTTTTTTGAAGAATGATCAGATTAGGATGACATAGAGGGAACAGATGTTTTTTTTGGATTACGTTATTTTGAACTGGAAAACTGTACCTTTACTAATATTGTCAGTATGACATCTTAGTTGAATGGGTTCCATGTATCTTCTGTTGTTGTGTAAATACTTTGGATTCATATATTGTGAGAAACTTTTCCGCTGCTTGTAAATTATAATGACTCAATTATTTATCCAAAGGCTTTTCCTTATGTATTTGCTCTGTTTTATTTAATTTGTTTTGGAAAAAAAATACTCCCTCGCTTTGAAAAACGGGGTGTTACAAAATCTAACATACTATTTTCAAAATGACTATTGCCTATGGTACATGGAATGGAAAAAGTTCATGGATCTTTGCATTTCTGAGGCATGGGCTGAATAAGAGCTGAAACATTTTGCCTCGTCTTTACTCTTCCATTACCTTTTAACCTTCTCTTGTGTGTGCGCAAATCTTTTAGGAATTTTGCATATCTTGGAATCAATTTAATTGCTTCGAGGAGGGGAATGTTCACTTCCACCTTCCTAAATGTATCCAAGATCTCCTTGTCCCTATCTGTCTCGTCTATTTTCTTAGTCTTCACTGCCCTTTGAGGAAAAGGAAGTGGTATATTTTGCTCAACATCAACAAGTCCAGGTATCAAAGTGTCCTCACCAACCTTGTTATTTTTCACAGCAGTTTCAGGTACCTTTAATATTTCAACAACTTTCCTAAACCTCAATGTAATTGCACTGACATTGGGAGCATTTGGATTTACTACTAATTATGCAGGCAATTGGTTTAACCCCTAAGTTTGCAATTGAGGAATTGAAGTGGCTAGTTGACCAATCTTTGTTTTCAAATTTTGAATGGTCGAATATGTTCTTTGTTGAAATTGGAGATTTTGGACATTCATTTACTTAACGAGGTCCTCTAGTGAAGGTGCATTGTTTTGCTGTTGTGGAATGTTTTACTGCTGCTATTGCCTAGGTTGTTGTTATGCAGATGAATTCCCCTATCTCAGGTTTGGATGGTTTCTCCAACCAAGATTGTACCTGTTAGATGACATATCATAGTTGGCTTAAGGACTATATATATTTGCTGCATATACTTAAGGAGCATCAACAATTGGATCTTCTTGCAATGTAGGACAACAATCTATAGGATCCTCTAGAGAAGTGCAAATACCACAGACCATTTCTTGGGTTTTACCTATTGCCAATTTTTTTTACTAAAGATGTAAGCTCATCAAGTCTGTCTTTTAAATTCTTGTGCGAAGAAGCTTGAATTTCATTCGCACCCCTTTTCCACGCTTTTGAATTTCTTGTAGTTGTAAACTATTGAGAATTATTGGACATGTTCTCAATCAAAGCCTTTGCCGCTTCTGGGGTCTTATCGACAAGTGCTCCCCCACTAACAACATCCAAAATGCTTCTATCCATAGGTAGCAAGTGATGAGGACAACTAGACACTAATTTTTTTAATTTCTCCCAACACTCATGTAATGATTCCCTGTCAATCTACTTAATGCCACATATTTCTTTTCTAATTGAAGCAGCTCTTGAGGCAAGGAATAATTTTTCTAGAAACAATTTCTTGAGATCATTCCAACTTGTAATGGAACCTGGTTGAAGGTAGTATAACCAGTCCTTAACAATATCTTGGAGTGAAAATGGGAAGGCTCTCAGCTTAATGTGGTCTTCTGTGACTCATTGAGCCTTCATGGTAAAACCCTAATATGGAACTCCTTCAAGTGTTTGTGGGGATCCTCACCTGCAAGACCATTAAACTTTGGAAGCAAGTGTGTTAAACTGGATTTAAGTTCAAATGGTACAATAACTTCAGGATATGTGATAAACAATGCATTATAGGTGACATTAGGTGCAACAAGTTGTCTTAATGTTCTATTATTTGCATCAACCATATTTTGCAATAAGTTGTCACTTTCACTATATAACTCTCACTCGTTAGCACTAGCAGCTCTATTAAGTCTACGACGTAAATAAAATGTCCTATCTATTTCAAGTTCAAGGGAATGCAGATTTACAAAACTATCCCTAATCATGCATCATCATAATAATGCAATGCAAAATCACAATTCTGAAAATTCCAATAATGTCCCTATTGCTAAAATTGAAGTGAAAAATCGAAAACCCTATCAAATAAAATCCAAAACATATAAAAATACCACAAAAAATTTCTAAAAATCAAATAAAGACAACACAATTTTTTTTTTGGAATTTTTCGAGTATGAACAATTTAAAAAATTGAAAACATGGTTTAAACAAAGGAATTTGGGATTTTGATCGTCGAATCCCATAAGAAGTCCTTTCTAAGGGTGTCTTATTTCTTTTTTTTTTTTCTGACAAAATTCCAGGGCAATGTGAGACAATTACCTGAAAACGGGGTTTTTTTTTTTACTAGCAACGTGCCTATGAGCTAGCAACAAGCCTATCTGACCTATAGAGCAACAGAACACGAAGGAAAAATTGTTAGGATGGTTAGTAATACTCTAAAATTGGTTAATATTGTTATCAGAGAGTCCTCGATAACTGTGCTAATTTGATCTGTTGTTGTACATGGGTCAAATACAATTGATAAAATGAAAATAGAGATAATAACTCGAGTTGTTTAGCAAATACTTCTGATATAATAATAGTAACCAAATTTAAAGTTGAAATTATAAAGTTTTTTTTTATGTTTTAATTTTAACATATGAACAAAATGATTAATCCACTTATTCGAGTTTCAAATCTATCACAGATTCTATCAATGAGTTTAATTTCTAATTTGTGATTCTATTCTTATTTGACTACAGAATTGATCAAACAAGCGTAATTAATCCTATGTGAATTTGGTTTCTTTGACTGGATTAAGCCTCACAATCATCAAAATATTACAATTTACGATCAAGCGTCGCAAAATTATAATTCAATTAAATTAGAAATCGAAACCAAGTTATGTCAAATGAATTTAATCTATCCTATTGAAATTCAATTTAAGCAATCAGAATATCAATATAATCAAATAACATAAATAGAATCATGAAGCGAAATTGACAATGTAACCTGAATCTCAATGTGTTGATGAAATTCTAAACTCGTGTGTTAATATTATAAAATCAGCCTTCCATCAAATTAAAATAAGAATTGTTTATTTCTTTTATTAATCTGAATCCTAAAATTTCATGTCATAGAAAGGAAAGGAAACTCCCAATATATAGTACTCGATTTTGGGCTTTAAAACAAATGGTGCGCTATTTAAAATTATTACAAAAGTCCATATTACGAAATCTAAAATTTAGGCCCAGTAAAGTTTGGCATTGGGCTTTTATTCCAAAACAAAAATTGTAACTTTGATTTTTAGCTTTCCAATGCTTGCTCGTATGCGTCAATCCAATATCCAGAGCTCAATTTATGGCCTACAAAGCGAACAAAGATCAAAATGCAAATAATAAAATTATAATTCAATTTCGACCAAAAGTTTAGAAATAAGCTAAATATATTATTCTAAACTATCACACTTGGACATCCACCCAAGACTTTAATTACATGTGTCTCACAACTCATTTCATTGATAACAATTGGAACTTGCAGAAGAGTGTTTCAAATTTTCTTTAAGTCACAAACTACATGAGAGAAATATGGCCAAAACGGTTAAACAATGCTTGAATGGTTGAAAGTTAGGTCGCCTGCTTAGTGTGACTGTGGATAACGCCTCCTCAAATGATGTTGGAATTCAACATCTCAAAAGATGGCTTCTATCGCAGAATGGTCTAGTTTTGAACGGAGAGTACCTTCACACGCGATGTTGTGCACACGTATTAAATCTTATTGTGAAGGATGGAATGAACTTAATAAATGATTCTATTTTGAGAATTCGTGGAGCTCTGAAATATGTTAGACGTTCTCCTTCGAGGTTTGATAGATTTAAGAAATGTGTTCATCTTGAGTTAAATTATAAAGGTTGTATTGGATTAGATTGTGAGACTCAGTGGAACTCAACATACAGAATGTTGAATGTTGCTTTGAAACATGAAAAGACCTTTACAGAGTTTGAATTCAAATACCAGAAATATGTTAATGAAGTAAATAAGGAAAAAGGTGTGCCTACACCTAAATATTGGGAGCATGTTGCCCTAATTCTTCCATTCCTGAAGTTATTTCATGAAGCTACACTACGCATTTCAGGATCTTCTTATTTAACAAGAAACTTGTATATGTTTGAGGTTTTCGGTGTCGGGATGAAAATTGCTGAAATGTATAATAATGAAGATGAAAATGCCAAGTCAATGGCTAAAAAGATGAAGGCGACATACAAGAAATATTGTGGAGATCTTACTCTCCTGAATATGTTGTTGTTGATTGTTATGGTTTTAGACCCTCGACGAAAAGTAATGCTTGTGATATATGGATGACAAAAAAGATTTACATTAGTAATAACGCCACTTCTTTGAAATAAAAATTAGATTCATGTTTGAAGTCTATCTATGAAGAGTATTTTGGTAAGGGTGGTGTCTCCTCTAGGTAATTCTTCTAATTTGTCAAGTTCTTTTAATGAAGTTGGTGATTCATATGATTCTTCAGAATTAAACAAATCAGACGAGTGCAGTACACCTGAATCTGAATTAGGAGAGTATTTGGATGAACACTTAGAAAATACCTTGTCCGTATTTTGATTTACTTAAATGGTGGAAGGTGCACTCAAGTTGATTTCTTATAATCGCAAGAGATGTGTTGGCTATATCTATATCCACCATAGCATCTGAATCTTCTTTCAGTAGTAGAGGAAGAGTACTTGCTCCTTACCGTAGCTCTTTGACATTGGCAAGCGTGGAAGCCCTTATTAGTACCTAGAATTGGTTTGATGAAACATCTTTATCATTTATTACAAGTAAGGATCTTGAAAATCTTGAGAAAATTGAGCAAGGTAAGATACATAAAGGTGTACTTATTGTATTATTACTTGATACATAATGAAATGTCTTTTTTTTTTTCTAGAAATAATTTCTTCCAAGGATGCCGCAAGTTGTTCGGCCTCTGTTTCACTCGTTAATAATTGATACTTGTTATATTTCTTTCTAATAGAAAAAGATCAAATGTGGCTATGACTAGAGATAGGTATGAATTATTATGTTATTTTGTTAAGATGGTTCCAACTTTCAAGTTGGTTGAAACTGAGTTTGTTTTTCACTTTTTTTAGATATTGTCTTTGGATATTAGGAAATGCATCTACTTTAATTATCAGTGACTCTGTTTGGAGAAATGTTGTTCTTGATGCCGAGAGAAGATACTGTTATCAAAATGATGATGAAGATAAGAAATTGGCAGTGGCTATTGAAGATGTCATGTTTGAGATTGAACTACTTGAAGAGTCTAAGTCTCAATTTAAGAAACTAAGTTTAGATGGCAGATCAAAAACATCAACTAGTTCCTTTAGGTGATTGATTGGATGTGTCGAACTAATTTGATCTATTACAGCCTTTTTGATGGTGAATTATTTGTTCTAGTTCATGATTGTCCCTTCATCGACATTGACACTCCAACCACTACTTCGACAGCATTTGTCCCATTGGAAAACAATTTAAATTCTTCAATTATTGTTCGAATAAATGAATGATTTATGTTTAATTTTTAAAATTTATCATTTGAGAGTTGAAACTTAATTGTAGTTTTTATTAACAAAGAAGGGAAATGTGCTTTTGAAATTTATCATATAATACTTCACTATTTTGATTCAAAATCACTTAAAAATAAGTTTTTGCTACAAATAATACAATTTAACTAGTTTTAGAACCAATTTTTTTTAAAAAAAATCACTTAAAATTGATTTTAAAATCATTCATTTAAAAAATTCACTAGAACACCAATTTAAAACAATTCAGTAAAAATCGGTCTGAATTGGTTTTAATAAAAATTAGTTTCAAACCAATTCGAACATATTAAACAGGTTTATAATTATAAACTGGTTTAGAACTGAGCTATAACTGGTTCAAAAAATAACCGGTGTTTTTAAAAGTGATTTTTTAACATTGAACTGTACTATTAATGTGGTGCAATTCAAATTGGTTTGTCGACCATTCACATCCCTAGCCAAAACCGTGATACAAGAAACAAATGTGGCTAAGCACTTTTGTGAAGAACCAATTAATACTTCATATTTTGACCAAAATAAAATCTACATCATAGCTACTCTAAATAAAACTTCTTATGAATTTTGAAAGAGTAGAAAACTCAATATTTCATATTTTTATTAATTTGGATGTAAGTGTTATATATTAGAAATACTAAGGACAACTTAAGCAAGTTTGATTCAAAATCTAAATAATATATTTCTTTTACGATACTCTTAATTAAAGTATATAACTCGAAATGTTGATTGTTAATGAATCAATATATGCTAGGTTCAATGACAAATATCTTGACAATAAAACATTAAAGCTAGTTGAAGCATTTGTACATTGGTAAAGCAGCCAAAAAAGTATAAGTCAAATGATACTCCTCCCATTGGTAAAGCAGCCAAAAATGTACATGCTTAAACCTCGTTGATGAAGTAGATGATAGAATTTGTGATAATGCCTCTGGTAGTATAAGTCACCTCATACCAAAGGAAGGAAGAAAATACAAATCATCACACTTAATCAATTTAATCATTTGAGATATTGGAGATAGAATCAAAACGAGATCATCATCATTCACAAATGAGTCTTTTCTTGCATTTCATTTTGAGATTGAACAACCTCCGTTGACTAAGCATTGTCAAACAAAAGATGGAACATTGCAATGAAAGAAGAACTGATTCGTTATACTAAATTATGTATGGATTTGGTACCAAAACGAGAAGGAAAACTTCCACTTAGAAGCTAGTGAGTTTTCTAAAACAAGATAGATGAAAATGCAAAAGTGGTAAGAAATAAATCCAGACTTGTGATACAATGACATAGCCATTAGGAATGTATTGGTTATACTGAAATATTTGCTCCCGTAGCTATACTAGAAGCTATTAGAATTTTTCTATTCTTTATGTTAAATGATAACATTACTTTATGTTAAATGGATGTAAAAAGTGCATTTTGAAATGGTTTTATAAATGATAAAGTTTATGTTAAGCAACCACTGTCCACCGGGGATTGAGGGTACTTAATTCTTAAAACATGTTTTTAAACTAAAAAATTCCTTATACTGCCACCGAAAACTCTTTGACAAATATATCAAACTAGATGTTAACCCGCGTGATGCGCGAGTATATTTTTATTTATTTAATTTAAGTGGATTTAGAAAAAAAATTAATATGAAGTTTTATGTCCCAATTTAGTATTTATATCAATAATATATATACAATTCTACCAATATAATTCATAGAAGAGAAGTACCAATTTATACGAATGACATGAATAAATAAAGTAACATATTAATATTGAGATCGATGAATATATCAAATATTGAAGTAATGTATTTGATAATTGAAATTAAGAGATATACTCAACTGATATACAATTGAGTTACAAAATATATTACTTTATTGCTGAAACTAAAAATGATTAAAGTGAAATTGTTGGAAATACATTTACCTTGTATTTTACTTTATTACTTTATTACTTTTTTGTTGTTTCACTCGATCATTTTAATCATCCATATTTGTGGTAATTGTGAAATTTTTTATTTTAAATCGGATATATTAGAATTTTAATTTACAAACATTCAAACTGTTATTAATATTAATAGAGTCATCATAATGATTAACATTTTGGTTTCAAAATTGAAATCCAAAATTTATAACAATTATAAAATATTAATCGTCAAACAATTATAAGTATACATCAAATACAAATAATTGCAAATGAATTACTTTAATTTCATATCAATTAACACTATAAAATAATAAATATAATTTATATAATTTCAGT
>JBBPBR010000006.1:35066513-35079393 GCA_037974775.1 Cicer pinnatifidum
ATGTTTGTAAATTAAAATTCTAATATATCCGATTTAAAATTAAAAAATTCATAATTACCACAAAGATCATGATTAAAATGATCGAAGTTATTAACTTTAACATTTGAAAAATTTCTACAATACATGTAGATTTGTGTTCAGAAATTTAAAATGATCTAATTTACTCAATTCAATTCAATGTCAGACATCTTTTAAACATTCTTAAAATTATTTGAGTCAAATTTTTTCAACTGCAATTCGTAAGCTACTCAACATATACTACATTGAAGTAAAACTAAGAATATGAGACACACAAAACAAAGTAACACTTAAAAACAACTAAAGAAGGAAAATAGTTTAGAAGGGTGAGGAAAAAATATTGATGTGTGAATATACCTTGTCATAGCATTGAAAAACACTAATTCCTGGAGTTTGCATGTACCATTTTTCTCTGGGTATGATGGGGAGCGAAGTTTGCCGGCCGGTCTCATCCCAACTTGGATTTTTTGGATACCAGTAGTGATAGAATTTCATGTAAGAAACTATACATAGCATTAAGTCACTGTGAGCCAGATTGATTTCAAAGATTGCATAAAATATAATTGAATTTATGGCTGCAAAATCAGAAATAGACAAAGAGAAGGAATTCTTTTGATGCAACGAACCAACCTATATCTCTTTTAGTATATCTTTGGAGTAGAGTCGGCGATTTCGAAGAAGAAGATGATTTTTTTAGGATGGCGAATAATTGGGACGTAAACAAGAGGGAAGAAGAAATTGTTGGAGGAAGTCATTAAAAAAATTAGGGATTAGAGGAATTAAAAGAGGAAAAAATTATTCAGAAACTAAGTAGAAAAAAATGAGGTGAAACATAAAAACATAATAGAACTCTCTAAGGCGTACAAATAAGTTTTTTTAGCTCAAGTGAGATATGTTTGCACATGTGAAAGAAATACTATGAGGTGGCATGAGAGTCTGTTTTAAATATATATAATAGATTGTTCAAGTAATAACAGTGATAAAAAAATCAACTTCACAGGAGTTGTGTTTTATTTAATTATGTAATACAGTAAGTAACACGTAAGTGATTAAAAAGTCTATAATGGATTGTTTGAGTACAAATTAAACAAAATTAACAACATAAAAATTATGAGAAAAACTATTAGGAATTCAAATCACTTCATTTTCCCTACGTCGTTATTGATTTACTAATTTAACAATCTAATTTATTTGATTACATCAAATTAACAAACTAGACTAAGACCAAATCATTGGTTCAAAATACATTTTTCATAAAAACGAATCTTAATTTGTTAGATAATTAGACTTGTTACTCAATGCATGTATGAATATCAATTTATTAGACACATGTTAATACTTTGTATTCCTATAATAATATTGAAACATGAACATATATTTTGGGTCTAGATATTATAGCCTATTTTAGTGATAAGCACATAAAAACATTAAGAACAAAAATATACGAAAAATCAAATACTTTATAAGTTCATAAATAGTATATAAAAGTTAAAACTTCAAAGATTCAAGGAGGTTCATTTTTTCCATAATCAATGAGTAAATTAGCTACTCATAATGTTTGATAAAAAATACATAAAAAACACAAAATCTTCTCTGAGATGTAGTTATCTCATTCCTTGCATCAAAAAGTTTGAACCTTATTTTTGCTTTATTTTTCTCGACAAGGGCTCTCCATTCAGTAGTTTTCAATCCTGATAAATTCTTAACTTTGGTAGTAAAATTTCACTCAAAAACAATACAAAAACTACATGATATATCTGGTAAATAATGAGATTAAAAGCATAAATATCTAATTGATCAAAAAATCACAAGACAACAATTTATATAAATAAATTCTAGAGTACTTATTTAAAACTATGATAACTAAAATAAATAAGTATTTTAAAGATAATAAAAAAAACAAGTATATAATAATGAGTTATCACAATCCCAAACTTAGTTTGTAGCTTGTCCTCAAGTAACAATTTAATTCAAATAAGATTGAAAGTTTATATGAAGTACAACATTAACTCTTCATATCATATCAAATTCAATCATAAAAAATTTGCTTGATACATTATATTCTTCATACTCAACTATCACCTAACATCACAAAATCATGTCAATGGGATGGTGTAAAATAACATATTCAACGTAGATTTATAAGTTCAACTCTCTCTTCACTCTCACCATAATTAATTCTCAAATATTTATCACTCAAATCATGTAACATAATAAACCATCATAGACTTTAAAATGTTCAAAATAGGTTCACAATATAAATTGTACATAGACATTAAGAGGTATTTTAGGTTGTAGTGAGACCAAGATGCAGATGGGTCATTTGGGATACTAGGCTTACAACTTAGAGTTAAATAAACCTACTAATCATTATAACTTCATACCATGAAGTAGAAACTTGATTTTATTCAAACTTTCTCCTTTTTTATTTGGTACTCTACTTTTTGACATGAATGACGTTTTAAGGATCACTCAATTTCTAGTTAGTGAAATTATGCATTATCTTACTTTTTTACATGAATGGTGTTTTCAGAATCACTCAATTACTACTTAGCAAGATAACACATTTATTATTATTATTATTATTATTATTATTATTATTATTATTATTATTATTATTATTATTATTATTATTATTATTATTATTATTATTATTATTATTATTATTATTTTATTTTTTCTTTTTCAAAAGTTTTCTACTTTTACTTCTCTTGTACACCACCCCAAACTTTAAATTTTGTCAAGTCATAAAATTAAAACTTTACCTAACTTCGAGGTTTTAAGATAAAAAATAATTAGGCCATTGGCTTGTATTAAGGCTAAGTAACAAACATAAAGGAATTTAGGCTCCAATAGGCTAGCAAATGATAATAATTATTTCAGAGTTGGCAAAAAGACTAAGAAGGTACATTGAAAAATGTGTAAGTATGCCCAAATTACAAGTAAACATGTTGTAGAGAAAAGATGCAAATTCTAAAGAAATGATACATGTCAGAATATCACATAATGAAAAAAAATTAAATGTTGAGGCACAAAACTCATCGGCTAGGATAATAGAGAGAAGTATGAAATATCAAAACTCGTGAAAAATATATCACTGCAAATAAATTTTTATAAGTTGACATTTGAGACTTCAACAACATCAGAGTAATCAACAATGCAAATGAGAAGAAAGAGACAACTAAATACTCAAAATTTAAATTTAATTAAAAGATTAGACAATTCAAACATAAAGTTGGTCTAACTCATTCATAATAATACATTTAATACATGTTTAAAAAAAATAACAAAATGAAAATGAAAATTTATAAGATTCATCTAGGTGATATAATTTAAAAGAAAAAAAAAAACTACGTCATCCTTCATATTACTTCTTTTCGAGATCAAATCAATGAATGTGAGACAAAAAAGTGTTTGCTTCAATTACAGTGCAGTTAGATCCTTAGACTACATGATCATCTTCAATTGAAGCCAACGAAACAAAGATTGAGTCCAAATGTTTATTATAACATTAAGTATTTTGGACTCAATTTTGGTTCTTCTTCCTTATTCATGTTTTTTACTTGCTTATTTTTTTCTACCACAGCAACGATGTCCTCTCCAAATTTCAACTTCTCACTTATCTTCTTAAACTTAAAAACTTGCTATAACCTCTCAGATAGACTCTATAATATTTCAATTGAAACTTGATTGAACTTCATCAATTCAACCAAAATAGCTTTGAGTTTAGACTTGTAATGAATTTTATGCACTTCTTGTTTTTCCTTCTTTACATTTGAAGTAAAACAAAGCTCCTCAGAATTATTATTCTATTGATTTCCTCCACAAAAATCACAAGAAGAGTGTGGCTTAATTGCCATTTTTATGTGTTAGTCCATTAAAATCACATCCGAAAGGCAGTTGTTGTACAACATTTTTTTTTGAAATATAATTTTACTATATGACGTTTTATGTTGTGACATTGAGTTAATATTTCAAACAAAATTATATCTTAAGTATCATCCATTACTACAAAATTTAGAAATTTTGTCATAGCAAAACACAATTTAGAAGAAGTGAAATAAAAACAAAATTAAAATAATTTTTCTAAACTTTTTTTATCTTATATTAAAATAGCAACAAAAATCAAGTATTTACTTTTCCTTGAAGATAAATCAATCAACAATTTCTGATAATGGCACCAAAAACTTTAACAACTATTTGATAAGAGATAAAAAGATCATCTTTATTTGGATTGTGTGCAATTTAACGAGGTTAATCTATTCCTTAACTAATGAATAAATTATCTACTCGGTTAGATTAAAAAAAAATACATAGAAACAAGAAAGTTACACGTTAAACAAAATCTACTCTAAAGTGTAGCTACTTCGTCCTCTACAAATATAATTCAAACCCAAGTTTTTCTTTTTTGTATCATCTTAATTGCGGGTCTCCATTCAGTTATTGCAGCCTCCTTTTTATATATGTTGGCAAGGGTTTCCAAGTTTCCTCTCTTTCGGGCCAATCATGCTAATAATTATATATAATATATATTAATATTTATTTATACATTTTAGCCAATACGTACGATAATAATTTCATAACTTCAATAATAATGTTCTACTCAAACGATCTATCAGTTTTGTTGAACCAATAAAATAAAACTAAAACTACACGGAATCTCTAGTTAATATTAAAATTAAAAGTATAAATACCCAACTTATCCAAGAATCATAAGTCAACAATGTATTTAAATAACTACTAAAGTTAACAAACAACTACAACAACTAAAATAAATAAATACTTAAAAGACAAATAAAAATATGGATATGATAAGAGTTATGAGTCACAAATAAGCTTCTAGGACTTGGCGTGACAAACTAAGTAGTGTTCCGTTGAAAAATAATTTCACAAGTGGACAAGTTGCCAATACCTTATTTAGAAAAACATCTCAAAATTGATTTCTTATAGTTTAAATATACATAATATTATATTTGATTCTATTAATGCAAATTTTTGTCAATAATTTCTAAGTTAATATAAAATGAGCTTGAAATGAGCATTATGAGAGAGTTCATATTCTTTTTTGGAATTCAAATAAAACATGTCCATAAAGTATTTACATTTATCATACTAAATATACCTAAAAACTTCTCAATAAGTTCAATGTGGTCAAATGCAAACCTAAGCTTACTCCAATGCATTCTTCATGCATTTTTAACAAAGATGAATCTAGTAAGATTAGAGCAAGAGGTTTACAAAGGTATGATAAAATCTTTACTCTATCTAACAGCTTCAAGACAGGATATTTTATTTAGTTTGGGCTTATGTGATAGATTTAAGTCTGGTCCTAGAAAATAACATATTATAGATATTATAGATGTTAACAGAATGTTTCGTTATTTAAATGGAACTACAAATCAATTGATAACAAGATAGTAGGTTTTAGTGATGTTGATTATACCGGATATCAAATTGAAAGGAAAAGCACCAATAGAAGCTATTCATTCATTGGAGAGAATTTAATCTCATGGTCAACTAAAAGACAAGGAACAATTTTCTTATCTCCTGCAAAAGCCAGTAACTAGCTAAAACACACAATTGTTATAGATGAAATATCAATTTAAAGATTATTAAATAAATAAGAGTAACATTTCTATTTTTTTGTAATAATATTTCTACAATCTATTTAAGAAAAGTGACTTAGTCATCCAGTACGACATGGAGGGCGGTTTAGAGATAGATGCATATGGAGGGATATCCATTTACTTGGGGATCACGACATATATTTAAAGGGGTATGGGCGTGGACAATGTTCGTTGGAAATGTCTTGTCAGGATTGTTCAACGCGTGCCGTCTTGATTTATACCCACCATTTCAGGCTATATTTATGGGATCCTTGATATACATATGTATTAGCAAACCAAATATATATTTTCTATGGATTAGATAAATAGATTCAGGGATGATCCAAGGAATTCACATTTTGATGCTGCTAAAAGAAGCTTAAGATACTTGCTGAAAGGAATGTTTTTCTTGCTATTCGAAAAAGTAATCTATGGATATTTTGTCTTCGTCTGAGGCTGAATACAATGTGAGGCTGCTACGCTGCATACCATGCTCTAATTGGTTGGAATATTTACGTGCAGAATTGATGATTGAAGTGTAAAATGCTATGCCATTGATAATGAACAGCAAATCAGCCATTAGTCTTGCTAAAAATACAATATCTCATTGTAAGAACAAACATATTAAAACTATATTTGTTGTCTTTTGCAACACTTTTTATGTAACATATATAAAGTGTTCTTTAAAAATAGATAAAACAATATTTTTTTTTAGGCTAAATTATACCTGTGGTCCCTTAACTTAATTTCAGATAACGTTTTAGTCTTTTATTTTTATTTTTTTTCTGAGTTGGTCCTTTATTTTAATTTTAATTTTCATTGACAATTTGATATTTTATGTTTTAAAATTTTAACAATATTATCTTTTTTTATTAAAAAATTCAAAAAAATCATCAAAATTTTCAACCAAAACCCATAAAATTAATAATCATCTTCAATATAATGCAAATTTTATAAAATCTATAACTCAAATATTCAAATACACTCATATTTTTATCTCCAACAACATCAAATAAAGAATGAAAATATGAGTTTATTTCAAGATTTAAGATACGAATTTGATTAAATTTGTATTTTATTGAAGATGATAATGAATTTTATGGGTTTTGTTTGAAAAATTTAATGATTTTTTTGAATTTTTGTAAAAAAAAAGGATAACATTGTTGAAATTTTAAAATATAAAATATCAAATTGTCACTTAAATTAAAAATAAAGGACTAACTCGAGAAAAAAAAAAGATAAAGGACTAAAACGTTACCTGAAATTAAGTTAAGAGACCGCAGATGTAATTTAGCATTTTTTTATGTTGTCAGTGGTATTTTCTCACCACCTTATAAATGTTTCCTAAAATCTTTACGGCAACGATTTTAAAACCTTCCTATGATATTTCTTTAGCAATACTTGATATATAGTTGTTCCACATTCATATGAACAATTTTGTATTGTTACATTATTTTATATAAAAAAAAGAGCTACATTTATGAAATGTTGCATAAGAAACTCCACATTAATTGAAATTTTTTGTCGTAAATTTTTCCTCCAAACATTAATAATAATATGGTTAATGTACCAGCACTATCTAATAAAAGATTAAATCATTTTTAATTTCGTTGGATTGCATCAATAGAAAAAAGTAATTGTTGAACTCATACTTAGGTTATGGATTCGATATTTATTAGTGTAATTAAAGGGGGATAAATGTAATTTTATTTGTAAGTGTTTAGTAAGTCTTAAAGTCTCTTACCTATCTTGGATTGAGAAATTATCATTTTAATTATAAGAAAAAAAACTATTTTATAATTTGATTTAATTATAATAATGATAATTGATTTAAAATAATATTTTTTTATGAAAATTGAAATAAAAACTAAATTATTGCGTAAAAGATACTTTTACAAGTATATGCGTGAGATTTTAATTTCTATTCACGACAATATGAAAGGTTTTACAAAAGTTTGAAAGTTTTCTCGCATCTCATCTTTGAAAACCCTTGCCTTTCCATGAGACGATCGACTGCACCATCTCAAGACGACTCTTGCACTACGTCATGGCAATGGTTGTGCTTCAAGCAGTGACTTCTGCTCAGTCTGATTTTCTTTCAGAACCCTTTCCATTAAGAACCTCACAATAGCATCGAAAAACCAATTCGCTATCGAGAATGAGAGTGTTATCTCCTTCCTTAATTCTCCCATTTTGTATATCTATTTTGCCTTTGCAACTTTTCATAAGTTCAGATCGATTTGCTCGCTTTGATTTGTGCCATCAATTAGTGCTATCTTTTCAGCCCATTCATCTCCAATTTGTGCTTTCTCTGATCTGCGTTGCCCCCAAACCATGCTCTCATCCTTTCAGGTTTTGTTAAGAGTGTATATTGTTAAGAGTGCTACATTTATAATTGGCGGGTAGTCCTCTCCCTATAAGTCGGTTTTGTGAGGTTATATAAGATCCAATTCAAATTATAAAATAGTATTAAAGTCTATTCAAATTCCATTTGACCGCCTACTATTATGCTATCGGGTCACGCCCAAATGTCGAGTCATAGGGAAGTGTGTTTTTAAAGTCTTACATTGAATGAAATAAAGCATTTATAAATGGTAGATAATCTTTAATATACAAACCAATTTTAAAAGGTTGTGTAAGGAGTGATTGTGAGCAGCTATTTTTCAAATCACCTAATATAAGTTATAAATAATTGATGTAGTTGAATTTTTTTTTTATTTTGCTTTCGTATTACTGACATTGATTATAGAGCAAAACATGTTAGCCTTGATAGTGACACGTACTCAAAGGTCATGCTTGTAACTCATTTCATAAAAAACTTACGAAGACTAACATTCCCCTGGTGATAGCCTTTTCTTTGAAACCGGTTAAATAATGAAAAGTTAATTTTTCGGTTTGTGTCCTAGTTAGTTATCTAATTTAGGATTAGTTAGTTTTGTTGTTTCTTCCTTTTTATATATAAGTGTTTTCTCCTTTTTAATTAATGTATCTATACTTTATAAATTTTGTTTTTGATCATAATGAGATGAGATTTTATTTAGAAATTATCTATGTTGGTTCTATATAGTACGTTGTATAAGGAAAACAAAGTTTGCTAAACGTGTTTTAATTGTCATTAGCATTATTTTTTTTAAAACTAGTCCTAATGGGGAAGTGGAATTTGTGTAATAGCTGAGGAGTTATTGAGCTTGTTGTAATAAAGTATTGTTAGTGCAATAGTAGTTTTAACTACAATCCTTTAGTTGATGTTTTGAAGATAACAAAAAAAAGAACAATTATCGCTTATGTTATGAGTAAATTAGAGATAATAATCTAAATTTTTTTAACCCAAAGATTATCACCACCTAATAAATAAGTAATTATGTTTAATAATTTAGTAAGTCATAATATAGCAATCAAAAACATTGCTACATGCATCTGATAATCTACAGTTCGATTCAAACTGTTCAAGACAAAGAAAATACAAGTCAATGATTGACCCTCTAAACACAAAGGAAAAGAACGCTACAATAAAAACTCATGTGGATCCTTTGACTCAAAGATCAAAAGAAGAAAGCTTTAAATGAAGTATTTAATAAAGTCAATGTTCTAGTACAAGTTAGCTCCTTCGATGAATAAGGAAATGGATGTTAGAACCATGTTAGTTTATAGAACATTGACCTTCACTTGTTTTAATGGTAAAAAAATATTTTGTGGGTACAATTTATATAAAGCACTCATGTTTTGTTTAAGTGTGCAATTCTTAGAATAGGTATTTTATATGACTTTACACTAAATCCTCCGATGTTTGATTTAAGTTAAAGGAATACCAAGACATCACTCTGTTTTTCGTATTCTAAATCAAGTGACTGTGTGAAGTAACAATGTCAATTATAAGGAATAAGATTTGAATTGTAATTTCCCTTTTTTAAAAAATTCTTGTTAAAAACTAAAATAATTAACTCAAAATTGATCTTGGTTACAAACGAAAAATGTTCTTGGTTAGTGAAATACAACAATATTAACTTATCTATATAAAAACCGATAAGAAGATACAAAGTAAATAAAGATAAGGAAAGATATAATATTAACTTATCTCACAAAATCCTCTCCTTTGTGGCTGCCAAAGCCCTCACAAAATTTTGTGACCAGCTTATTTGTGGCTGCCTTTGGCCCTCACAAAAGCCACATTTGTGGCTGTTTTTTGCCCTTTGTGAGGGCTTTTGGCCCTCACAAAATCCATTAATTCTTGTTGTGGTTCATCCATCATAGGTTACGTCCAATCATCACAATTGTGAGATTTTCCACTAAGTGCTCAAAGCAAGAATGTTCTTGATTTTCACACAGCTTTTACAGATTAATCTTGATCTATTACAAAGTACTATCTTTCTACCTATAAAGGATTTCCATAGGTTACCTTACACTCTTTCAGAAAGAATTTTTTCAAACTATCTTTTAAACATAAAAGGATTTTTACAAACTACTCATGCTATGTCAGTAATATAGCCTTCAGTTACAAAGTAATGATTTTGAGATTGTTAGAATCTGAGTATGCTCAACTCGTGTTTGAGAATAGATTCTAGATTTTATAACTTGGTAGAAATTGATTCTAATATCAAACTAATAACATAATTGCAACTTAGAAATGATTGAGAAGCTCAAGAGGATTCGAGTATGATTGAATGAGTGATGTATTGCTTTGCACTTGAAACTCTGATTTGTTCTTCATATTAAGGCTTTACTTATAGACTTCAAGAAGGCTTATAACATCTCATTTAGCCATTGAAAATGGTCCAGCTATCATGAGTAATTGAATGGATAAGATCAGCCGTAAAACAAAAATGTTCTTGTTGAAAATAGAAATGTTCTTGTGAACCAAGAACAATCTTCAATTTTTCCTTGAGATGAGCTGACTTTTAATCTTATCTTGACAGTTGTCTGAAGTGATCTCATACTTTGAATCACGTGAGCAGGTCTGTTTGAAAGTACAACAAAAGTGTGCTTTGCAGCTTGTCAGCCTTGTACTTCAAACTTGCTTAGCTTGGAGAATGATCTTGCTTTATGAATTTGTGAAGCATAGTCTTTTTTCTTCGAATCTTGGAGTGATTCTTGCATTGGATTGATTCCAATATATTTCTGGTGAAATTATGGAATGGATTGCAATTCTTGGATTTGATCTTCGCTTTAAGAATTTGATCATTGTTTTTAATTTACAGATGTGGAGAACATTCTTCTTTTTTCTAGAAATATGTCAAGAACGTTCTTTGTTTATCTTAATTAGATTTATTTATTTTAATATGATCTACTTGTTAATGCTTGGTACCTATATTTGATTAACACACTTAAATACACATGTTAAATACCAAAATACTTAGAATCATATATAGAATTCTTAATTAACCTTGGTTTACTTATCATCAAAACCCTAATTTGGGATTTTGTCTCAACATTGTGCTCTGAAATGCGCTGTTAGTGATTCTATATAATACAAGTAATGCTCTGATTGGTTTTCCTCTAATGCATACAACCAAAATCTATTTACTTTTGCCTCTGATAATCCCGTCTAGCATCTTATTGTCTGCCTCTGTTGAAACGTCAATGCTTTAATAAAAAGTCAACACTCAATATAGTCAATGCTCTGATGACAAGCTTTGATAAAGTCAACACTCTAAATAGTAAATGCTCTAAAAAAGAAAAATGTATGTAGCATATGCTAAACATCCTAAATTTGTTATTTGTAAAAAGGACTATGGGGCATACTTTGATCATGCTGTCCTTTGTTTTTTCTGTTTCAATTTAAGTTAGGCATAATCATTTACAAGAACTATTTATGGACAAGCTTTAATGGTAAATTAATCTCTGAAAGATTTAATACCAAAGATCTTGATTCATGTTGATTTCTTCCGATCAGAAGAATGGCCAAAAACACTAATATTGTAACAGGACATGCAACCCTCATTGAAATAACACAACACCAATAGAACAACGTACCACAAAAATTACAATACATCTGTCTTGCTCTTTTGTGTGTCTAAATACCGAGAAACAGTTTTATGAGAATACAAATTGGTCAACATCTTCTTGTGAGAGTTATTCAAAACCCCTTCAACCTTTTGTTTTTGTACCCTAGCCCAATAATGACTACATTCGTCAAAATTGGTTGTGTTGTTATATGTTTCTATTTATCTGTTCAATTTTCATCACTTTGTTTTCATTTTTTTAAAATAGTTTTTAATTTGAAACATAATTCGAAACCGTCTATTATGTTTCTCGTTCTACAAGAGAATCTACTTAACAAGTTCACAATGACTTTGAAAAACTTGTTAGATTTGTGATTGCCTTTAATAAGTGTGCCCTCAACGCGCCTTTGACGAATCTCTTAATACAAACCACTTTGATGATTCTGGGTTTGATAATTCTGGAAAATCAATTGAATGTTTACTCAACATTTCAAGTCAACACTCTAATACAGTAAACGCTCTGATAAGAAGTCAACATTCAAACATTATGCTAGTCAATGAAGGATTTATCTTCTAATTGAAGAAGCACATAACATCCTCTAAGACCTGTCTTCTTAATTGAAGATACACTGAATTAATTATGAAGATACATATATGGATATGTCTTAAAGGTTGATTTGTCTTAAATGTTTATTGAAGATCTCCGATAGTAACATTCTCAACAGATATATTTATAAGTAAAAAGTTATTAATATGAAAGTATAGCTGAGAGAATTAAAAAAGACATTGTCTTAGGAAGAATTTATGTAAAAGCCTAGAACACAACAATAGAAAATAATGAATGAAAAATATTCTTAGTAAAGAGTTATAAGAATTGATGTAAATCAATCAAGTTGTTTGATACACTTGCATTGATATAAGATTTCAAATGTAATATTCTCTCAATGAGAGTTAGAATCTAAGAAATAAACTTTGTGTCAATTTAGACACAAATTGGAATTAATATAAATCAGTTTGACAGTGGCAACAACTCTTTCATCCATAAGACATACCTGAAGAAATATAACAATACTCATGAACCTTGATGGTAGCCTGCTAAAAAGGTTGGAAGGATTCTAATGGTGATAGCCTAGAAAGGTTAAAGAAGAATACTCAAAGTCCAAAGAAATAGAGTAAACAATACTTGTATGCTATTATTTAAATAGTGGATTAAATCATTGACTGTACTAAGGTAAAATCTCTCTATAAGCGAATGACAATATGTAGCAATAATTTATTGTGAACTAGTATACAAATCTTTTTTTTTTTTTTTTTTTT
>JBBPBR010000006.1:35088952-35104143 GCA_037974775.1 Cicer pinnatifidum
ATATTAAATTATTATATATATATATATATATATATATATATATATATATATATATATATATATATAAACGGTAAAGATCTAAAAGTACAGTAGAGATAAACTTTTTTGCACTAACAACAAATAAAAATTGTTTGTTTTGTCATGTCATCATTCAAGTGACAAAATTAAATGATGATGATTGAATGATTATAAAATTCTTTTTTTTTTGTATATTTTTTTAAATAAAATTTAAACAAAAAGTATTTGATAGACACCTAAATACTTCTAGACACTGTGAGAAAGATAAAAATAGAAAGAATGATGTTAAAAAATATAATAAATTAACCGCATAATAGAGAGAAAGAGATAAAGAAAAGAAAAAAATATTGATGTGTGTAAAAATAAAATATATTCAAATATGATTGTTATGTTTTAAACATGATCCACCATAGTTCATATGGGATACTTTCCTCATATTAAATGTTGTGAATGGTAGAAGGAAATAACACAGAAGAAGAAGAATGCAATAAGATTCACGTGGTACGGCTGCAAGTTGCAGAAACCAAGATTGTACGATCCAAATGAGTCAAGCCCCATGCACGTGTGGAAGTATCAAGATTCCTCACTATTAGTACTTGTGTAGTCCTACTTAACAATTTGGGACTCTCAAGTAGCACAAATCTCGAAGGCAAGGGTCAATGCTTAAATGCCCCTAAATTTGTGGGTCCAATCACCAACCCACGTAACCGGCCAGGCTAGGAACCATCAATTTTCAACTTCATTTCCATTCTTACCCTTCACCACACTGTCGGCTATAACTCATGGTTCAATTTCAAGGACACATAAGGAAATATTATCTTCCTTTGTCTCTTTTCCTTTTTTGGAAAATAATGTTTTCATTTTTAAATATATGTAATTATAATTCTCAAAAATTTAAATTTCAAAAACATTTTTATATTTCATGTCGGTAAATTTATTGATGAAATTAATAATCTAATATATTAAATAATATTTTTGATAAAAATTTAGAATAAATGAATAATATAATAATATAAAATTTAAAAAAAAAATTAAAATTTACTGAATACTTATAAAATAATCCATATTTATTTAACTCTCATAGTTATCATGGAGATCAACTCCATAATTTTCATTTTAATTGATCCAAACAAAATCAAATTAATTAACATTCATTCTTTTATAATATAAATAA
This sequence comes from Cicer pinnatifidum, assembly GCA_037974775.1. Classification (NCBI taxonomy): domain Eukaryota; kingdom Viridiplantae; phylum Streptophyta; class Magnoliopsida; order Fabales; family Fabaceae; genus Cicer; species Cicer pinnatifidum. The sequence continues at coordinate 35,090,145 of JBBPBR010000006.1, forward strand.
TTTGGTAAAAAAACATTTATTTATATATATATATATATATATTAAAATTTAAATTAGATGTATTTATTTTATTTTTTTTAATTATTTTTTTAATTATTATTTTTAATTATTTTAAGATAAAATGTATAAGTGTATTTAAAAATCGAACTAACTCACAAACATCTAAAAAAGATTTATACAATTTTGATGTATTAAGATATTAAAAAGATATTGCCGGAGATATTATTTTAATGCAAAACGCTTAGCTGGTGATGTTCGTACTTTGGGTTCGCAATATCATGGGTTCGAATTTTATCATTTAATAATAACCATTCAAGCTTCCAATCACCTTCCATATGGCCAAAATCAATGTCATTTCCCTCTTTCATTTTTCAACTCTCCAAACCCAACTCTACTATTTTCTTTTGTATATAAAGCCTATTACCAAAACCATTATACACCAAAAAACCCCACAATATCTTAGTACTTGGAAAAAATTTATTTTACTAAAAATAAAATAAATTAAAATAAAATAAACCCAACTTTCCCTTTTTCTTCATGGCTTCTTCTTCTTCTTCTTCTTCTCTAACAATTTCCCCAAGAAAGCTTCGTTCAGATTTATATTCCTTTTCATACCAACAAGATTCTAGCACACCATTAGTAATAAATGTTCTAGCTTCACTTATTGAGAGAAGCATGGCTAGAACAAAGAGAATAGTTAAGAATTGTTCTAGTTCTTTGTCCAAAGCAATTAGCACAAACATCTTTGATTGTAGGGAGATCCCAGATATGACAATTCAATCATACCTAGAGAGAATTTTTAGGTACACTAAAGCAGGACCTTCAGTTTATGTTGTGGCATATGTTTATATTGATAGGTTTTGTCAGATCAATCCTGGATTTAGAATCAATGCAAGAAATGTTCATAGACTTCTCATTACAACTATCATGGTGGCTTCCAAATATGTTGAAGACTTGTGAGTTCTCTTTTTCGATCCTTCTTTGTTTCTCTTCAATTTTTTCAATGTTGACACATCTAATTAGTACTTGGTCTTAAAGTTAGTTAATAATAAACTTTAGGACAAATCGATCATGATTATCTGAAATCGGATTAACTGAGAATCAGATGGTTATGATAAAAAAAGATAAACGAAGTTTGAATGTTACTTTTTAATTTTTTTACTTTTTTTATCCAACTACAACATTTTCAATATTTTGGTAATGGGGTTTGTTAAATTGAAAGCAAGTTTGTTTAAGTCAATCTCAATTACAGAATACTGATACTACTTGCTAACAACTCAAGAAAGGGACAATTTATTGAGTAAATCAAGAGCATATTCGTTTGAGAAAATTTAAACTTTATTAACTATGTTAGTTTTTGGATCTTTTGTTCTAAACTACTTACTTAACTTACCAACCGAACCACCTTTGTGATATTCTTTTCATTTTTTTATGTAACTTTTATTTACAAAATTATATCTTGCTTTTCCTATATAACTTTTTGTGACCCAAAGATTTGTACATGACAATGAAAAAAAATATTGTTTTAATTTGTTACAATCAATAAAAATGAAGTTTTGCCATTTAAATTGGAAAGACAAACTAGAAAGCTTGATGTACTAATAGAGATCATTTCAATTATTTAATCACAGGAACTACAGAAATTCGTATTTTGGAAGAGTTGGTGGATTGACAACTAGTGAGCTAAACAAGTTGGAGCTTGAATTCCTTTTCATGATGGGTTTCAAATTACATGTAAATGTGAGTGTTTTCGAGAGTTATTGTAGCCATTTAGAGAGGGAAGTTGGAATTGGTGGAGGGTACCACATTGAGAAGACACTTCGTTGTGCAGAAGAAATCAAAGCAAGACATAAAGAAGAAATTAGAGGATATACACAAATTCCCCGTGTCACATTGTAATCTTTTTTTTGCAGGTGTTGTGGTGACGCCACAAACTTTTATATTTGTGGGATGTATACAAATATAGTTGATGCGATGATGCAATTGTGAAGATTTCAAAATCTACAATATTACAACCGCAATTGTAGTTGTTGTCTGCAATTTAAAACTATGGTGTGAAGTATTTATCAATTTTGTCAATGTCCGATCTCTTCTAAAAGTCAAATTGCCACTGACCATTGTGTGGAATCTCATCTCTCAACAATCTACAAGGATCGAACTGGAAACCATAAGACAACTTTTGTGTATAGATGAAGGTATAAAAATAAGTGTTTGTTGTGGTCTTGACTTGAGCAAATAGGGATATCAAGAGAGCACATTCAAATCATGAGAAATGTACAAATTTGTTTTGTTTCTTCACATGTAAACAATATATTTTCTCCAAAGATTTTTGCTTATTTTAAATAGGAGAAATAGGTGAATGCAATTTATGGGCACGAAAATTAGCAGGATGGCTCATGGCTTGTTCAATTGTGTGTATAAAATCATATGTGGACATGTGCAGATGAATGGATATAACTTTTGTTCAATTGACTCAGTTGGATACATGGATTTGGGCTTGATTATTTCATGAAAACTAAAATGGGGTTGCTATTAGCACCTCTGTTTTTTCAATATACTCGCCCTATTTTTTTATTCGTTTATTTTCAGAAGAATCTTCATTTGATAGTTAATTTTTGAACAGTACTTAAATTAATTTTTAAAAACTTTAACTTGGTGTATTGTAGAAAGTCATGAATCTATTATATATATTTAAAACAGACCTCTCAATGGCACCTCACCCTCGAATGCCACCTCACCTCACCTCCGAATGCCACCTCATTCTATTTCATCCACCTATACAAATATTTCCCACATCAGTCAAAAAGCTGATGTGAATCTCTTCTCCTTTTTCTCCTCTCAATCATGCACTCAGTGTCTAATCTCCTTCAATCCTCCTCCTTCACCAAATTCTTTATTCTCTTTAATTCTTATTTCTGATAATATTATTTTATAATAAATTTATAAATTATAAAATTATTTTACAATTGTTTATAATAAATTTATAATTTATAAATTATTTTACAATTTGATAATAATTTATAATTTATATTATCATCAAATTATTTTATAAGTTATTTTATAATAAATTTATAAATTATTTTATAATATTATTAGTCATTTACCACCTAATATATAATTTATAATAAATTTATAAATAATTTTATAAGTTAATTTATAATAAATTTATAAATTATTTTTCATACATTCGTAATAATTTATATTATTAGTCATTAAATTCAATTGAAAAAAATCACATAATCACTCATAAATATCGACATAAAATATATTATGGACAGTTATATTATTCCACTTATGGTGAGTAATGATTTTATACGTTAAAAATTCAATCAATTACTCATTAATGTCAATCAATTTATAATTTCTTTTAATTTATGTCAATTCATTTTTTTAGTAACATTTTATACAATAAAAATATATATTCTATTTGACAGAAAATACACAAATTTATTAAATATGATCATAAAATACGAATGTATGAAAAATTATTAAAAAAATTACTTCCAATTATTAAAATACACAAATTTATTTAAAATTATAATATATATGAATATATTAAAAAATATAATGAACAAAAGTTTCACTACGCCAAAAAAGCGCTTTTACAGCGCTTTTTTTAAGCCTTCTACAGCGCTTTTTCAAAAAAAAAAGCGCTGTAGATTCGAGCGCTGTAAAAGCTACAACAGCGCTTTCAAAAAAGCGCTCTTAAAGGCACCATTTATAACGCGCGCTTATTATGCACCTTTTACAGCGCTTGTTACAACAAGCGCTGTAAAAGGCATACCACAGTTCATATATTTGGGTACCTTTTACAGCGCTTTTTTGTAAAAAGCGCTGTAAAAGGCATACCCATAATACATATTTGGGGTACCTTTTATAGCGCTTTTTTGTAAAAAGCGCTGTAATAGGCATACCCATAATGCATATTTGGGGTGCCTTTTACAGCGCTTTTTGTAACAAGCGCTGTAAAAGGCATACCCATAATACATATTTGGGGTACCTTTTATAGCGCTTTTTTGTAAAAAGCGCTGTAAAAGGCATACCCATAATACATATTTGGGGTGCCTTTTACAGCGCTTTTTGTAACAAGCGCTGTAAAAGGCATACCCATAATACATATTTGGGGTGCCTTTTACAGCGCTTTTTGTAACAAGCGCTGTTAAAGGTGTTATTTTTTTTTTTTTATTTTTTTTTTAACCCTGTATATATTTTAAAAGCGTTTTTTAGCTTTTTATGGCACTTTTTTTATAAAGCGCTGTCTTTTATCTTTTTATCCAAAATTAGTTTGAACCAGTTCACACAACACAACACATCCAGAATCACTAATTTTAGAACATATTCATGTGCATGTTAAAACAGAAACAGAATCAGTAACACAACCAGAACCAGAACCAGAACAATGATACACAGTAATTTACAACATATTTGGTATGAATATACATTGAATCTAATTTACAACATATTTGGTATGAATATACATTGAATCTAATTTACAACATATTTATATGCAAGTTTATATACTGTCCTATGATCATATACATATAATAACTATGCACCATATAATATTCAGTCCCTTGCAGCATGCTATTTCCCAGAAAATCAAATAATTTTCATTTCAAGCACATACTCACACCATTCCTCCTTTAATTCCATCAGATCTTGCTCAGAATATGAAGGACTGGAATGTTCAAAGTACTGCAATATAAAAATTGAACATATTATATTAAGTTAGTTTCAAATATATAGATAATTTATATATGAAAATCATATAATCAAAATACCGTACCATTTCTGGGATAATAGTTTTATTCTTGTCAACAATCTCCTTCATGAATCTCAATACATAGTACCCACAGTCGATATTGTTTGTTTGACGAGGGCACTTTATTGGGATCCATGTAATATTATTAGACTTTTGCTTCGACACTACCGCACCTCTTTGAGCTCGAAAAACTTTTAATGCACTATAAAATGAATAAATGTGATTATTTTAGCATGAACAAACACTTATTTATATATATGTGTAACAAAAATAAATGAATATTACTTACGTGTCGAACAAAGTCTTGATTTCGGAGTGATTGTTGTAATCGCCATGCAAGGGATCCAAATAGTATACAACTTCAGAGACGGCATTGATTGCAAATAGGACCCAATGTGCCCTACAACAACAAAAAATTGGTTACACAATTTGGTCTATACACAACTAATAAATTAAATTCTCATCAATTAAAAAAGATAAAATTACGTACCCTGAATTATATGGTGCTAAGAACAATTTATCCTTTGAAATATTTCCTAAAAACATATTTACAATGTATTTCTTTACATTGTCTTCATCCAGTTTCCACATGGACGTTTTATGCGGAGAGAAGAATGAGTATTTATTCGATAATTTCTTAGGGCACACGACCTTCTCATGCAAAAACCTTCAATGAAAATATTAAACTAGATTAATTACCAATACATTTAATTAATTACAAATAAATGCAATTAAAAGTATTTTTTACCTTATATACAAGCTCATTACAGTTGCACTAAGCTCCTTATGTTCGAGAAGCTCGTATACGTGCTCCTTGTCGAATAATTCCTCATACTCCTCTCCGAATATTTCTTTATTCATATGTATCATGCGGCAATCGTCGCTGCTGCATAGGTTCTTTTTTACAGCAATGTCAAGACACGCCCCGTATTTACCAAGGCGTGGCTGACTTATTTTAGGAGGAGCAGCAGCAGCGACTGATTTGCCACGATCCAATTTTTTTATTGCTGCAAATTTGGCAGCTTTATTGGCAGCTCTATTAACCTCCAATTTTTGAGGTTTGCTGCTTTTTTTTGGATGTACGGGTGGTTTATTTATTTGGACCTACAAAAATGAGGTTAAATGTTAGTTTATTGAATCTGAAAAAATTAACAAAGCTTATGCAATAAATGTGACAAACCTTATCGGGAGACGTCACTGATTTGTTTCTGGGAGGGCTCTTAATGAGGGCAACAAGGTTAGTGGGCCATGCCACGTAACTACCGATAGCTTCGCCCAATGACTGCATATCTCCGTCGTTGTCCGGTATCGGCAACGGTGCAGTTGGTTCGAAAGCAACAGTAGGCGATACCTTGACATGGCCCTTTGGGATCGGAGTGTTGTGCAATACTTCTCCCAAAGTATTGTACAATTTTGCTTTTCCCACCTTCCGATGAGTGGGCGAGGACAAGTATAGAAAACACGAAGTGACACCCTAAATCAATAGTTAAAACATAAGTACAGTTAATATATAATATTGTTTAATGCATAAGTAATTACATAAGCAAGTAAGTAATTAATTACCTCGGGAATATTTTTCAAACCGACGTTGCAACTCCCGCTTTCACTCTCCATTTGTAGTTCACCTTGGAGCTGAACAGGAAGTTGCTTGTCTTTGTTTGTATTCACCAATTGTGCCACTTGCTCAGATAGGATTCTGAGCTTCTCTAATACTTCCTCGTTGGAAGGTTTTTGGCGCTTCTCTTGAGGAAAAAAGCTTCTGGGAGTTACGCCAAATCCCTTCCCCCTAACTCGGCCGGAATATTCAGGAACATTAAAAACTTTGCCCAAAATATCCCGGCAACTATCCTTGTTGCCCTCTTCACATTCAGAACTTTGAGAGATGGTCTCCTAAAATACATGTAACATTAAAATAGTTAAGTTCATTATCATTTTTAAAATACAATATTAAAAAGTATTCAAGTGATAAATACAATATTGAAAAAATATTAAAGTCATAATATACTTACACAAAGTTCTATTACTTTTTGAACATTTTGGTTATCAACCACTCCATCTTTATTTACCCTAGCTTCCTTCCACAAGATGTGACGACCCAACGGTTGATTAGTTTGGGTCTCTTGTCGCTATTCGATAAAACAAAATATTAGTTAGAAACTATAGTTTATAATACAAATTCATTCATTATATAAAAGTGATGTTTAATTACTTACAAGCCCTTGATCAAGGCGTGCATATCCCATACGTGATTTTCTGTATGGGTGCGTCGGGTTTCTTGCCCTTTCGCGATTTGCCTTACTAATGTTCTATATAAAAAAATAGCAATTATGTAAAAATTTAAAATACGATGCGAATATAAATAATAAAACACACAAATGCTAATAAATTAATCACTTACGACAAACGCGGGGTCAGTACGTTTGGAAACAAACGCTTTCCATTCCTCATTTGATATATAATGTCGATATATCTTTGGAGGTTCAGCTGTTGTGTTTCCTTCTTTATCTTTAAGATAGAAGTTTGAGAGATGCGATCTAAATCCACAATGGATTTTGCCAGCAACTCTCAATACATAATTCTTTCGTCCCTCATCAAGGACAAAAGATGCCTGCAATGAAAAAAATTATAAGTAAAGTATTTCAATGAAAATATTTATAAATGACAAAAGATTGGATCAAAAAATTTACTTGAATATCATTCCAGATGATATCTTTGGCATCCTTCAATGCCTTATCTCTCCAGTCGTCAATTGTTATTGGAATATTTTGACGAACAACAGCCCCAATGTAGCTCACAAACATTGCGCTGTGGGGGTCAACTGGCTGACCACTTTCATTCCATCCAACCTAATAAACTCATATAGTAAGTACATGCTATTAAAAAAACCTAAAAAAATACACAGCAAACAGAGTATAGTATAGTATTACCTCAAACTTGGTCCCATTGCTCCTAGCTTTAATGACTTTTTGCATGATAGTTGCACCACGTTTGACTTCATTTTCATAAGTCCTACTGGTGCCAACTTCTTCATTTTGACATTCTAAATCTCTGTTTGTATCCATTTAACTACAACAAGTTCAACATGCAGTTTAGTATAACTTCAACAAGCTCAACATGCATCATGCATTATTTTAAACAAGCTCAACATGTATCAGTATATATATTTTAAACAAGCTCAACATGCATTTTAATGATTACAAAAAATAAATAACATCAATACCTGAATAATGGTTCGAAGAAGGATGAAATGCAAAGAAAAGAGCAAACGGAGAAATTTCACAGCAATAAATGTCACAGAAAAACGGTTTTGAAGAAATACGTAATGAGGGTTACGTATTTCAATGAAAATATAAGGTTCGAAATGATCTTGGATGGAAATAAGGTTCGAAATGAAGGAGATGATCGTGGAAATACAGTTCGTAATGAACGAGATTATAGGGTTTGCAAAAGAAGAGAAGAACGATGAAGGTTGAGATGATAGTGTAGATTACGTAATGAAGAGGAAACTGAAGAGGTTACTGTTATATATATAACCCTTTTACAGCGCTTTTTTATAACCCTTTTACAGCGCTTTTATAACAAGCGCTGTAAAAGGCTTAGCCTTTTATAGCGCTCTTTGGAAAAGCGCTGTAAAAGGCGTATTTATTTAAAAATTTAAATAAGGCCTTTTACAGCGCTTTTACAAACAAGCGCTGTAAAAGGCTTCATTGTTTTAGTATGTTATATAATGTTTTTTTAATAGCCTTTTACAGCGCTTGTTCAAAGAAGCGCTGTAAAAGGCCTTATTTAAATTTTTAAAAGACTCTTTTACAGCGCTTATCCCAACAAGCGCTGTAAAAGGCCTTATTATGTTATTTTTGTGTTTTGTTATGTTATTTTTTAAACAAGCTTTGCAAAACCCACATAGTCCCACCAAAATATCTTCCTCTTCACCAAACATCAAAGTCCTTTTATGCATCTTCTTCGCAAACATCAAAGCTAACTCTTTCAATCTTCACCAAACATCAAAGTCCTTTTTATCTCTTTACATTCCCTTTCATTCTTAAATCGTAACTTGATCTTCAGGTTCATTGCCATGTTGCGAAAAATGGGTTTGTTAACAATGTGTCTGATGTTTTTGTTAACAATGGATCTGATGTTTTTGTTAACAATGTATTTTTGGGGATTCCCATGATGCGTAAAAGGTGTTTGAAGAAAATCCTGTTAGAGAAAGTCATGTTAGTTATCTTTTCATTATTATTTTTAAAGTCTTTTACAGCGCTTTTTTAAAAAAGCGCTGTAAAATGTCTCATTGTTTAATTTTTAAAAGGGCCTTTTACAGCGCTTTTTTAAAAAGCGCTGTAAAAGACATGCACTTTTTTTACATGCATAGTTCTAAAGAATTGTAATTGTCCAAATTTACATAAACATGCAATAATCACTGGTTATGCTTGCCTTCTTAGACAACAATAAAACAAGAATAGAACCAGAATAATTCAGATTATATAATACCACAATAATTCAATAAAACCATAATAGAACCAGAATAAAATAATAATTCAGATTACAATAATAAAACCAGAATAGAACAATAATTCAGATTACAAATAAAACCAGAATAGAACAATAATTCAGATTACAACAATAATTCAGATTACATGCATGGCTTATATAAAACAATTAAACATGTACATTAAGATGCCCTTCTTCTTTTCCTGGTGGGATTCACATTTGTTTGTCCATTTACAATACGAAACGATGGATTAATCCAAATTCCCTCATCATGATCATCTCTAAGATATAAACCATCATCAGTTGAATCAATTTCATGTGGTTGTTGTGATGTTGCAAATAAAAGATCATTACCAACATCTTCATCATTGTTGTTATCATCACTTATTTTATTGGTCGATAGGACAACAGACCATTTATCATCAGAAGGATCGGTGACATAAAACACTTGTTGAGCTTGCGACGCTAAAATAAAAGGCTCGTCTTTGTATCCCACCCTATTAAAATCAACAAGCAAGAATCCTGACTCATCAATTCGAACGCCATTATTATTATCGACCCACTTGCAACCAAATATGGGAACACGAAACATTGTGTAGTTTAACTCCCATATGCGCTCGATAACCCCAAAATATGATAGATTTGCATATATTGGGTTTTTGTCTTTTGCACTTGAGACATGCATCGCTTCAGCTACGAGAGTGACTCCACTTTTTTGCATAGTGGTCTGATCATCTTGTTCTTTGGTATAAAATGTGTAGCCGTTAATAACATAACCAGTGTAAGAAAAGACATGTAAGCTCGGACCATTTGCTAGCCACCTCAATCTCTGTGAAATTGATCCGGGGTCTATGTCAAATTTTGACTTTATGTGATTTTTTAACCATGGTATAAAACTTCGATTGTGCTCTCGAGTTATCCAATTTTGATTCCTATTCATGTTCAAACGAGATAACTGATCCATGTGTATTGTAACATACGGTTGAACCTCATCATCTTATGCAGAACATACAATTGTGCCTGCTCCAATTCTGTCCTTGATATAGTCAGTAGTCTCATTCCAATTATCCCTTCTCCTGATAGTCTTCCCGAATGACGAGACATGGGAAGCCCTATGGATTCAACATTGGACAGATATTCAGTACAAAATTCAGCAGCCTCTTCAACAATGTATCGTTCAGCAATACAACCTTCTGGTCGACTTCTACTTTTTACGTACCCTTTTAATATTTTCATATATCGTTCTATCGGATACATCCATCTCATATAAGCTGGCCCACAAAGTTGTGTCTCCTTAACCAGATGAACAGTAAGGTGAACCATTATATCAAAAAACGATGGTGGGAAATACATTTCAAGCTCACACAAAGTAACAACAATTTCCCTCTGCAATGTCGGTAATTTCTGAGGGTCGATCACATTACTACAAATTTCCCTGAAGAAGAAACATAATCTAGTTAATGCTAGTCGAACTTTTTCAGGTAAAATGGAACGTATACCTATTGGTAGCAAATGCTCCATTAGAATATGACAATCATGAGTCTTCAAACCTTTTAACTTGAGGTCTTTCATACAAACCAAATTTCTAATGTTCGAAGAGTATCCTTCTGGAACTTTAACTTCATGTAGAAATTTACATAAAACAATTTTTTCCTTTCTAGATAGAGTATGAGCGGCTGGAGGTAGATATGTGCGATTTCCTTTCTTTACTGGAGCCAATTCATTTCTTATTCCCATATCGACCAAGTCCAATCTTGCGTTGATGCCGTCTTTAGACTTTCCTGGAACATTGAGTAACGTACCAATAACACTATCAAATACATTTTTTTCAATATGCATCACATCGAGGAAATGTCTTATATACAATGACTTCCAACATAGTAATTCAAAGAAAATTGACTTTTTCTTCCACCCAGTTTTGACCAGCTCTCCCGCAAAAGGTTTGCCAAATTTATTGGTCAAACCTTGTACTTTTTCAAGTATTTGATATCCAGTCGGTGGTAAAGGAGCTTTACCTTCCTCTGATTTTCCATTAAATGCATTTCTCCACCAACGATACTGATGACTATAAGGTAAAAATCTACGATGTCCAAGAAACACATTCTTCTTACAATGTTTCAACCGCATCCAATTTGTACTCTCTTCACATACAGGACATGCACATTGACCTTTAATGCTATATCCTGATAAATTACCATATGTTGGAAAGTCATTAATTGTGCCGAACAACATAGCCCTCAAATTGAAATATTCTTTCTTATACCCATCATAAACTTCCACACCTGTCTCCCACATACGTTTTAAATCTTCTATTAGAGGAGTCAAGTATACGTCGATATCATTCCCCGGTTGTTTGGGTCCAGAAATTAACAGAGACAACATCATAAACTTACGCTTCATACATAACCATGGAGGTAGGTTATATATTACCAAAATCACAGGCCACGTGCTGTGTGAGATGCTTTGAAGACCATGTGGATTCATTCCATCAGTAGAAAGTGCAAGTCTTAGATTTCTTGACTCTATCCCGAATTCAGGATACTCGTGATCAATTTTTGCCCATTGTGGGGAATCTGCAGGGTGTCGAAACATTCCATCTCTAATTCTTTCATCTGCATGCCATGTCAAGTGTTTTGAATCTTCTTCACTGAGATACATGCGCCTAAATCTTGGTATTATAGGAAAATACCACACGACTTTTGCTGGAGTAGATTCTTTCTTCTTATATCGAGAGACATTGCATTTCGGACACGCCTTAAGTAGTTCATATTCATTTCGAAATAAAATGCAATCATTAGGACACGCATGAATCCTTTCGTAACTCATGCCAATAGAACACAAAATCCTTTTAGCCTCGTAGGTTCGACTGGGAAGTTCATTATCATCTGGCAACATATCTTTTATGAGTGTTAATAATTCTGTAAAGCTTTTATCAGACCATCCATTACTCGCTTTTAGGTTGTACAACTTTAATATCGCCGACAGTCTTGTGAATTTAGTACAACCATTATATAATTCTTTCTCTGCATCACTCAACAAACTTTCAAACATTTTAGGACAATCTCGAAGATCTTCTTCAACTGCTTTTGCGATCTCATCAACTCGATCCGGCTCATATGTATCTGTATCGAAGTCAGTTGAAGCATATGTCGAACTATTCTCAAAATTAATGTTTCCTTTTTTTTTTTTTCTCACCATGTCTTATCCAACATGTGTAGCTTTGATCAATTCCATTACATACTAGATGTCCTTCTAATTCATCTTCTCTAACACGTTTTCCAAAACAACATTTTAAACAAGGACAAACTACTCTATTTGGATCTTTTGCATTCTTCACTGCAAACTCAACAAACTCCTTCACTCCAATTTCATACTCTTTTGACAATCGATTGGCTGACATCCATTTCCTATCCATATTATACCACCTATATAAATGCAGTTACAAAACTAATAAGCTTTCAAAACATATCAACAAGTTTCAAAAAGAAACCAATATCAATCAATTATTTTAAAAACAGAACAGATCATTTGGTATGAGTTTTTGACTAGTTGAAGAGATTTAACACAGATCAAGTGGTATGAATTTTTAATTTGATAAAAAAAATCTAGTTAAAAAAAAAAATACCTGAGACAACACGTAATAGGTAGATGGCGGCACAACACGTAATGGATATGAGGGTATGAGGGTTCCCAGAGTAGAGGTGATGAAAGATGTAGAGGATATGAGGGTTCCCAACGTATATAATTATTTGAAATTTATGTCTTTTACAGCGCTTATCAATAAAAGCGCTGTAATAGGTAGTTAAATTCAATGAAAGCGCTTGTATTTTATAGCGCTTGTGAAAAAAGCGCTGTAAAGGGTGGTTCAATTATTTTAAAGCGCATGCCTTTTACAGCGCTTGTGAAAAAAGCGCTGTAAAATCATACGCGAGAGCGCTTCATTTTACAGCGCTTTTTTGAAGAGCGCTGTAAAAGCCTTACAACATTATGCGCATACGTTATATAACCTACAACAGCGCTTGTTTTACAGCGCTTGTGATTAAAAGCGCTGTAAAAGGCTCCGTTATTTTTCAAATACATTTACAACAGCGCTTGTGTTTTGCAAGCGCTGTAAAAGGGGCGCTGTTAAATATCATTTTTGGCGTAGTGTTTACTATATATATGTATTCTGAAAAAATATGTTAACACTAAATTTTTATCAATTAAATTATATATTTATAATTGAATGATATTTTTTATTTTAATTTTCCTTATTATAATAATAATTTGAATGTTAAAAAATGAATGAAAATTTAATTATTGCAAAAAATTAAATTATTTTTTAATAGAATTTATTTTTGATACGTATCAACATAACTATAATTCAATTGCACAAACAATCAGTTAAAACTTTTAAATATCTAAAATTGATTTAAAGTATATGTAAATCTTTAATAAAATAAATTTCACACTCTTGATGAAATATATTCAATAATTTTTTTTACAAGAACTTCTCATGCTCACAATTAAAACATCATACTAATAAAATTCTTGATGAAATGTATTCAATAATTATTTTTACAACAACTTCTCATGCTCGCAATTAAAAAATCATACTAATAAAACAAATAAATTTATACTATGCTACAAAATAATTCAAATTAACATTTTTTAAAATAAAAAATATTAATTTGTCAATCATATTTTTAAATTTTTACATCTTATTTTTGGGTATATATTTTACATTTTATTTCATCAAATAAATAC
>JBBPBR010000006.1:35104613-35167145 GCA_037974775.1 Cicer pinnatifidum
ATCAATAAAGTAATATTATAAGTTAATTATATTTATAATACATAAAATATTACTTATAAAACTTATAAACTTATTTTACAATTATTTATAATAAATTTATAATTTATAAACATCATACTAATAAAACTCTTGATGAAATATATTCAATAATTTTTTTTACAACAACTTCTCATGCTCGCAATTAAAAAATCATACTAATAAAACAAATAAATTTATACTACGCTACAAAATAATTCAACATTCACATTTTTTAAAATAAAAAATATTAAATAGTCAATCATATTTTTAAATTTTTACATCTTATTTTTTGGTATATATTTTACATTTTATTTCATCAAATAAATACAAGTACTATTATATGTTGAAAAATAAATTGACAATAAAAGTACAATACGTCAAATAATTATCCTATATAATAAGCTATCATACAAATTTTACAAAATATTTTAAAAATTAAATTAGATGATTGTGATAAACATGATTTTCCCTCATTTTAATTTTCTTAATCATATTCAATTATTATAAATCAATAAAGTAATATTATAAGTTAACTATATTTATAATACATAATATATTATTTATAAAACTTATAAATTATTTTACAATTATTTATAATAAATTTATAATTTATAAATTATTTTACAATTTGATAATAATATATAAAATTTATCAAATTAATTAATTAATATCCGTGCAACGCGCGGGCCATAATCTAGTTGAAATTAATTCTCGGTTGTTGATCCCGTCGAGACTCAACCATCTTCAACAATTTAATTTTTTTATTTTATATATTTTTGTAAGAACTTTATTACAATACACCAAGTATTAACCTCTTGTGTTTCAGATTGTGCCAAGTATCATTTCGTCAAAAATTACAAGTTATGACTTATTTTCTATTAGGCGGAATCTATTAAGTCTCTATTACATCAAAAACAATTTTCCTTTAGTTAATCCCTAATCACAATGGGCATGACCGCATGAGCATCATCACAATAACAACGTCTACACGCTACGCTATAAAGGTCATGAGCGTCATCACAGTAACAACGTCTACACGCTATAAATGCGACCATCACTGCATTAGCCAAGTACACTCAATTTATCATGACTTACTATCACTCAATCTTATACTAACTTAAGCATTCGAGTATTTGTGTGAGTGCAAGATTCCTTATGATAGACATCGTGTTTTGATGTAGTTAGAACCAGTTTTTAATTGGATGGCTTTGTGTAGCTTTGTTGATTATTTTACCATATTGACTAAAGTTCTTGAATCAAGAAACCTATTATATAAACTTCGTTTCATCATACATAACTTTAGGTGCATGTTAGAAACATGTTTGATTGTTCGTTCAATGCTTTAAAAACCTTTTCAAAGTGATATTTAACTTTATATAGTTTTGCATCTTAAGAACTTTATTACAATACACCAAAAAGTAGTAACCCCATGTGTTTCGGATTGTGCCAAGTACCATTCAATCAAAAATACAAGTGAAGACTTATTTTGTGTTAGCCAAAGTGGAATCCTTCAAGTGGAGTTATCAAGTCTCTATTACATCCAAAATAATATTCCTTTAGTTAAACCCTAATCAATTATAATGTCAATTATCCTATGGATCTATCAATTAATTGTAGTTGATCACTAGTCAATTGATTGATTACGGCATGCAAATGTCGGCCATCCCAAACATGTAAATAAAACAATAGAATAATTTAATTGAGATAAACAACAAAAATAAAAAAAAATAAAAAAAAAATAAAAAAAGAATTTAAAACTAAGACATAGTAAAAAAGACATCTTAATCACAAGATTCAGCAAAACTCTAGAAGAGAGCTTAGTTACTCATTAACATATAAAAAATAAAGTAAATAATAGAAGTGTTGATCAATTAAAGGAAAAGAAATAAAATCCTAAAAGAGTCTGATTTTTTTGCTCCAAAATTTGAGACACCTTACTCCAACTTCAAGCACTCATAACTTTCCAAAGTGTTTCTCTCTAAATCCTAAACTCTAATTTTTTTTTCTACACCTCGGATTCTGTTTCTAGTGTGTTTGTCCTCTTTTGTTTCTAATTTTAGTTCCTTATCATATCTTGAGTGAGTTATATCAAGAAGTTGTCTTTCATTTTTGATTTTCGTTCCCCCTTATTTGGAAACATTCCCCCTTTTGTGACAACATTTTCCTATCGTAGAACTCAATCTCCTTGAAGTGTGCAATAAACCTCCTTCTTGTACTCATAAGATGAAATATTAAACTTGATATTTTGACACTAAAAACATAGTTGATTTGACCAATTTAAATTATTTTATCATCTCATGATCAATTCTGCAAATATAATAAATAAATGAATAAATAAGAAGAAGTTGAAATCAAAACTATAAAATAAGATAAAATAGAGAGTAATTGTATTAGGCTACTCAATCCCCCACAAAGGAAATGAAGTTGATAAGACCAAAGTTGAAGTTATTAAAAAAAATTCATTTTCTACTACTAAAAAAGGCATTTGGAGCTTTTTATGCGATGCCTGATTTTATGAGAGGATCATAAAAGATTTTTCAAAGATTGCTAAACCTCGTACAAACTTTCTTGTTAAAGACACACCTTTCAAATTCAATGAGGATTTCTTGGATGCGTTTAACAATTTCAAGGAAAAGTTGATGATTGTTCTCATTATGAAAGCACCATATTGGTCGTTACCTTTTGAAACTATGTGTGAGGGTAGTGACATTGTTGTTGGGAAAATATTGGGAAAAAAAATGATAAGTTGTTGAATGTAATTTATTATGCTAGTCATGTTTTGAATCATGCATAACTTAATTATACTACCATTGAAAAATAATTATTGGTTGTCGTTTATGGTTTTAATAAATTTTGATCTTATTTGTCGAGGTCAAAAGTTATTGTTTACACTTATAATGTTGCTTTGAGGTATTTGTTTCCTAAGCAAGAATTTATGCCAAGACTTCTCAAGTCAACTCTATCACTTCAAGAATCCAAAAATGAGTTACGAGATAAAAAGGGCCCAGATAACACTGGTGCTTATTGTAACAACCTGACCCTTATCGTTATCGCTACTGTTAATCACGACCTTCTCGCCCCTTTCCCCTCGTTGGAAATAGCGAGTTTTTTCCTTCTGTGGGAAACTAACCTGGTACCTGGGGGATAAGTACGGTTGTCCATTCATTCCCACTACAAATTGAGAAGATGAGACTATTAGACCAATTAAGGACCAATTTTTATATGAGTACATCTTCACCATTACCAACTAGTTGTGGTTTTTCTGATTTTTCTAACTACAAGATGGGTTAGAAACTTTGCCTATGAAAATGCCAAAGTTTATAAGGAGAAAACAAAAAGATGGCATGACAAATATATTTCGTTGAAGGAATTTCGAAAAGGATAACTTGGCCTCTTACTCAACTGTAGAATGAAATTGTTCCTAGGAAAACTTAAATAAAGATGGTTAGGTCCATTCAAGATATTAAAGGTTTTTCCACATGCTACAACAAAGTTAATGGATCTGAACGTAGGGAAAAGAATCAAGATAAACAAACAAAGACTCAAACCTTACATCAAGGGAGAGTCAAAATGTCGTGTTGAATCTTCGCTGTTGATTTCAACATGACAAACAATTCGTCAAGGTTATGACGCTAGTTCAATTGGTAGCAGGAATGAATGGATGGTGGTACTTATCCTCCAGATACTAGGTTCGATTTCTACATGAGACAAAAACTCGATATTTGCTATGAAGAGGAAAAATGGGACGAGAAGGCCGTGACTAACTGTGCTAATAACAATAAGGGTCGGGCGGTAAGAATAAGTATACTCTCTAAGGTTTCGTTTAGCTGGTCCTGATGGGTCAACCATCTCCTCTAAGGCGAAAAATTCCCTAACATCTTGTTCTTCCACTACTAGTTGTCTTTCCCTTCGCCTCCTTTATAAAACCACTTTTCAATTTGCATTTGTAGTTTTCTTGATTTATGGATCAAAAAGTAGTTTAGTTGAGAATTGGCCTCACATACCAGGTTAGACAAATCGTGAGTAGTGAAAATTATTTTGTTGAACAAAATTTTTAATGTAGAGCAATCCTCAACAACAACACTAAAAACATGATAGTGTTTCAGCAAGTGTACTAAGTCGTTGTAAGTAACAATTAAAATGGTAGTATCGAGTATTAAGTACAAGGATCAAGTTATACTATTTAATTTTGTTTTTAGTACTTAGTTGAACAAAAAATAAATTCCAATTGATTTAAAATTCTTCAAACTAACAAAAGTAATAAAATTGAAATTTATAATGATACAAATCTCTGGGATAAACTTCAATTCGAGTCCACCATTGGTTTCTAATTTGATCGCAGTTAGCGAATTTCTTTAGTGAATTATTGCCGAATTTTCTATACTTTTCTTTCCCTAATTTTTTTAATGATAAAACCATTAATTCGAAAGTAACTTATAATTCTTTAGTACATTTAAGATCAGAATTCAACTTTTCACTACAAGAATTCACTTATTAGTTTATTTCCTTAGAAAGTAATTCAATTGATCTGCATCAATCCCAAGACAACAATATCATAAATTTCTCATATCAAGAATTCATAAAGTTCACTTCCATTTTAAAATATGAATCATAAAATAATTTAAAGCTGATCAAGAAATAAAAAGAATTATGCATAGAGATGAGCAAAGGGTGTTGGAATGTTGACTTCTTATCATGGTGTTGACTTTATCATAGCGTTGACAATTTGTTGAACTAGTTTACCAGATCTATCAAACACAAAATCTTTCGAGTAAGCTTGTAATTAAAGGGTCAATCATTGAGTTGTCTTTCCTTTGTCTTTAACGCTTTCATTCAGACTATAGATTATCATATGTTTGTTGCAATGCTTCTTATTGTTGTATTATGACTTACTCAATTAGTAGATATAATTACTTGTTTATTAAGTAATAATACTATTTATGTTAAAAACACTTAGATTATTAACTTTAAATATTTACTCATAATTTATGCTATCTTAAAATAGATAGTCATTAAAATATCAACTTGATGGTTGCAGCTAAAACCATTTTTGCACTAACACTTGTTGCTTGAGTATTGTTGCCATTATTCATACTTCAATGTTTAACAAATGGTGTGGTGCAACAACATCTACCATAAAACTAAAATTCTTAAAACTAAATTAATGACAACTTGAAAATTGTAACATTTCTCAATGCTCTGAATATGGGGCCATTGCAACAGTTTCAAGAGCTATAGAATTTCCAGTTGTTGTTGTAGATTGCTCAAGTGTTGCAACAGACTTAAGTGCTACTGTAGTGTCAAGTTGTGCTTCATTTTCTACAAGTTCGGGTGCTCAACAAGCAACCATAATATTACAACATCATCTCAACAATATTCCAAGTTCTACTAAATATTGTTGCTACAAACTCTAGTTCATACATAAATAATTCAAGCATAATATATACACTACACGAAAAATAGGATTTTACAGCGCTTTTTCAAACAAACAAAAAACGCTGTAGAATCGAGCGTTGTAAAAAGATACAACTGCGCTTTTTAAAATCAAAAAGCGCTATAAAAATGTAAATATATTGTGCGCTTGTTATGCACCTTTTACAACACTTATACGAAAAAGTGCTGTAAAATGTGTACTAAATATATGCATTAATATGCACCTTTTACAGCGCTTATTTGAAAAAGCGCTGTAAAATGTGCACTCAATATATGCATTATTATGCACCTTTACAACGCTTTTTCAAATAAGCATTGTAAAATGTGACCTTTTACAGCACTTGTTCATAGAAGCGCTGTAGAAGGTGCATTCAATATATGCATTGTTATGCACCTTTTAAAAAGCGCTTTTTGGTTTTTTATGGCATTTTTTTAGAAAGCGATGTCTTTTAATTTTTTTCCAAAATCATTTTCATCCAGAATCAGTTCACACAATCAGTACACAAAAATAGAACTATATAACTTAACTTTATAACTTAATTTACACAACAACAGAACTATATTCATATACATATTCAAATATTGTACAACAGCACATATTCATATAACTACATATTCAGATATTGTACAACAACACATATTCATATACATATTCAGATACTGTGCCCTATTCATATACATATAACTAACATTATTACAAAGAACAAAACTAGCTACCATATATTCAGATCCCTTGCAGCATGCTATTTCCCAGCAAATTAAATAATTTTCATTTCAAGCACATACTGACACCAGTCTTCCTTTAATTCAATTAGATCTTTCTCAGAGTATGTTGGAGTGGAATTGTCAAAGTAATGTGCAATATAAAAATTGAACATAAATAAGTTAGAATCAAATATATACATAATTTATATATGAAAATCAAATAATGAAAATACCATACCGTTTTTGGGATAATAGTTTGATTTCTATCAACAATCTCCTTCATGAATCGCAATACATAGTACCCACAGTCAATGTTATTAGTTTGACGAGGGCACTATAAAATAAAACATATAAGTCAATAAAATATTTGTGCATTGATTGTAAAGGCATATATTTGTAAATGAAAATTTAAAGGCATATATTTTAAACCTTTATTCAAATCCATGTGATGTTATTAGACTTTTGCTTCGACGCTGTAGCACCTCTTTGAGCTCGAAAAACTTGTAAAGCACTATCGAATAAATAAATGTGATTATTATAGCATTAACAAACACATTATATATATATATATGTAACACATTATTCACTCTCCATTTGTATTTCACGTTGGAGCTGATCCGGGAGTTGCTTGTCTTTATTCGTTTTTACCAAGAGTGCAACTTGCTCTGGTAGTAGTTTGAGCTTCTCTAATACTTCCTCATTGGATGTATTTTGGCGCTTCTCTTGTGAAAAATAGCTTTTAGGAGTTACGCCAAATCTTTTCCCCCTCACGCGACCGGAATATTCAAGAACATTAAACACTTTACCGAGAATGTCCCTGCAACTAGCTTTGTTGTCCTCTTGATTTTCCGAACTTTGTTCGAGATTCTCCTAAAATACATGTAGGATTAAAAGGTAAGTTCAATATAATTTTTAAAATACAATATTAAAAAATAATAAAGTGATAGTATTAAAGTGATAAAATACAATATTAAAAAATATTAAAGTGATAATATACTTACACAAAGTTCTATTACTTTTTGAATATTTTCGTTATCAACCACTCCATCCTTATTTACACAAGCTTCCTTCCACAAGATATGACGACCCAACGGTTAATCGAATTGGGTGTCTTGTTGCTATTCGTCAAGATCATAAACAAAATATTAGTTAGAAACTATAGTTTATAATACAAATTCCCTCATTATATAAAAGTGATGTTTAATTACTTACAAGTTTTTGCTCTAGACGTGCATATCCCATACGTGATTTTTTGTATGGGTGCGTCTGATTTTTTGCCCTCACGTGATTTGCCTTACTTATATTCTATATAAAAAAAATAACAATCGTGTAACAATTTAAAACACGCTATGAATATGAATAATAAAACCCAAATGCTAATAAATTAATCACTTACCATAAACGCGGGGTCCGAACGTTTTTATACGAATGCACTCCATTCTTCATTTGATATATAATGTTTATATATTCTTGGAGCTTCAGCATTCATATTTACTTCACTATATTTTAGATAGAAATTTGAGAGGTGAGATCTAAAACCGCGATGTATTTTCCCGACAACTCTCAAGACGTAATTCTTTCTCACCTCATCAAGAACAAAAGCAGTCTGCAGGCGAAATAAAGATATAGTTTGAGTAAAGTATTTCAATGGAAAAAATTATAAATGACAAAAGAATGGATCAAAAAAGTTGCTTGTATATCATTCCACAGTATATCTTTCGCATCCTTCAACGCCTTATCTCTCCAATCATCAATTGTAATGGGGATATTCTAACGAACAACAACCCTAATGTAACTTTCAAACATGGAGCTGTTGAGGTCAATTGGCTGACCACTCTCATTCCATCCAACCTAATAAACTCATATAGTAAGTACATTCTTTCAAAAAAGATAAAAAATAAACAGTAAATAGAGTATAGTATACCTCAAATTGTATGCCATTGCTCCTTGCTTTTATGACCTTTTGCATGATGGTTGCACCATGTTTGACTTCATTTTCCTAAGTCTTAGTTTTGACAACTTTATCATTTTGACAATCTAAATCTTTGTTGGTATCCATTTATCTACAACAAGTTCAACATGCAGTTCAGTATAACTTCAACAAGTTCAAAATGCAGTAGTCTAAGTACGTATCAATATAAGTTCAACATGCATTTTAGTGATAACAAAAAATTAATAACATCAATAGCTGAATAGTGAGGGTTCAAAGAAATACATAATGCGCAGAAATGAGGGTTCGAAGAAATACGGTTTGCAGAAATATGGTTCGAAGAAATACGTAATGAGGGTTACGTATTACATTGAAAAGAGATGGTGTGTAATGAGAGAGATGATCGTGGATGGAAATATGGGTCGAACAGGTAGAGATGATCGTGGAAATATGGTTCGTAATGGAAGAGTGATAGGGTTCGCAAATGAAGAGAAGAACGATGATAGTGAAGTTTACGTAATAAAGAGGAAACTGAAGCGGTTTACTGTACGCTTTTTTAGAAACCTTTTACAGCGCTTATTGGAAAAGCGCTCTAGAAGACCTCCTTATTTTATTTTTAAAAAGGCTCTTTTACAACGCTTGTAAAATAAGCGCTGTAAAAGACCTCTTTGTTTTCTTATGTTATATGACTATTTTTTTTTAAAGTCTTTTACAGCGCTTGTTGGAAAAGCGCTCTAAAAGGCCTCCTTATTATATTTTTAAAAAGGCTCTTTCACAGCGCTTGTAGAATAAGCGCTGTAAAAGACCTTTTTGTTTTCTTATGTTATATGACTGTTTTTTTTAAAAGCCTTTTACAACGCTTGTTGGAAAAGAGCTCTAAAAGACCTCCTTATTTTATTTTTAAAAAGGCTCTTTTACAGCGTTTGTAGAATAAGCGCTGTAAAAGACCTTTTTGTTTTCTTATGTTATATGATTGTTTTTTTTAAAAGCCTTTTACAACGCCATTTCAAATAAGCGCTCTTAAAGGTCTTCTTATTTTATTTTTAAAAGGCTCTTTTACAACATTTGTTTTCTTATGTTAAAGCGCTGTAAAAGACCTATTTGTTTTCTTATGTTATATGACTGTTTTTTTAAAAGGACCTTTTAACTTGGTATAAAACAAAGCTTTGTGGCCTCCTTATTTTATTTTAAAGGCTTTTATAGCGCTTATGGACAAAAGCGTTCTAAAATTACTAGTTTATATTCAGTTCAGTTCAAGTAAATTACCTATATTTGGATTTTTTTTTAGTTCAGTTCATGTAAATTACTAGTTTATATTCAGTTCAATTCATGTAAATTACTAGTTTATATTAAATTACATGAACTTAGTATAAAACACTAAGATCAAGCTAAATATAAGCAGCAAATCAAATACGTGGCTGCTTATATAAAACAATTAAACATGTTCAAACAATTAAATTAGATGAACTCAGTTTAGATTACATGGCTTATATTAAACAATTAAACATGTACATTAAGATGCCCTTCTTCTTTTCCTGGTGGGATTCACATTTGTTTGTGCATTAACGATATGAAACGATGGATTAATCCAAATTCCCTCATCATGATCGTCTCTAAGATATAAACCATCATCAGTTGAATCAAATTCACGTGGTTGTGATGTTGCAAATAAAAGATAATTACTAACATCTTCATCATTATTGTTATCATCACTTATTTTATTGGTCGATAGAACAACAAACCATTTATCATCAACAGGATCAGTGACATAAAACACTTGTTGAGCTTGCGACGCTAAAATAAAAGGCTCGTCTTTGTTTCCCACCCTATTAAAATCGACAAGATAGAACCCTGATTCATCAATCCGAACGCCATTATTATTATCGACCCACTTGCAATCAAATATGAGAACACGAAACATTGTGTAGTCTAACTCCTATATGCGCTCGATAACCCCAAAATATGATAGAATTGCATATATTGGGTTTTTGTCTTTTGCACTTGAGACATGCATCGCTTCAGCTACGAGAGTGACTCCGCTATTTTGCATAGTGGTCTGATCATCTTGTTCTTTCGTATAAAATGTGTAGCCGTTAATTACATAACCAGTGTAAGAAAAGACATGTAAACTCGGACAATTTGCTAGCCACCTCAATCTCTGTGAAATTGATCGGGGGTCTATATCAAACTTTGACTTTATGTTATTATTTAACCATGTTATAAAACTTCAATTGTGCTCTCTAGTTATCCAATTTTGATTCCTATTCATGTTCAAACGAGATAATTGATCCGTGTGTATTGAAACATACGGTTGAACCTCATCATCATTGTGTAGAACATACAATTGTGTCTACTCCCATTATATCCTTGATATAGTCATTAGTCTCCTTCCAATTATCCCTTCTCTTGATATTCTTCCCGAATGACGAGACATGGGAAGTCCTACGGATTCAACATTGGACAAATATTCAGTACAAAATTCAATAGATTCTTCGACAATGTACCGTTCAACAATACAACCTTATGGTCGACTTCTACTTTTTACGTACCCCTTTAATATTTTCATATATCGTTATATCGGATACATCAATCTCATATAAGCTGGCCCACAAAGTTGTGTATCCTTATCCAGATGAATAGTAAGGTGAACCATTATATCAAAAAACGAGGATGGGAAATACATTTCAAGCTCACATAAAGTAACAACAATTTTCCTCTGCAATGTCGGTAATTTCTTAGGAATGATCACTTTACTACAAATTTCCCTGAAGAAGAAATATAATCTAGTTAAGACTCGTTGAACTTTTTCAGGTAAAATGGAACATATACCTATTGGTAGCAAATGCTCCATTAGAATATGACAATCATTGGTCTTCAAACCTTTTAACTTGAGGTCTTTCATACAAACCAAATTTTTAATGTTTGAATAGTATCCTTTTGGAACTTTAACTTCGTGTAGAAATTTACATAAAACAATTTTTTCCTTTCTAGATACAGCATGAGCGGCTGGAGGTAGATATGTGCGATTTCCTTTCTTTATGGGACCCAATTCATTTCTTATTCCCATATCGACCAAGTCCAATCTTGCATTGATGCCATCTTTAGACTTTCTTGGAACATTGAGTAACGTAACAATAACACTATCAAATAAATTTTTTTCAATATGCATCACATCGAGGAAATGTCTTTTATACAATGACTTTTAATATGCAATTCAAAGAAAATTGACTTTTTCTTCCATCCAGTTTTGACCAGCTCTCCCGCGAAAGGTTTGCCGAATTTATTGGTCAAACCTTGTGCTTTTTCAAGTATTTGATATCCAGTCGGTGCTAAAGGAGCTTTACCTTCCTCTGATTTTCCATTGAATGCATTTCTCCACCCACGATACTGATCACTATAAGGTAAAAATCTACGATGTCCAAGAAATACATTCTTCTTACAATGTTTCACCCGCATCCAATTTGTACTCTCTTCACATATAGGACATGCACACTGACCTTTAATGCTATATCCTGATAAATTACCATATGATGGAAAATCATTAATTGTGCCGAACAACATATCCCTCAAATTGAAACATTCTTTCTTATACCCATCATAAACTTCCACACCTGTCTCCCACATAATTTTTAAATCTTCAATTAAACGAGTCAAGTATACGTCGATATCATTCCCCGGTTTTTGGGGTCCAGAAATTAACAGAAACAACATCATAAACTTACGCTTCATACAAAACCATGGAGGTAGATTATAAATCAACAAAATCATAGGCCACGTGTTGTGTGAGATGCTTTGAAGACCATGTGGATTCATTCCATCAGTAGAAAGTGCAAGTCTTAGATTTCTTGACTCTATCCCGAATTCAGGATACTCGTGATCAATTTTTGCCCATTGCAAGGAATCTGCTGGGTGTCGAAACTTTCCATCTCTAATTCTTTCATCTGCATGCCATGTCAAGCGTTTTGAATCTTCTTCACTGTGATACATGCGCCTAAATCTTGGTATTATAGGAAAATACCACACGAATTTTGCTGGAGTACATTCTTTCTTCTTATATCGAGAGGCATTGCATTTTAGACACGCTTTTAGTAATTCATATTCGTTTTGAAATAAAATGCAATCGTTAGGACACACATGAATCCTTTCGTAACTCATGCCAAAAGAGCACAAAATCCGTTTATCCTCGTAGGTTCGACTAGGAAGTTCATTATCATCTGTCAACATATCTTTTAAGAGTGTTAATAATTATGTGAAGCTTTTATTAGACCATTCATTACTCGCTTTTAAGTTGTACAACTTTAATATCGCCAACAATCTTGTGAATTTAGTACAACCATTATATAATGGTTTCTCTACATCACTCAACAAACTATCAAACATTTTAGGACAATCCCGAAGATATTCTTCAACTGCTTTTGCAATCTCCTCAACTCGGTCCGGCTCACATGTATCTGTATCAAAGTCTGTTGAAGCATATGTCTAGCCATTCTCAAAATTAATGTTTCCTTTTTTTTTCTCACCATGTCTTATCCAACATGCATAGCTTTGATCAATTCCTTTCCATACTAAATGTTCTTCCAATTCATCTTCTCTAACACGTTTTCCAAAACAACATTTTAAACAAGGACAAACGACTCTATTTGGATCTTTCGCATTCTTCACTCCAAACTCAACAAACTCCTTCACTCCATTTTCACACTCTTTTGACAATCGATTGGCAAACATCAATTTCCGGTCCATATTATATGACCTATATAAATGCAGTTACAAAAATAATAAGTTACTGATAACATTATACCAATATATAGTACACATACCTAACATTATACCGTTGCATTATTATGTAACAATTTCAAAA
The DNA here is from genome assembly GCA_037974775.1 of Cicer pinnatifidum. Classification (NCBI taxonomy): domain Eukaryota; kingdom Viridiplantae; phylum Streptophyta; class Magnoliopsida; order Fabales; family Fabaceae; genus Cicer; species Cicer pinnatifidum. The sequence goes on from JBBPBR010000006.1 coordinate 35,117,558, forward strand.
TAGAAAAGATTTCAAAACAGAATAGATCAACAAATTTCAAAAAAGAAAAGATTTTATATGATTTATTATATAATAATTTATTAGTTTTCGTGACAACAACAAATTAATAAATACAGTACCTGAGGCAACGTATCCAATTTTTTTTAAGGAGGAGCAGTAGTTGGCCGCACAGTACGTAGAGGAGAGGAGGATTCCCAGAGTAGAGGATGAAGGTTCGTAAATGTTTTTTAAATTTGTTTTTATTTAAAGTAAGTGATTTTTATTTAAAGTGAATAATGTTACAGCGCTTGTGTAATAAGCGCTCTAATAGGTTCTTTAATTATGTGAAATCGCAAGGCTTTTACATCGCCTGTAACAAAAGCGCTCTAATAGGTCATTTAATTATTTGAAAGCGCATTTCTTTTACAACGCTTGAAAAAAAAGCGCTTTAATAGGTCATTTAATTATTTGAAAGCGCATGTTTTTTACAACGCATGTAAAAAAAGTGCAGTAAAACATTATATGAGGGCGCTTCATTTTACAGCGCTTGTGTACAAGCGCTGTAAAACATTATGTGATGGCGCTTCATATTACAGCGCTTGTGTACAAGCGCTGTAAAAGCCTTGTAAACATTATGTGCAAACGCTATATGACCCTACAACAACGTTTTTTCCACAACGCTTGTCAAAAAAATGTTGTTATATCATTCGTTATTTTTAAAATATATTTACAACAACATTGTAAAAGGCGCGCTATAAAATGTTATTTTTGGCGTAGTGATACTAACATAAACTAAAAATTAAGGATGTAAATGCCTTATTTATTGTGGGTTGCCTTCAGAAATTTGCTTAATTTTTTTTATTTTTTTTGACAAGCTTTACAATTCAATATCCAAGTTAGTGTGGCTAATATGACAAGAAAAATGTCATCATCCCTCTTCCTTCCTTTGGGTAGAAATCTAATGAACTTGGCATCCATACCCCATAACTAGATCTTTGGGACATAATTTATCCCTCACTTGAAGCACACATTTTTCATTTTGAGAAGCATCCTTCGCTTAAAATGCCAAGGGTTTAGTCTCAGTTGTCACATGAATCTCTCCATGCCTCACCGTTGGCCTTTCTTCAACATAACTTTGTTTTTCTTTTTCTTCCACTCCTTCAATAAAACCTTGTTCAAATTCTAACTTCACCCTGTTCACTTCTTGCTCATCTAATTTTTCAATAAATATCTATTCCTTTTGATAATCCCTGATTGATTTAATGTGAACCACTATTTTTTTGCATGACACTGGAAAGTCGTTAGTAAGCCTCTTCGTGAACTCATGAAAGTCTTCACTAATTATCTTGATATCCTTAATATATTAGAAACATTTGTTCAAGTTAGAAACATTTTCTAAGTGTTATTTTCTTAGAGTGCGAGAGTTATTATTATTATCAGCTTTGTTAAAAGAAACTACTCAAATTCCAATCTTTTGTATCCAACCCGATAGTGGCTTAGTTCCTTCTTCAATCCAGGGTTGTCAAGTTGTTAGGAGAAGACTTGCTTTGTAGGTTGTCCGGCTGTTTGGGAAGACTAGCTTGAAGGGTCAGGTTCTTTGTAGTTCCAGGTAATTGAATTAGTGGATTAAAGCCTTTTGAATAAGGGGACTATATATGGTGATGTTAGTGGTGAACCGAGATAAATCTATGTGTCAAATCATTTATGTTTCATTGTTTGCTAACTCTAAATGTAATTGCTTCTTATCGAAGTAAGTCAGCAAAACTGAATAAGTTTTTTTTATTTATTTATCAATTATCAAAATGTTAGCTCTCTCATTGGATACTCCATAACCAGCATAGTTGAAATATTGTTGTTAAACATTATAAGCTTGTATAGAGTCAAAATAACATTGTTCCATAATAGTGATAGACATTCTTTTTCACAAAACAACAAACATGTAAGTAATAAAAATAAAAAAAAGATAAAACACTAAAAAAAATATAATATAAAAATATTCTTTTAAAATACAAACAAACTAAAATTTAAGGATCTAACTAAATGAAACTAATGATTTTTTATCCCCGACAAAAACGTCAAAAGCTTGTTGCCATAAAATGCAAGTATACACAATCGTGACAAGTAATAAAGTAAAAGTAGAATATCGATCCCATGATGATAGATGTGGATCAGTTCTAAGTTTTCCCTTGTAACCCAAATAATTGCATTCATCCAAATAAAGGTAAGGTCAAGCTTAAAACAAGTTAATATTATTATCGAAAATAATCAAAATTCATAGTTCAAAGAATAGTTAAGGAATCAAGTATGTTGCAAGTTTAGTAAATGGGTATCAATATGCTTCAGACATGCCATAGCATTATGAACAGAGTGGCCTCCGGGGTTTTCAAACTCAATCATCATGGTTTTCAAATGCACTAAGGACATTTATATATTCATGTTCACTTTCAACCATGCTATAGTTTATACTTCCTCTTTTGTGTTATGGACTTAAATATTATTCTTAATTATTTAATGTCAACCACTTGTCCATGCCTCTTGACTTAGTCCACATTAAAAAAGAATATTCATTTTTCCTATTTCTATGTTCAAAAACTAGCATTAATTCTAAGGTGATCTTGATTAAATAAATGCTAAACTTTACAACCATATTAAGCCATAAACTTTACCTATAGAAACATTGTTCCTTAACCAATAAAGGTTTAACTCACAATGAGCATAAATGGAAAGATGATGAAGTCATTAAAGAAATAGTGTTACTGCAAGAATCAAATGTAAGAGTGGAAATACAAATTACAATAGCAGTTGTCATAGGGTTCGTTGCAACAATTAGTTCTAGCTCACCTTCATCGGGATCAAGATCCAAAACAAGCTCCATTGGCTTCTAAATGGGGTGGAAATGAAGGATGGTGATGATGGAGTTATTGTGGCATCTAGGTCTTCTAAGAGACTTTCAATTTTAGGTTTTCGTTCACTTTCTCTTACTGTAGTTGTTATCCCCTTTCAAATGGTACCTTTTGGACCTTCTCTTTCTACCTTTTTAAGTCTCTTTTGTCCTTTATGCATGATGCATTTTTGGCGCAATGGAATAAAGGTTTCAGACAACTGGAACATTCCTTTGGCTTGTCCTTCAAATGGTGAGGTTTCTTTTGTGCACATATGGTAAGTTTGACTCATACAGGACTCATAACTTGTTGTTGTCTTGAAGGAATATTTCAACTAATTATACCCAAACTTGATCAATTAATTATATTAGGCACAAAATCAAACCAAACAACATAACTCCAACCTAGACTAGCCTAATCTATAAAAATGACAACAAATTAGTATTTTACAAAAATATATTAAAAAAATATCAATTTAATTAAAATATCTTCTCAAGAAATACATATTAATGTATAAAAATTAATTAATAACTCGTATATTTAAGAGTTGTCACTAAGAGATTCCCCCAAGAGATTCCCATTTCAAGCATAGGATATTTTGATTTAAAGTTGTTAGACATAAGTCCTCTTGATCATGATTTTGACATAATTAACAAACATACAATGTTCATGCATCATTTGATAAAACTGACAGTTTGAACTGAGTTACATTTCAGGAAAAAAAGCAAACACTATACACTTGGACACAAGCTTGGAACACAAGGAATCAAGCAAAATTAGAGGATGTGCTTGAGAAAGATGCAATTCTATCTAAGTGTTAATAGTGGTCGTAGTAATTAATAAGTAGACTCATCTCTATGATTTCATACTTAAGTATTTGCCAAAGTAAAATGAAATCTTAAAATAAGTAAGTAAATAAATCGATTAGTAAGTCAATTGATGAATCCATTGGGCAATCGATTGATTGACTCAGAATTAGAGTTTTCACTAAGTACATCGATTGGGAAATCGATTACTTAAAGGATTTTAGTGAAACCTGTATTCTAGGTTTAAACCAATCCATTGGGCAATCAATTAGCACGTCAATTGAGAAATCGATTTTGTGATTCACAGAGCCAAGCTAGTACTCAGTTAATCGATTGACAAATCGATTACGAAAACTCTTTTTCATCAGACTTGGCCTCTGTGATCAACCAATCGATTAGACAATCGATTGGGACATCAATAAAGTAATCGAGTTTGTAAGTCACATAACCAACCACTTATTGAACCAATCGATTGGCAAATCGATTGTGCAAAAGTTCTTTATCAGGCTTGGCCTCTGTGATCATTCAAATCGATTGGACAATCAATTGAAATTAGTTTCTTAACTTGCAAGGTATATATTAATCGATTAGGTAATCGATTGGAAAAATTAATTGCTTAATCATTTATCAGAAACATGTTCCTAGTCGATTGGCACATTGATTTCAACTAAATGGCTGAGCTACTGTAACAAGCCAAATTGATTGAAGTAAAATATTTGAATCACTATGACCAGTAAAATCGATTGACGAATCGATTGAAGCAAAATGTTTGAGTCACTGTGATCAGTTCAATTGATTGGCACATCGATTAGATTAAAGTCTTGTGTTACATGGACAATTCAGCCAATTGCCAAATCGATTATGTTAATAAATATGAGTCGACTGAGTAATCGATTGTTTTGATCTCGTTGTTTGAACAAAACACCTATAATCGATTATTCAATCGATTCTGATATGAACTTGCTTGAGTTTCTGATTTATGCATTAAAAGAATTGATTGGCAAATCGATTCATGGTTATATTTTCAAGATTCAAGAAAAACAAGAAACGCGATAATCGATTGGGCAATCGATTAAGCTGGTTTTAAACCTTTATAAAATCGATTTAGAAATCGATTTAACTGAACATATATAAACTGATTCAATCACAAATCTTTCATAACTTTTGATACAACTTTGAAACAATTATTCATTACACGTTTTCATAACTGAGAAATAAGGAAAAACACTCTGAGAGAAATAAGGAAAAACACTCTGAGAGAAATAATTGTAAACACAAACAAAATACTCATTTGGCAAATCCTTTTTTGTCTGAAATTCATATTGTGATTGAGTCACTATCATTAGTCCTCTTTTATCTTTTTTGTAAAAACAATCTGTAAAGAAAGTTCTGAAAAATCCAATGGTGTAAATTGGTGACTATCTTTGTTGGTGCGTGTCTTCATCAAGAAGAAGTCTCATCTTGATCTCGTGAGGGTTTGGCGAGTAACTCTAGGGATAAGGTGGCGTTGTAATAGAAGTGAGTGAGTTGGATAGATAGGCTATGATTGAGCTGGAAAATCTGTAAAAAGTACTCAAGTCAATTCTATTGGAAAGGCTGAAATCTGGTTTGGATTTCAGGACTGGATGTAGGCTATCAAATGGATAGCCGAACCAGTATAAATCCTAGTGCACGATTTTCCTATCTTTTCTCTTTATCTTGATATTTCTTGAATGCTTATTCTTGAATGTTTGTATTGGTGAATTTCTGTCTTGATTAATCTTTTGAATAAGCATTATATCTGTACTCTCATATCCTGAAAAATACATGTGTAGTTGAATCTTTATCTTGTTAAGGTTTTGAATCGATAACTGTTGAATTGGAATAATATTGATCACGTTGGTTTCGATATTATTTTCAATACTTAGAATCTGTCATTGTTAACTTTGTTAATAATCCTGGAAAATTAGTGAAGTCATTCCATATAATTTTTTAATAATAGAGGCCATATAAACCAACAGAAGTGTCTTGGTTATATGCCTTCATAATAGATGATTTGTTTCTTCTCTGATTTTTCTTTTATTTCCTTGCTATCTTTGGATCCTCTAAAATCCTTTATGGGAAATTATTTATTTGTCTTGTTCTACGGTCACTGGAATTTCTTTGAGATAAATTATAGTTCTTTATCATCTAAGTCTTTATTATGATCATCAAGTTCACTTTCCTCGGAGCCTTCCTTAGCTTTTTCAAACCTTGGAATTTGTTTTATTCCCTTTAGTCTTGAGAGCAAGTGACTTTGACTTCTTCTTTGGTTCATCTTCAACTAGTTCAATCTCATAGGATCTAAGTGAACTCAATAGCTCTTCTAGACAAAATTCGTTAAGATCTTTAGCTATTTGAATAGTACTTACTTTTGGTCTCCACTAGCTCGGTAGACATCTAAGGATTTTCTTGACATGATCAATCGTAGTGTAACTCTTTTGGAGAAACTTTAGCCCATAGTCTAAAGTTTGGAATTTGGAGAACATTTTCCAAATGTCTTCATCATCTTCCATCTGGAAAAGTTCATACTTTTCTAATGAACCCATTTTCCTTGGCTTCCAGCACTTGTTTCCTTCCATCCTAGTTAAGGCATAAAGCATCAAAGATATTCTTTGTTATTACTTTATTATTGAACTTGATACACTCCTTGAAAGTGATTTCATTTATCATAAAGTTTATGGTTTTATGATGCAACTTGTACTACTTATTGTGTTCATTGTCGAGATCTCTGATGGGTATTTCAACACCAGCATCATTCTTGGGAGTCATATAGTCATCTTCAACCATGTCCCAGAGTTCTAAATCATGTGAGATGTAGAAACTTCTTATCATGTCCTTCCAATATTTAAGACTCTCTCCATCAAATAGAAGAGTTTTGTTAATATTATGATTTTTAGACTCATCACCAAAGTTAGTCATAATAAAAGTTATGATAGGATATTTTCATAGACACAACTAAGTCCCTCAACTTTGAGACCAAGTTCTATGCCAATTGAAGAGTGAAAAATCACGAGAAAAAAGGGATTTCAATTATTTTTTGTTTAAAAAAAATATTTGAAAATAGATTCTAAAAGTAAAGATAAGTCAACAGAAAAAAATAGAGAGAGAAGAGAGATACAAAGCCAATTTGTCATGGTTCACTACCAACAAAGTAGCTACATTCAATTCATTAACATTAAATGATTTGATCCATTAATCAACATATTTTTCATATGTCCACTAAGCACCGACTAGTAAGAATTGTTGAAACTAGCTTGATTCTAGGAACAGTTCTTTCATCATGTTTTGATGATAATAAATATTTGAGAATAATTTATTGCACTAATGATTTGATTGAGTGTGCAATAAATAGAACTAGGAAATGGTGGAAACCATATCAAGCTAAGATGATGAGAAAATGAAAATGTCATAGGAGATAAAGACATTAAGGAAATGAAGATTTAAGAGGAAACAAAGATATTTGACTTAAGTGAAGTCAAATGAAGTCAACGCAACCTTCAGACTCTAGTAATTACATGCGTTATTGTGCGCACACATCTGCCTCTGAAGGTTTGTGTCTACCCAATATGCCTTTAAAGCTTCTATGCATATACTTTTAAAGATTGGTGGATGCCTCTGAATTTTGAAGTGTTTACTACAGTAATTCAGAAGCTTCTATTTGTGTTGCCTCTAAAGCTTAAGTTTCACTCGCTTTAATATGCGACATGCTTTCAAGATACATTAAGGTGACAATGCTCATGCCAATGATTCTAATTCATGTAGTTATGCCTCTGAATACTTGAACCAAGCAACAAAATATCTAATCTGATGATTAAGTTATGTTATGATGAAGAAAGACAACAACTCTGATGGAAAGTCAATGCTTTGATGAAGACTAAGTTGTTTCATAATTTTGAGGGTCCAATAACATATTACAATATGTTCCCACTGGTCTTAAACAAATGTAGTGAAAAAGATTTAGGGTGAGCTATTTTCAAGCGTTATGTGGTTGACGATTCATTTTAGAATTAATCAAGCTTCAACAGTCATATTTCCAATGGGAACTAGAAACATATGAAGGGAAAAGGGTTTATGTCCCAAGACCTGACTCTGGTGGAAGAATTACTGATTAGAATAATACCTATCAGAACCAGAACCAACTGATGAGCAAGAACTATCAGAAAAATCAAAATCATCTGATGAATCTGAAATATCAACAAAACCAAAACTACCAAAGGAATCTGATACATCATCAAAAACAGAAGTCTCAAACGAACTATTAGAATCAAGAAACTTCTTTGAACACTCCAATCAAATTCATCAAAACTACAAACATGGATGGGAATTCAAATCCCTTCATCCAAACCCTCAATAGAATATCCAAATTCATAATCTGAAAACCAGAAAAGAAGAAATAAGAGGATTTTCACAGTGAAATTGAAACTATTGACATATAGGTTATATCTTTCTTTAAATTTATTTATTGTCAGATATTATATTTAGTACGATAACAAGAAGCTTTATCTTAAAAATCAAAGCCAGATAAGTATTTTGAGGGCTATCAAAAATTTAGTGGAACTAGGAGAATCACAAAATCTAAACATTTCGACTAAAGCATAATACAAGTTTGTTTCTTCATAAACAAGCATATTCCATCATTAACAAAACTGGTTTACTAGAACCAGATGAAACAGATTCATATAAACCAAAGAAGAACATTATTGGAACCAAATGGGTTTTTAGAAACAAGCTAAGTGAAAACGGTGAAGTGGTTATAAACAAGGGAAGACTTGTCGCACACGGCTATAGTCAGCAAGAAGGCATTGACTACACTAAGACAATTTCTCTAGTGACCATGTTAGAGGTTATTTGTATGCCAATTTCTTTTGCTACACATAATATTACATTATTTCAAATGGATGTTAAAGGTGTTTATCTAAATAATTATATAAGTGAAGAAGTTTGTGTTAAACAACCTTCAAAGTTTGAAGGTGCTGGATTTCCATATCATGTTTTTAAACATAAAAAAGCTAGGTATGATCTAAAACATGGACCTAGGGCCTTTTATGATAAACTTAGGAACTTCTTACTTAAAATTAACTTTGAAAGAGGATAGCTAGATAATACACTCTTTCAACAATCAATAGGAGATGACATTCTTAATTTTCAAATTTATGTTGATGACATTAATTTTGAATCTATAAACGACACTCTTTCTCGAGGATTTTCTAAATTGATGCAGCTTGAATTTCAAATGAGTATGATGGGAGAACTTAAGTTCTTCTTAGAGATGCAAATTCAGCTAAGTCAAAAAGGTATATACATTCATGAAGCTAAATATACAAAAGAGCTTCTCAAGAAGTTTAATATTAATGATTATACACTTATGGCGACACCAATGCACCTTACTTGTTCATTTGAAAAAAAAGATGATTATGGCCAAAAAGTTAATTGGAAAACCGATAGAGGAATGATAGGAACCCTACTTTACCTTATCGCTTTCAAATATGGGGTCATGTTTAGCATATGAGTATGTGCAAGATTTCAAGCTGACCCTATGGAATCACATTTAACTACTGTCAAGAGAATCCTTAAATACCTAAAAAGCACTACCAACCTTACCTTGTTCTACAAAAAATCTCCTAAGTAGAAAATGAGGGGATATTGTGATTATGATTATACTGGAGATAAAATTGAGATAAAGAGAACTAGTGGCAACTGCACCTTTCTAGGTGAACCTTTAATATCTTATCAAAAACCCTATACTTTAGATGAAAAATCAACTTGAACACTACAAAATCCTACAATCCAACATTGCCATCTATTTCGATAATACCTTTACAATTTGCCTAACCAAAAACCCTACACTTCATTCTAGAGCAAAACACGTGGATATCAAACACTTCATTCTAGACCTAAACACATTGTTGAAACTAAACAATAATGGGTTGACATATTTACCAAACCACTGTTTAAAGATGGTTTGATTTCACGTGATTGATGTTGTGATAACTTTAAAGTAGTTTAACTTTACATTAGTTTTTTTATATTTTGTTGCAAAATGTTATATTCATATTATTCGAAGAAAAAAACGAGAGACAGAAAAAATAAAGAGAACAAAAAAAAGCAAGTTTCACTTTCAAATCTTTTTGTCTAGTTACAAAAGGGGGAGAAAGAAATTTCATAAATTCGAGATAAAATATTGCTTAGACTAAGGGTGATCCCTAAATTAAGGGGGGGGGGGGGTCAAAGGAATTTGAATAAAAGTTGTTATAAAAAATACATGTTTTGTCATCATGAAAAAGGGGGAAATTGTTGGAAACCAAGTTGATTTTACACTTAGAGGTTTTATGATAACAAAATTATTTTATGAGAATAATATATTTGACTTCAAAGAGTAAGACCATGATGAAAAGAAAATATGGTCAACATTTGAAGAAGATTCGATCAAGATTAGAAGAATATTTGATCAAGATTTATCTACAACAAAATATGAATAGATTCAATCTAAAAATTTACAAATACAATCTGAACAAAATAAAAACATAATCAATATGAAGAATTTACAAACTCAATCTAAACCAAATAGGAACATAATCAATCTGAAGAATTTACAAACTCAATCTAAACAAGATACAATTTAGAGATGACTAAATTGAAGCCAAAATTTTAACTATAAATAGATACTCAAGGCTAAAGAAGAAAATTATCGAAATGCATTAGTGTAGAATAACTTAAGCTCTAAATTCCAAAGTAATTTGTAGTGTTTATATAGAGAAACACTTGTTCAAGTTAGAAATATTTTTGCAAGTGTTTTTTCTTAAAGTGTGAGAGTTATTATTATTAACCGCTTTGTTGAAAGCAAATATTTAAAGTTCATATCCAACCCGATAGTGGTTTAGTTCCTTCTTCAATATGGTGTTGTCAGGTTGTTAGGTGAAGACTCGACTTGTAGGGTCAAAGTGGTTAGTTTCTCAAATGTATCGCGTTGTCAAATTGTTTAGGAAGACTGTCTTGGAGAGTCAGGTGCTTTGCAATTCAAGGTATTTGACTCAATGGGTTAAAGCCATCTGAATGAGGGGACTAAATGTAGTTAAGTTAGTGGTGAACCATGTTAAATCTATGTTTCAAATTATTTATGCTTTCATTGTTTGATGCTTCAAAATCTGGTAGCTTTTTATCTAAATAATTCATAAAACCAACCAGTTTTCATCAAATTAGCTAAAAGGAAACAACTATGAGTATCTATGATGCTTTGGTTTTGATGTATAAAGGAAGGAAGTAGGTCGTAGAAGCAAAATCTAGTCTTCATGTCAAAAAGTATGAGTTTTTTTAGATGGACAAAGATGAAGACATTAACACTATGTGATAACTTTTCAACATACACATATTTTTCACTATTTTTAGACTTATTTATCTTTAACCGTTATTTAATTTAAGGAGTTATTTGATGTAATTTTTATATTCTAGTTCTCGGATTTAATAAAATTCTTATGTTCTTATTTTCTTGATTAAGTAAAGATTTTTCGTAGTTTTGTGTTGTTTCTTTGTTTTAGTGGAGTGTTGATTTTCGGTGAGAAATCAACATGACCTATGCGGAGTATTTCAACTATATCTAGAGTTGTAGATGTCCAATTGGAGTCAAATCAAGTGAAAATGAAAGCTAAGATTCATAGCTACAACCTTAATGAAGCCCTAGGAACAAAATTTGGACTAAAAAGATAGAAAAATGCAGTTAATGTTAGACAACAAATATTGTGCACTTGAAGTGCAAATCACACGCCTCAAGCGAATTTCTACATTCCTGAATCTGTGCATGTACGTCTGGAATACAAATGTTGCGTCCGGGGCACGTGACGTGTTGTAGAATGCATAAAAACATGTTTTTCTCACTTTTTAGGTATCTTTTATGTTGTTGGAAAGTTTTGGGACTTATGTCCTAGCAGAGCAACTCAAAGACGGCTAATTCTAACACCATTGAAGTAGTTTTAATCTGAATCTTTCTTCAATTATTTTTTAATATCACTCTTTTTTATGTCTGTCATAAATAACTAAACCCTATTTGTTAGTGATGAATGAAAGAAGATGAAACTCTTATTTGTCTTATTTGATTTCTAGTTATATAAATAAGTTCATTGAATGTTTTGACTCATTTGTGTGCTTAAGGCTTTTTAATTCTTGATAAACTTAAAAATGCTTTACGATTCATATTTTGAAATAGAAGTAGACTTTACGAATGCTAGAGATGAGAAATTCATGATATTGTAGTCTAGGGATAGATGCACTTTATGTAATCAATTGAATTGTTTGCAAAGGCAATAGTTTAATAAGAGATTTCTTGTACTTTGAAGCTTAATTTCAATCTTAAATCCACTAAGAAATTAGGGTTGCTTTGAAATTAATGGTTATGTCATTAAGACTTTAGGACAAGAATAATAAAGAGAATTCAATATTAATTCAATGAAGAAATTTAGTAACCAAGCTTGGATTCTAAGTAAAACTCATCCTTGACATTTTTCTTCGTAAAAAAGTTCAATTATATTACTCTTGTTAGTTTTGAATATTATATCAATCGATTCCAAAACCTTTTTGTTCAATTTTAGTAATTAAACACAACTTGATAGTAAAATGAAATTTTTTGCTCTCCAATAAAAAAAATTTATTTAATTTTATTTTATGTTTTTTTTTTAAATTCTTTTGTTTTTTTTTTTTTTGTTGAACTTGCTAATGTCATGTCTAGTGGTTTGTCTCTTCTTTGTTTGAGATAACTATTTGTTGTAGAGCATGGAAGATTTTAATGATAATATTCTACTACAATTATATGAAGAGTGTGATACTTGTCTTATATCGGGTATATGTCGCATGATTGAGGGGCAAATCTTGAGCTATACATTTTTAAAGGCTTAATTACAGTTTTGGTCCCCCTATTTTTGCTGAATCACGAAAGTAGTCCTCCCATTTTTTTTCTTCCTAGTTTTGGTCCCCCAAACAGAATTTTGGTCAAAAACTTGATGAAATTTCATTTTTTAAAGCCATACTACACCATTTATGATCATAGATTTCAGGTACAATTGTTGCAAATGAGATCTTGAGGCATTGTGTGACTTAAATAAATGCAAAAAAAAAAATGAAATTTCATCATGTTTTGGACCAAAATTATGTTTGAGGGACCAAAACTGGTGAGAAATAAAATGGGAGGACTACTTTCACGATTCAGCTAAAATAGGGGGACCAAAACTACAATTAAGCCATTTTTAAAATATCACCCTCAGATTCCTCCGATGCAGCCTCTTAGGTGTGACTTTTGGGGAGAAGCACATAAGAATGGAAATTGTTCTGGTGACCTTGTCGAACTAGTAGAATATGAAGATTTTTTGGTCAAGCCTGCAGAAAACGACGAGTTTTACATTAAAAAGATAAATTGGGAAAAAATTCTACCTCCTAAAATTCTATCTAAAGAATCAGATGACAAAGACTTTCACATTGCAAACGTTTTGCTTGAATTCATGAAGAATAACATGATTTCAATTAAAAGATTTGAAAATCAATGTGATAGGTTATTTGAGCAAGTGGTTAAGTTTGAGAAGATGGAGGAGAAATTGAAGATTGAAGATAATTTCATTGTTGTGGTAGAAGAAGATAAGCAAGAGGAAAAGACGAATGAGGAAAGGAAAAAAGAAGAGATTGATAAAGTTTGAGATTCAATCTATGCCTTGTTCATCAATGTCCAATTGAGAAGGACATGAAAGCAACATCTTTTATTTCTTAAGTTCATGGAATTTCTACCAAACAAAAAGAAAAAGAAGGATGATGTGTTCTTCCTGTCATATATGCCAACTTGACAATAGTTGAGGCGTCAAGCTAATGACTTTAAAGAAGCGCTTCGTGGGAGGCAACCCACAAGTAGAGGTAACTTTTATTTTTTTTGCAATCTTATTTTTGTTATTTGAATTTGTTTCTTTCTAATTCTGTGTAAACGTGCACTATGGTGAAGAATTATCAACAACTTGCATTTCATCTTACGTTTTCTGTTTGGGATTTTGAAATTTAAACTCTATTTCGTTTCTCATATCATTGCTCAATTTAATAAGTTTCACTAATGGATGTTTATGATGACACTACTAAAATGCAAATATTTTATAATGGTTTGAGGCCTAGTACTAGAATTATGTTGGATGCTACAACAGGCGGTTCTTTGAATTACAAAACCACATCAGAAACATGAAAAATTATCGAGATCTTGGCATCAAATGAAAAAACAATGTTGTATAATAGAGGAGGTGGGTCAAAAAAAGGTATGCAAGAATTGAATGTTATAGATGTTGGGTTTCCTCAAGGGAAGCTACTCTTAAAACAAATAGGAGATGTTATCGTCGTTGGGATAAAAAAGGGAATGGCAGCTCTAAATATATAACCCTAAGTCGCCCTCGTCAAATTATTGAAACATACAGGTTGTGACTTTTGTGTAGGAGCACATAAAAATGTAGCTTGTGAAGTATCGGATGACGATGATAAAGAACAACCGCAGGAGGTGAAATTTGTGGGTAACAATGGGAAGTAGAACAATCCCTACACTAATACATACAAATTATTGAAACATACAGGTTGTGACTTTTGTGTAGGAGCACATAAAAATGTAGCTTGTGAAGTATCGGATGACGATGATAAAGAACAACCGCAGGAGGTGAAATTTGTGGGTAACAATGGGAAGTAGAACAATCCCTACACTAATACATACAATCTAGGATGGAAAAATCACCCAAACTTTTCATGGGAAGATTAGAAGGGTGGATGATGACTCTTCATAATATACATATTTTTTATTGTTTTTAGTCTAATTTATCTTTTATTCCTTAGTTAATTTAAGGATTTATTTGATATATTTTTTTAATTTTATTTCTTTGATTTAAAGTAATGTTTATGTTCTTATTTCGTTAATTAATTAGAGATTTTTCGGAGTTTTGCGTTATTACTTTGTTTTAGTGCAGCGCTGAATTTTGGTGAGAAATCAACATGACTTATGTGCAATATTTCAAATTCAGACTCAAGAGAGGAGAAACTTGCAGAATAAGGCAGACAACGGATGTTGTGCACCAGAAGCGAAACAGTCGCGGCTGAGCCGCATTTCTTGCCTTTCAACACTGCCAGTGCACGCCTGAAGCGCGTTTTCAGCGCTTGGGGCAGGTGGACGCGACAACATTCATTAAAAACACAATTTTTCACTTTTTAGGGATTTTTTTACTATTGGGAAGTGAGGAGACTTGTGCCCTAACATAGAAACTCAAAAACGACTGTTTCTAACATCATTGGAACAGTTTTATCAAGAATCATTCATGAATCTTTCTTGTAATTCTTTAATAATCTCAATCTTTTATAGCTCTGTCATAAGTGACTAAACCCTATTTGTTAAGGATGAGTGTAACAAGATAAAACCCTTATTTTTCATATTTGATTTCTAGTTATATGAAAGAGTTTATTGAATTATTTTTCTCGTATTTGTGCTTAATGTTTTTTATTGTTTGATCAACATTAAAATCTTCTACGATTCGTATTTTGAAACGGAAGTGGACTTTACAGATGCTTGAGATGAGAAATTCATGACTTTGTAGTCTAGACATAGATACAAGTCATGAAACCAATTAAATTAGTTGCAGAGGCAATAGTTTAAAAAGAGACTTCCTTTACGGTAATGCTTAATTTTACTAAGGTATTAGGGGTTACTTTGGAATTAAAGGTTATGTCACTAAGACATTAGGGCAAGAATAATAGAGAGAATTCGGTAATAATTCAATAAAGGAATTCAGTAACTAAGATCAAATTAGGCACCAAGGTTGGATTCGAAGCGAAACTCATCTCTGACATTTTTCTCATTATAAAGGATCAATTTTATTACCATTGTTAATTTTAAATATTATTTCAATCAATTTGAGAACCTTTTGTTCAATTGTAGCAATTAAATATAATTAAATAGTAAAACGCAATCCTTGAGTTCGAAACAAGATACAACCGTTTTATTATTACTTGCAACGATTCAGTACGCTTGCTGAAATGCTATCAAGTTTTTGGCGTCGTTGCTGGGGATTGCCATATCACTATTGAATTTAATTTATTAACTTAATTGAAATTTTTTGTTCTCCAAAAAAAAATTTTATTTAAATTTATTTTATGTTTTTTAAAAAAAAATTTATTTTATTTTTTTTATTTGTTGAACTTCCTAATGTCATGTCTTGTGGTTTGTCTCTTCTTTGTTTGAGATAACTATTTGTTGTAGAGCATCGAAGATTTTAATGATAATATTCTACTACAATTATATGAAGAGTGTGATACTTGTCTTATATCGAGTATATGTCACATGATTGAGGGGCAAATCTTGAGCTATACATTTTTAAAGGCGTAATTGCAGTTTTGGTCCCCCTATTTTAGCTGAATCGCGAAAGTAGTCCTCCCATTTTGTTTCTTCCCAGTTTTGGTCCCCCAAACAGAATTTTGATCAAAAACTTTATGAAATTTCATTTTTTAAAGTCATACTACACCATTTATGATCATAGATTTTAGGTACAATTGTTGCAAATGAGTTCTTGAGGCATTGTGTGACTTAAATAAATGCAAAAAAAAATATGAAATTTCATCATGCTTTGGACCAAAATTATGTTTGAGGGACCAAAACTAGTGAGAAATAAAATGGGAGGACTACTTTCACGATTCAGCTAAAATAGGGGGACCAAAACTACAATTAAGCCATTTTTAAAATATCACCCTCAGATCCCTCCGATGCAGTCTCTTATGTGTGACTTTTGCGGAGAAGCACATAAGAATGGAAATTGTTCTGGTGACCTTGTCGAACTAGTAGAATATGAAGATTTTTTTGTCAAACCTGCAGAAAACGACGAGTGTTACATTAAAAAGATAAATTGGGAAAAAAATTCTACCTCCTAAAATTCTATCCAAAGAATCAGATGACAAAGACTTTCACGTTACGAACGTTTTGCTTGAATTCATGAAGAATAACATGATTTCAATTAAAAGATTTGAAAATCAATGTGATAGGTTATTTGAGCAAGTGGTTAAGTTTGAGAAGATGGAGGAGAAATTGAAGATTGAAGATAATTTCATTGTTGTGGTAGAAGAAGATAAGCAAGAGGAAAAGACGAATGAGGAAAGGAAAAAAGAAGAGATTGATAAAGTTTGAGATTCAATCTATGCCTTGTTCATCAATGTCCAATTGAGAAGGACATGAAAGCAACATCTTTTATTTCTTAAGTTCATGGAATTTCTACCAAACAAAAAGAAAAAGAAGGATGATGTGTTCTTCCTGTCATATATGCCAACTTGACAATAGTTGATGCGTCAAGCTAATGACTTTAAAGAAGCGCTTCGTGGGAGGCAACCCACAAGTAGAGGTAACTTTTATTTCTTTGCAATCTTATTTTTGTTATTTGAATTTGTTTCTTTCTAATTGTGTGTAAACGTGCACTATGGTGAAGAATTAATAACAACTTGCATTTTATCTTAAGTTTTCTGTTTGGGATTTTGAAATTTAAACTTTATTTCGTTGCTCATATCATTGCTCAATTCGATAAGTTTCACTAATGCATGCATTGTTAATTTCTCCTTGGTTGTCGAACTCTCACTTGCCATTAAATATATTTTGTAGTAACATGTTTGACATCATTTATATAATTCTTACTCTTTCTTATTATGCTAAGTGTGAGCTTTTGGGCCTAAACACTTTAATTATTTGTTGTGAGATTATCTAGACATGTGTTATCCCTTCAGAACTTGCACTACTTCTAACTTGCATCACTTGTAATTTATGTATACACTGAGGCAGTTCTACTAAGGAATTAGGAGTTACTTTGGAATTAAAGGTTCTATCACTAAGACATTAAGGCAAGAATAATAGAGAGAATTCGGTAATAATTCAATAAAGAAATTCAGTAACTAAGATCAAATTAGGCACCAAGGTTAGATTCGAAGTGAAACTCATCCCTGAATTTTTTCTCATTATAAAGGATCAATTTTATTACCATTGTTATTTTTAAATATTATTTCAATCAATTTGGGAACCTTTTGTTCAATTATAGTAATTAAATATAATTCAATAGTAAAACACAATCCTTGAGTTCGACACTTGGTACTACCGTTTTATTATTACTTGCAACGATTCAATACACTTGTTGAAACGCTATTGGTGGACCACAAGGTGAACAATGAGCTCAATCAAATCAAGCTGCATCTCGTAGACCTGCTTGGGAGATTGCTATTTTGAAGTTAGCAACGAATACAAGTGTTTTTATCGAAGAGTCAAGAGTCTTCCATAAAAATCACTCAACTTCAATCAAGAATCTTGAGAACCAAATGGATTAAATTGCGTAACAGGTTGCACAAAGAGCCCTTGGAAATATGCCTAATTACACAATTTTGAATCCGCAAAATAATGTCAATGTCGTGACAACATGGAGTGGCAAAGTAATTGAACCATTACCACCTAAAGCCGAAAACGTGAAAGTGCTTCAATTCCAACCCACTCAGAGGAAATGATCACCTCAACATCAGTTGAGGAGGACATCACTCTTGAAAAGGAGGAAAAACATGTGGTGCCAAAAATGAGGTCTTCTTAAAGCCTAAAATTCGACTTCCATTTCCTGAAATATTAAAAAAGGATGAACCTAAAATACAATTTGGTAAGTTTCTTGATGTTTATAAAAAGTTGCAAATTATCATTCCCTTCATAGAAGCATTAGAGAAGATTCTGACGTATGCCAAGTTCATGAAGAAAATTCTATCAAGATAAAGATAAATTGGCGAAGAAATAGTGATGCTTACTGAAGAGTGTAGTGTTATTCTACATAGGAAGCTGTCACCTAAGCTCAAGGATCCTTGAAGCTTATCTATTCCTTGTGTTATTGGCGATAGAACTTTTGGAAAGGCCTTGTGTGATCTTGGGGCTAGTGTGAGTCTTATACCCCTTTCTATATACAAACGGTTGGGCATCGAAATAGTCAAAAACACAAAGTTGATGTTACAGTTTGCGGATCACTCAATGAAATACCCATATAGGGTAGTGGAAGATGTGTTGATCAAACTAGAAGTTCATTTTTTCAGTGGATTTTGTGGTACTAGACATAGAGGAAGACAATGATATCCCCTTAATCTTGGGGAGACCATTCTTAGAAACAGGAAGAACGATGATTGATGTGGTGAATGACATCTTAACCTTTAAGGTAAATGAGGAAACAATTATATTCAATATTCTAAAATCCGCAGAGCATTAAAAAAAACGAGAATAGTGCAATCGAATTGAGATTTACAATTTGATAGTCGAAGAAAGAGTTCAACATCAAGTACCTACTCTACCTTTAGAAAGAGTGTTGTGCATGTCCCATAATGTTGTTAAAGATATTGAAGATCCAAGAGTGAAAAATGTTTTAGTCATGTTAGAAGTATTACCATCTTCCTTTTCCCTTTTCCATACTAGATGGCAGAAGTTGAAAGGGAATGAAGACAAGCTTGTAGAGAAAAAGTAAGAGATGCCACTAGTTGATCTCAAGCAATTTCCACGTCACTTAAAATACACCTTGATAATTGTTGAGGTGTAGGGCTACTGACTTTAAAGAGGTGCTTCGTGGGAGGCAACACAAAGGTAGAGGTAACTTTTATTTTTGCAAACTTATTTTTGTTATTTGAATTTGTTTGTTTTTAATTGTGTGTAAATGTGCACTATGATGAAGAATTTCAGTCGGTCTTAAGTTATTTGTTTATGATTTCGAATTTTAAATTATAATTCTTCGATCGTGTTCATTTTTCAATTTGATGAGTTTCACATATGCATACATTGTTGAATACTCTTTTGTTGTGGAAGTCTTAACATTCTTTTTTAAAAACTATTTGTAGTGACATGTAAGAAGAAGAAGTTTTTGTCTTCTTCGTTCTTTTGGAAATGTTTGGGAATCTCCACAACCAGAGAAATCGTAGGGAGATTGTGTCAAGAGAGAATTGAACTTGATGAATGAATGCTAAGTTTACAAATGGTGTTTTTTTTAGATGTAAGCATCCTCGGAGCATGATGAATGTTTTGTAGTACCTGAAACTTTAAGGATTAAGTTTGATTTGATTTGAGGAATCGAGTTTAAGCTTATTTTTAATTGTCCCGACTTTGAAATTAATTGCTGGTTGGGGACAAGCAACAGACTAAGTTTGAGGTTATTATAACTCTTCATCATATACATATTTTTCACTACTTTTAGTCTTATTTATCTGTAATAATTAGTTAATTTAAGGAATTATTTGATATATTTTGTTGATTCTAGTTCTTGGATTTAATAAAATGCTTATGTTATAATTTCCTTGAGTAAGTAGAGATTTTTCATTGTTTTGTGTTATTTCTTTGTTTTAGTGCAGTGCATAATTTTTGTGAGAAATCAACATGACCTATGTGGAGAATTTAAGCCATATCTGGAGATTTAGATGTCCACTTGGAGTCAAGATCCACAAGTACAACTTTCATGACGACACAAAAACCAAACTCAGAATCAAAAGAGGAGAAAAATAAAGTAAATGTTTGACAACAAATGTTGTGCGCTTCAAGCGCAAATGATGCACCTGGGGCGCGTGGCACGCTGCAGAATGCACAAAAATGTGTTTTTCTCACTATCTAGGTATCGTTTTCAATATTGGGAAGTTTGGAGACCTTTACCCTAGCAGAGGAATTCAAACACGACTGATTCTAACACCATTGAAGGCGTTTTATCAAGAATCATTTATAAACCTTATTAGTTAAGGATGAGTGTGAAGGTGCACCCACGAGAAGATGTTGAATTTTGTTTGACAAAGTTGATAATGTTTTACTAATTTGATGCGACTAGTTGGTTTTTATGAATCGTTGGATAAGACTAGTTAAATTTAGAGGCAGCAAACAATGAAAGCATAAATATTTTGACACATAGATTTAACTTGGTTCACCACTAACTTGGCTGCATCCAGTCCCCTCGTTCAGAAGACTTTAATCCATTAATTCAATTACCTTGAATTACTAAGCACCTCACCCTCTAAGCTAGTCTCCCCAAACAGCTTGACAACCCCGAAACTTTTGAGGAACTAACTACTTTGACCCCACAAGCCAAGTATTCCCCTTACAGTCTGACAACTCCATATTGAAGAATGTATTGAACCACTATCGGGTTGGATACAAAAGATTTGAACATTAAGTGTTTGCTTCTAACAAAGCTGATAATAGTAATAACTCTAAAACTCTAAGAAAAGAAAACTCAAAAAATATTTCAAACTTAAACAAGTGTTTCTCTCTTTAAACTCTAAGATGAATTTGGAATTTTAAGGTTTAGTTCTTCTACTCTTTTCTACTTTTCGATGATTTTCTTCTTCAGCCTTGAGTATTTATTTATTGTTAAAAGTTGAGCTTCAATTTAGTCCTTGTTTAATTTTGTATTTTGTTCATATTGCATTTGTATATTCTTCAGATTGATTTTGTTCCTTTTTATTTAGATTGGAATTGTAAACTATTTCGATTGAATTTGCTCGTATTTTGTTCAAATTGGGTTTGTAAATTCTTTAGATGGATTATATTTATATTTTGTTGTAGATAAATCTCGATTAAATCTTCATACTCTCTGAAATCAAATATATCTTGTTCTCATAAAATACTTTTTCTATCAAAAAAACTATAAGTGTGAAATAATTTTGTTTCCAACAATCTTCCTATTTTTTATGATGAGAAAACTAGTATTTGTATAACAACTTTTCCCTTAAGTTACGGTTCCCCTAAGTCTAAGTGTCATTTTCTCCCCCACTTTATCAATATCTTTCTCCCTATTATGTCATCAAACAAACAGACTTGAAAGAGAAACTTTTTTTTTATTTAATTCCTTTGTCTATTTTTTTTGTTGTTGAAATACCTGAATAAAACATAATACAAGAAAATATAAAAACTAATGTAAAAGTAAACTACTTTGAAGTTATCACAACATCGGTCAGATATGAAGGTAAGGTTTATGTTTTTCTTAATGAAATCAAATATATCTTCAGGTCGTGGTGATAGCGTTTCAGCAAGTGTACTGAATCGTTGCAAGTAATAATAAAACGGTAGTACCGAGTGTCGAACTCAAGGATTGCGTTTTACTATTGAATTATATTTGATTACTAAAATTGAACAAAAAGGTTCCCAAGTTGATTGAAATAATGTTTGAAATTAACAACAATAATAAAATTGATCTTTTATAATGAGAAAAATGTCAGGGACGAGTTTCACTTCGAATCCAACCTTGGTGTCTAATTTGATCCTAGTTACTGAATTCCTTTATTGAATTATTACCGAATTATCTTTATTATTCTTGCCCTAATGTCTTAGTGACAGAACCTTTAATTCCAAAGTAACCCCTAATTCCTTAGTAGATTTAAGATTAGAATTAAGCATTACCGTATAGAAATTCTCGTGTAAATTATTGCTTTGCAACTAATTTAATTGGTTTCATGACCTGCATCTATCCCTAGACTACAAATTCATGAATTTCTCATCTCAAGCATTCGTAAAGTCCACTTCCGTTTCAAAATACAAATCGTAGAACATTTTAATGTTGATCAAGCAATAAAAAGCATTAAGCACATAGATGAGAAAAACAATTCAATAAACTCATTCATATAACTAGAAATCAAATCAGAAAAATAAGGGTTTCATCTGGTTACACTCATCCCTAAAAAATAGGGTTTACTTACTCATGGCAGAGATACAAAAGATAAGGATTAAAGAAGAATTACAAGAATGATTCATGGATGATTCTTGATAAAACTGCTTCAATGGCGTTAGAAAAGGCCGTCTTTGAGTTTCTATGCTAGTGCACAAGTCTCCCAAGTTCCCAAGAGTCAAAAAGATCCCTAAAACAGTCAAAAATAGCGTTTTTATGATTGCTGATGCGCGTCACACGCTCCAGGCGCGCAGGGCGCGCTTCAGGCGCGCGTTGGCAGAGTTGATTCCTGTGAAATGCGCTCTAGGATTTCATTAGCACTTGGAATGACTCTAATTGGAATGACTCTAATTGGACATCTAGAACTCTAGATATGGCTGAAATACTCCAGATGTATCATGTTGATTTTTCACCAAAATTCAGCACTGCACTTAAAAACAAAACGCAATGTAAAATTACGAAAAACTCTTACTAAATCACTGAAATACAAGCATAACCTATTAATAAATTCAAAGAACGAAAATAAACCGAATGTATCAAATAAATCCTTAATTTAACTGATGATAGAAGATAAATAAGACTAAAACAGTGGAAAATTATGCATATGATGAAGAGTTATCACGTGGTTATGTGAATATGTCAGCCCGAAAGCAGAAATGTAAAGTAGGGTCAGTTTAATCAATGCCTTCTTGCTAACTATAACCTTGTACAACAAGTCATGCCTTGTTTCTAAACACTTCATCTTTTCCATTTAGCTGGTTTATGAAAACACGGTTGGTTCCAATAATGTTCTTCTTTGGTATAGGTACCAGATCCCAAACTTCATTCCTCTTAAATTCATTTAACTCTTCTTGCATTGCAAGAATCCGTCCACCATCTGTCAATGCTTCATCAAAAGTGGAAGGCTCATCTAATGAAAGTGACCTAAACAAAGTGATATCTTTTAATGATGATATGATCCTCAAATGATCACTTGAACTTCCAACGAGATGAGACTTCTTGTACTTCCATCAAAATCTTCCTTATAACATATCTTGATTGATTCTAACTTGACTGGTTTGTCTGCATTTGCTTCCTTTGGTTTCAATAAACCTACAATATCCGCAACTTGCTTTCAATTTTTGAGGTCAAGTTGTTTGTCGTATAACATAATATAAATAAGATAATTGAAGAATGAAATGAATACAACCAAAACGTCACTTTTGTTTCTGGTGGTCTCTACTTTTTACTAAAAACCAAACTTGTATGCTACTTATGCTGAAGTGTTCATATTATGTGAATCTCCTTGTTCCTACAAATTTTTGAGAACTTTCAAAATACTTATCTAGAATTTATTTTTAAGATCAAGCTTCTTATTATCGCAGTAAATATAATATCAAACAATAATTAAATATAAAGAAATATACAATCTATATGTCAACAGTTTGTGTTTAACACTGAAAACCTATTTTTTCTTCTTTTCTGGTTTTCAAATTCTGAATTTGCATATTCTCTTATTAGAAGGTCTATATGACGAGATTTGAATTCCGATCAAGGTTTGTATTCTTTATGAATTTGATTGGAGGGTTCAAAGAAGTCTTCTGATTCTGATTGTTAATCTGACATTTCTGTTTCTACTGATGAATCAGGTTCCTCTGGTAATTTTGGAACTGCTGGTAATTTTGATTCTTTAGGTAGTTCCAGTTTGGTTGATATGTGTGATTCCCCGACCAGTTTTGATTATGTTGATACGCCATATTTTTATGATATTTCTAGTTCGTCGTATGGTTCTAGTTATGATAGGTATTATGCTGACCAATCCTTCTTCCACCAGAGTCAGTTGGCTTCTATTTGGTACGTATTGGAACAGAGACTTTTTTGCCTTCATATAATTCAAGCACCCATTAACCAAGCACCATGACTGGTGTTTCAATTTGGTTGCTTTGAACATATGCACCATAAATAGTTTTATCCTTTGGTACCAAAATCGGGTTGGGTCCTGGTTTTTTAGATATTAAAGATTTCTTGTATATTCATGTGTTTAGCATAAGACAAGATATTTTAGTGTGACCTTTCGTATATCAAATAACACATAAACCATAATGAGGGACAAACTTATGTTCAGTTTTTTTTTTTTAATCCTATTCGTCTTTGACTATTCCTACAAACACCATAAATCATAGATGCATACTTGCTTCTTTCCATACCATTATCAATAAAATCTTAAAAATACTTTTTCATGCATATCAGAGTTACATTTGGTATTTTCAATAGATGTTGAACTATAACTACTCTTCAAAGTTATATTCTTAATTTTAAGTTCATCAATATCATTTTTCAAATTTGCATTTTTTTGTTTTAAGTTTAGTAGTATCAATTTTCAAAGTTACATTTTCTATTTTAAGTTCAATAATATCAATTTTTGGAGTTGTATTTTTTATTTCAAATTTAGCACAATGATTCTTTAAAACATAAACTTTTTCAGTTAGGTTTTTATTTTCTTTCCTAAGTGTTTTCAGTTTTAAAGAAAATTTGTGATTCTTATTTTTTAAATTATTTATAGAAGTAATTAAATCAGATCGAGTAAATTCAAAAAATACCTCAATTTCTTTATATGTTGGTTCGCTAAATCGAGACATGTTGAACCCTTGGTTCTTTCCTAAAACACTGTAAAGTGTTCCGCCTTAAGACCAAGCTCTAATACTAATTAAAGGTGCAAACACGAAAAAGGGGGTTGAATTGTGTTTGACAAAGTTAATAACTTTTTACTAATTTAATAACGGTTGGTTGGTTTTTAGGAATTACTTAGAGTAGAAGCAATCAGATTCAGAGGTGGCAAATAATGAAATCATAAATAATTTGACACATAGATTTATCCTAGTTCACCACTAACTTGGCTACATCTGATCCCCTTATTTAGAAGGCTTTAATCCACTAATTCAAATACCTTGAATTACAAAGAACCTAGACTTTTGAGCAACTAACCACCTTGACCCTACAAGCCAAGTCTTCTCCTGAAAACTTGACAAACCCGGATTGAAGAAGAAATTATACCACTATCGGGTTGGGTACAAAAGATTGTAACTTTAAGTGTTTGCTTCTAACAAAGCTATTAATAATAATAATAATAATAATAATAATAATAATAATAATAATAATAATAATAATAATAATAATAATAATAATAATAATAATAATAATAATAATAATAATAATAATAATAATAATAATAATAATAATAATAATAATAATAATAATAATAATAATAATAACTCTCACACTTTAAGGAAAGAACACTCAGAAAATATTTCTAACTTGAACAAGTGTTTCTCTCTTTAAACTCTAAGATGAATTTGGGATTTTGAGCTTGAGTTCATCTACTCTTTTATGCCTTGAGTATATATTTATAGTTAAAATTTAAACTTCAATTTATTCTTTGTTTAATTTTGAATTATATTTTGTTCAAATTGCGTTTGTAAGTTCTTCAAATTTATCATGTTCCTTTTTTGTTTAGATTGAGATTGTAAATTCTTCATATTGATTACATTCTTATTTTGTTCTGATTGCTTTTGTAAATTATTCAGATTGATTATGTTCATACTTTGTTGTAGATAAATTTTGATCAAATCTTCTTCTAATCTTTTTCAAGTCTATCACAAATCTTGACCATATCTTCTTTCATACTCTTTGAAATCAAATATATTGTTCTCATAAAATACTTTGGTTATCATAAAAACTCTTTTAAGTATAAAATGTACTTGGTTCCAACATAGTGAAATAAGATGAAACCCTTATTTGTTTGATTTGATTTTTAGTTATATGAATGAGTTTATTGAATTATTTTGCTCATTTATGTGTTTAATGTCTTTTATTGCTTGATCAACTTTAAATTGTTTAACAATTTGAGTCTTGAAACGATATAGTGAAAAAAGATGAAACCCTAACATTTTTCTTATTATAAAAGTTTGATTTTATTACTCTTGTTAGTTTCAAATAGTAATTAAACACAATTCAATTGTAAAACGCAATCCACTAGTTTGACACTTGGTACTACCATTTTAATTATTATTTGCAACGATTCAGTACAGTTGCTAAAAAGCAATCACTATATTTTCCAAGTTTCATACTCTAGTCTTAGGGTTAAAAGTGCTTTAAAAGAGCAACACAACTATTGATCATGTCAATAAGATCATAAGGAGTCGGCCGAACAAGTGAAGACCCAAGATCACATCTATACAAGAAGGTAAATACCTTAATAGTCTTTATATAAAGGAGTTAATTAGTTCTCTTAGGTCTCACAAGATGGAACTTGTTGATGATTAGCCCAAGAAGAAGTAGAAGACTTTGGCTTTCAAATCCAAGCACAAGAAAGCTCTACATACAACAGCAGAATCAGAGGATAATGATTGATATGATCAAAATGGAGACTCATAGGATGAGGAGCTTACTTTCATATCTAAAAAGATTCATAGGATGTGGTACAACAAGAAGAAGGTTATCCGTTAGAAAGGTTCCAAGTAGTCCAGTGGAGGAAATGATGATATGTCTAACAAGAAAAAAAATCATCTACTATGAATGCAATGAACGCGGTCATGTCAAGCCCGAATGTCCCAATCTTTAGAAAAGGAAGTTCCAAAGGAAAGATCCCAAGTCTAAGAAGAAGGTTATGATGTCTATATGAGATTACTCTGATGAATCCTCTAATGATGAAGAGAAAGTTGATTTGGATTTGAAGGGATGTTGACTCTGACTTTGGAACTGAGTCTATAGATGACGAAATTGAGGTACTTTTTGATTTAACTGGTATTGAATTAATTACAGTTATAAATGATTTTTTAAACAAAAATCACACATTTTCTTTAAAAAAGAAAACACTCGAAAAAGTTAATTCATATATGATTGAACAATACAATTCTCTTAAAAATGATTTTGAAGAACTTTATAGAGACAATCTGACACTAAAGAATAAAATTATTTCAAAACCATCAGAGGATACCATTTGAAATTCAGTCAAGTACGAAGTAGCATTACAAGATTTCCTTACAAACAACATACCTAATAAGAGAGAAATAGGATTTAAGGAAATAATGATTAATACTAAATGTACTCCTTCTTATGAGATGTATATTGTCTACTCCAAGAAAGGTCACAATAAAATATTTTTTCCTATGCTAACAACGTAGAAAGACAAGAAATATTTCATAACTAACAAACCAAGACCCAACAAAATTTGGGTACCCAAAGATAAAATTGTCTATGAGTAAGAAAAATTCATTTTAATGAAAACCTTTAAGTAATCGATTTCCCAATTGATTAACTTAGTGGAACTTTTATTCTGTGAGTCAGACAATCGATTGCCCAATTGATTTATCAATTGATTTATTACTTGATTGATTACTTGATTGATTAAAATTTATTTTATGATTTCATTGGCAGATATTATATGAGAAATCATTATGATTGAGTCTACCTAATAGACACAATTAACACTAAACACATTTATACATCATTCTTCAAGCTGGTAGTATATCATCCATCTTTGATTGATTGCTTGACTTCCAAGTTTTGTCCAAATGTGTAGTGTTTGTTCATTTTCCTGAAATATTTCTGAATTCAAACCATTAGATTAATCAAATAATGCATATACATTGTATGTTTGGTCATTATATCAAAATCATGATCAGGGAATCATATGTCCCACAGGATCTCATGTTGTTGTCTGCCTTGTATTGTAAGCAACCTCTATTCTCATGCTATAGTCTGATCTATATTGTTGATCTTGTCATTTTGTGTGTATATTCTTTGTTTTTGTTTTTGTTGATGCTGTTTTTATTTTTCTCCTAGGTTTTGCTTTCAAGTTTTCAACCCAGCAGATATTTTTTGTGTACCCTAATTTTTGCCTAGGTTTCCTTTTCAAGCTTTCAACCTAGCGGGTATATATATTTTTTTTTTACCATAATTTTTGCCTAGGTCACCCTTTCAAATTTTCAACCCAACAAATATTTTCTGTGTATCCTAATTTTTTCTTAGGTCACCCTTTCGGGTTTTCAACCCAATAGATATTTTTGTGTACCCTAATTTTTGCCTAGGTCTCCCTTTCAGGTTTTCAACCTGTAGGGTATATTTTTTTGTACCCTAACTTTTACCTAGGTTGCTCTTTCAGATATTCAACCTAGTAGTTTTTTATTATTAAAGCATAATACTTTTTTACGGTGTCTGAGTTTACAGGGATTTTTCCATCCATATTTGTAAGGATCAAAGATCCACCTGAGAAAGCTTTCTTCATGACGTATGGGCCATCATAGTTAGGAGTCCATTTCCCACAATAATCCTTTTGAATGGGTAAGATCTTTTTTAGCACCAGGTCTCCTTCCCGGAATTATCGATGACGTATTTTTTTTTCATACGCTTTTTTCAGTCTTTTCTAATATAATTAACCATGGCATAAGGCTGCCAACCTTTTTTCTTCAATTAAATTCAATTGATCGAAATGTGTTTGTACCCATTCCGACTCCTCTAGTTTAGCTTCCATTAATACTCTTAGCGAGGGGATTTCTACTTCAATCGGTAGCACAACCTCCATCCCATATACGAGGAAAAAGGGGTTGCCCTAGAGCATATCAAAGTGCGATACATGTGTAGTTCAAACGACAACATCTCATGTCAATCCTTGTATGTTACAACCATTTTCTAAATAACTTCTTTTTTATGTTTTTATGTTACAATCTTCGTTCCACACAACTATTTGATTTTTTCCATAAGAGTTTAAAGATCAATTCACAAGTGGCAGTTATTTTTTATATAAATCTTGAAATATAATTTAGTCTCCCAAGAAAACCACAAACCCCTCTCTCTTTATACTTTTGGGAGGCATTTCCAAAATGGCTCGAACTTTATCGGGATTGATATCTATTATTTTCTGACTAACCACAAATTCTAAAAATTTACCTGACCGTACGCCTAAAGTGCATTTGAAGAGGTTAAGTTTTAGCTTGAACTTTTGGAATCTTTCAAAGAGTTTCTTTAGATCAATCACATGTTTTTCTTCTGTTTGTGATGACTCTTCAACATATGCATAATTTTTATTGTAGTCTTATTTATCTTTAATCATTAGTTAATTTAATGAGTTATTTAATATATTTTGTTGATTTTAGTTATTTGATTTAATGAAATGTTTTTGTTCTTATTTGCTTAATTAAGTAGAAATTTTTCCGTAGTTTTGCGTTGTTACTTTGTTTTAGTGCAGTGCTGAATTTTGGTGAAAAATCAACATGACCTATATGAAGTATTTCAGCCATATCTGGATTTCGCGATGTCCAATTGGAGACAATCCAAGTGCTAATGAAAGCTAAGATCCATATCTACAACTTTCATGAAGACACCGGGACCAAATTCAGACTCGAAAGATGAGAAAAATGCAAAATACGTCAGACAACAGATGTTGTGCGCCTGGAGCGCATTTTTCATGTTTCAGCTCTGCCAACGTGCGCCTGGAGCGCACCCTGCGCGCCTGGAGCGCACCCTGCGCGCCTGGAGCGTGTGACGCGCATCAGCAATCATAAAAACACAATTTTTTACTGTTTTTGGATCTTTTTGACTCTTGGGAACTTGGGAGACTTGTGCCCTAGCATAGAAACTCAAAGACGGTCGTTTCTAACGCCATTGAAGCAGTTTTATCAAGAATCATCCATGAATCATTCTTGTAATTCTTCTTTAATCCTTATCTTTTGTATCTCTGCCATGAGTAACTAAACCCTATTTGTTAGGGATGAGTGTAACCAGATGAAACCCTTATTTTTCTCATTTGATTTCTAGTTATATGAATGAGTTTATTGAATTGTTTTTCTCATCTCTGTGCTTAATGCTTTTTATTGCTTGATCAACATTAAAATGTTCTATGATTTGTAATTTGAAACGGAGGTGGACTTTACGAATGCTTGAGATAAGAAATTCATGAATTTGTAGTCTAGGAATAGATGCAGGTCATGAAACCAATTAAATTAGTTGCAAAGCAATAATTTACAAGAGAATTTCTATACGGTAATGCTTAATTCTAATCTTAAATCTACTAAGGAATTAGGGGTTACTTTGGAATTAAAGATTCTGTCACTAAGACATTAGGGCAAGAATAATAAAGAGAATTCGGTAATAATTAAATAAAGGAATTGAGTAACTAGGATCAAATTAGACACCAAGGTTGGATTCGAAGTGAAACTCATCCCTGACATCTTTCCCATTATAAAAGATCAATTCTATTATTGTTTTATTACAATTGTTAATTTTAAATATTATTTCAATCAATCTGGAAACTTTTTGTTCAATTTTAGTAATTAAATATAATTCAATAGTAAAACGCAATCCTTGAGTTCGACACTCGGTACTACCGTTTTATTATTACTTGCAACGATTCAGTACACTTGCTGAAACGTTATCAAGTTTTTGGCGCCGTTGCCGGGGATTGCCATATCACTATTGAATTTAATTTATTTACTTAATTGAAATTTTTTGCTCTACAATAAAATTTTTTATTTTTGATTTTGATTTTTTTTATTTTTAGAAAAAAAATTTATTTTATTTTCTATTTTTATTTGTTGAACTTGCTAATGTCATGTCTAGTGGTTTTTCTCTTCTTTGTTTGAGATAACTAAGCGCTGTAGAGCATGGAAGATTATGATGATGATATTCTACTACAATTATATGAAGAGTGTGATACTTGTCTTATATCGGGTATATGCCGCATGATTGAGGGGCAAATCTTGAGCCATTCATTTTTAAAATATCACCCTCAAATCCCTCCGTGGAAGCCTCTTAGGTGTGACTTTTGCGGAAAAGCACATAAGAATGGACGTTGTTTAGATGACCTTGATGAACTAATAGAATATGAAGATTTTTTTCTCAAAGTTACAGAAAACATTGAGTGTTACGTTCAAAAGATAAATTGGGAACAAATTCTACCTCCTAAAATTTTATCCAAAGAATCAGATGACAAAGACTTTCACGTTACGGACGTTTTGGTTGAATTCATGAAGAATAACATGGTTTCAGTTGACAAATTTGAAAATCAATGTGAGAGGTTATTTGAGCAAGTGGCTAAGTTTGAGAAGATGGAGGAGAAGTTGAAGATTGAAGATAATTTCATTGTTGTGGTAGAAGAAGATAAGCAAGAGGAAAATATGAACAAGGAAAAGAAAAAAGAAGAGATTGATAAAGTTCGAGATTCAATCTATGCCTTGTTCATCAATGTCCAATTGAGAAGGACATGGAAACAACATCTTTTATTTCTCAAGTTCATGGAATTTCTACCAAACAAAAAGAAGAAGAAGAATGATGTGTTCTTCTTGTCATATATGCCACCTTGACAATATTTGAGGCGTCAAGCTAATGACTTTAAAGAAGCGCTTCGTGGGAGGCAACCCACAGGTAGAGGTAACTTTTAATTTTTGCAATCTTATTTTTGTTATTTGAATTTGTTTCTTTCTAATTGTGTGTAAACGTGCACTATGATGAAGAATTATTAACAACTTGCATTTGATCTTAAGTTTTATGTTTGGGATTTTGAAATTTAAACTATATTTCGTTGCTCATATCATTGCTCAATTCGATAAGTTTCACTAATTCATGCATTGTTGATTACTGCTTGGTTGTTGAAGTCTAACTCGCATTTAAAAAAAAACACTAAATAAATTTTGTAGTGGCATGTTTGGCATCATTTAAATAGTTCATGCTCGTTCTTATTATCCTAGCTGTGAGCTTTTGAGCCTAAACACTTAAATTCTTTGTTGTGTTATTCTCCAGACATGTGTTATCCCTTCAGAACTTGCACTAATTCTGACCTGCATCACTTGTAATTTATGCATACATTGAGGCAATTTTATTTGGTCGTTTGAGCCTTTCTAACTACCCTATGAAAATGTTATCCTTTGCTAGCCCCTTTGAGCCATGTCCCTTTATTTCGGTTACTAGCCACATTACAAAACAAAAACCCTACTTCAATTACATCACCTTACTTGGAGTTAGGTAGAAAATTTTTTGTCTTGTCTTGATCAAATTATAAGTTTGGGGTTGCTCATGGGATAGCAACCTTTTAAGTTTGGGGTGGTGATTCTCACAAAAAGAAAGAAAAAAGAAAAAGAAGAAAGAAGAAAGAAGAAAAAACAAAAAAAAAACAAAAAAACAAAAAAAATGATAAATAATATCTTCTTGGTTCTTTGGTCAATGTTTGAGAATCTCCATAATGAAAACGTGAAGAAAAAATGGTAGAATAATTTGGAAATATATGCCTAACTCCAAGTAGTAAAGCCTACTATCCTAAAATGTCCTACCCTTACCTAAGCCCCATTACAACCCGAAAGTCCTCCAAAAATGTATGTGTTTGCTGCATTGTGATTGCTAACTAGAATTTTTTCAAGCCTATGGTAGCGTGATGCATGCTCTAGGATTTGAGTGATAAATTCATAACCCTTCTAAACACTTGAGAGAAATTTTGGTGAGATTGTGTGAAGAGAGAGTTGAATTTGATAAATGAATGCCAAGGTGTACAAACCTTATTATTTTTGTAAGCAACCATAGAGTATGATGGATGTTTTGTAGTAGCTGAAACTTTGAGAATTGAGTTTCATTTGAATTGAGAAATTGAGTTTAAGTTTGCTTTTAACTGCACCAAATTTGAAATTAATTGTTGCTTGGGGACAAGCAATAGATTAAGTTTGGGGTTGTGATGACTCTTCATCATATGCATAATTTTTATTGATTTTAGTCTTATTTATCTTTAATCATTAGTTAATTTAATGAGTTATTTAATATATTTTGTTGATTTTAGTTATTTGATTTAATGAAATGTTTTTGTTCTTATTTGCTTAATTAAGTAGAGATTTTTCGTAGTTTTGCGTTGTTACTTTGTTTTAGTGCAGTGCTGAATTTTGGTGAGAAATCAACATGACCTATATGAAGTATTTCAGCCATATCTGGAGTTCGCGATGTCCAATTGGAGTCAATCCAAGTGCTAATGAAATCTAAGATCCATATCTACAACTTTCATGAAGACTCGGGACCAAATTCAGACTCGAAAGATGAGAAAAATGCAAAATACGTCAGACAACAGATGTTGTACGCCTGGAGCGCATTTTTCATGTTTCAGCTTTACCAACGCGCGCCTGGAGCGCGCCCTGCGCGCCTGGAGCGCGTGACGCGCATCAGCAATCATAAAAACGCAATTTTTTTTTACTGTTTTTGGATCTTTTTGACTCTTGGGAACTTGGGAGACTTGTGCCCTAGCATAGAAACTCAAAGACGGTCGTTTCTAACGCCATTGAAGCAGTTTTATCAAGAATCATCCATGAATCATTCTTGTAATTCTTCTTTAATCCTTATCTTTTGTATCTCTGCCATGAGTAACTAAACCCTATTTGTTAGGGATGAGTGTAACCAGATGAAACCCTTATTTTTCTCATTTGATTTCTAGTTATATGAATGAGTTTATTGAATTGTTTTTCTCATCTATGTGCTTAATGCTTTTTATTGCTTGATCAACATTAAAATGTTCTACGATTTGTAATTTGAAACGGAAGTGGACTTTACGAATGCTTGAGATAAGAAATTCATGAATTTGTAGTCTAGGAATAGATGCACGTCATGAAACCAATTAAATTAGTTGCAAAGCAATAATTTACAAGAGAATTTCTATACGGTAATGCTTAATTCTAATCTTAAATCTACTAAGGAATTAGGGGTTACTTTGGAATTAAAGATTCTGTCACTAAGACATTAGGGCAAGAATAATAAAGAGAATTCGGTAATAATTCAATAAAGGAATTCAGTAACTAGGATCAAATTAGACACCAAGGTTGGATTCGAAGTGAAACTCATCCCTGACATCTTTCCCATTATAAAAGATCAATTATATTATTGTTTTATTACAATTGTTAATTTTAAATATTATTTCAATCAATCTGGAAACTTTTTGTTCAATTTTAGTAATTAAATATAATTCAATAGTAAAACGCAATCCTTGAGTTCGACACTCGGTACTACAGTTTTATTATTACTTTCAACGATTCAGTACACTTGCTGAAACGTTATCAGTTTGTGACTTAGCAATCATGTCATCTACATAAACTCCTATTTCTTTATGTATCATATCATGGCATAGAGTTACCATAGCTCTTTGGTAGTTGCCCTAGCA
The DNA here is from genome assembly GCA_037974775.1 of Cicer pinnatifidum. NCBI lineage: Eukaryota > Viridiplantae > Streptophyta > Magnoliopsida > Fabales > Fabaceae > Cicer > Cicer pinnatifidum. The sequence goes on from JBBPBR010000006.1 coordinate 35,152,083, forward strand.
TTCTTTATACCAAAAGGCATTACTTTGTAACACAATGTTCCCTAAGCGGTGATGAAAGTTATTTTTTCCATATCTTCGGTTATCATCTTGATTTGATTATATGCTGAGCAACCATCCATAATGGAGAAAAAGTGAATGGTGAACCATATCTTCATCCAAAATATCATTGTGAGGTAACAGGAAATCATCTTTAGGACTGACTTTGTTAAGGTCCCTATAGTCGACACACATTTGAACTTTGTCATCCCTTTTTCAGCACCAGTACAATATTTGCTACCCATTGGGGATAATTTGCCATAGCGAGGAACCCAACGTTAATTTTTTTTTAACCTCTTTCCTGATTTTTAATGACATATCAGGCTTTATTCGCCTTAATTCTTGTTTGACCGAAGAAAAATCGGGTTTTAAGGGAAATTTATGCTCCACTATGCTAGTATTCAATCCATACATATCCTGATATGACGAGGCAAAAAATATCTTTTTATTCGTGTAGGAGTTGGATTAGTTCATGATATACTTCTTTCTTTAAGATAGTGTCGACTTTAATTTCCTTTCTATTTTCTTCTTTCCCTAGATTAATCACGTTTTGTTGGTTCCTTATGGGGCATAATGCCCTTGCCTTCTTTTTCTACTGATTTTAACAATTCTAGGGGAAATTCATAATTTTCTTCATTATCTTTTATTGACTGATTAGTAAGATGGTCAAAGTTATGTGGCGAGATTATAGTACAATCATATGTAAATAAATTATTCTCAAAAATGGGAATTGCATTGAATACTATAGGCAACTTGATTGTCTCCCAATTCTTGATTTTTGCTTTTGCATCATATGGATGAACCCAATTAGCATCATCTGTGGAAAGATCATCTCCAGCTACTGCAATATGAGTCTTGTTTGTCTTTCTTTCAGTTTGGAAACTAAGTTGAATTTCACAGATGGATATCATTTTGGTTCTAGACTCTCGATTTTAAATCCGAGCTAACATTTTTTCTTTTCTTTTTTTGTTTGGCCAATTTTTGCTAGTCAACTTTGGTTAGTTCGTAATCTAAACCCCATTTATCTCTATTCTCATGAAGTTTTATCAGTCCTTTGAGTTGTTCTTCATTCTTCCCCAAACTGTGTCATGGATGATCCCTCTACTTAACATGAATCTAACCACCATAATAGTTGTGTTTGATAGATGTGATTCTATTTTTGTCGTCATGATGTAAGCAAGGTCCACGATTTCTAGTGTTTGGAAGGCGGTCTCCAGAGCTTACTCTATCGTCTCAAAGTATGGTGTGGTGGAAAACTTACTCACCAACGAGTCTTCCTCTTCTAACACGATTATCAATTGATCATGTACCATATACTTTAGCTTTTGATGTAGGGTTGATGGCACCACACCGGCAGAATAGATCCATGGTCTCCTTAATAAGCAGCTATAGGCGGGTACGATATCCATAAAATAAAATGTGATTTCAAAAGTGATCGGGCTTATTTGAATTAAGAGTTCAATTTATCCCATCAAAAGCTTTAACAAGGACTCTTGATATCATATGATAAAGGCACATTACTAATATGTGAAACGCTTTTTTATGGTTTCTTTCTTCGGCGCGCAGTTCGTTATCTATGAAGGTTAGGTGACTGTAAATGGTAATGTTATTTATGATGCCTCCAAATTTGTCAAAAGTGATATCTTGAATGATGTGGTCTTCATTTAGTATTTTCAGTAATAGCTTCCTATGGGACTCAGAATTCATCAGCAAATATATCAACAAAATTCTTGTGGGGGTGACCTAGCTCTTAAATCAGAGGCTGAAGGCGCATCAACCCAACTCTAAAAACTGAGGATGAGGGCTAGTCATCCCTGCTCTTAAATTAGAGGATGTGGGTCAATGTATCGTCTCTTAAATAATAGGGTGTGGGTTAGTGTCTCAATTTTAAGTTTAACCACTAAATATAAAATGTCATGAATGTATTTAATGAATGAACATTTTCCTTCATTTTCATCTTTTTAATTTTGAATTTTTTCAATCAACTTTTTTTTCAGTTTTATTTATTTATTTCACCTCTTTACGGATATGATCCTTGATTCATGGATGAAAAATGCGCACGATGATCATAGCATTTGGGCACATGTTTTTAGGTTTTTAGTTTGGTATTTTAAAAGCTCTTTATAGCTTAGATTAATATTTTTAGCTTGTTTTTAAACTTTAGGTCGAATTTGAATTATAATTTTATTATTTGTATTTTAATTTTATTATTTACATTTTGACTCTTTCTCGCTGTGTAGGTCATAACTTGAGCTCTGGATATCGAATTGACACATATGAGCAGGCGTTGGAAAGATAAATATTTGAGCTATAACTTTTGTGTTGGAAGGAAAGACCAATTCCGAACTTTACTAGGCCAAAATTGAAAATTTCGTAATATGAATTTTTGTAATAATTTTAATTAGTGGACCACTTGTTTTTAAACCCTAAACCCTAAAGTCCAATATCAAGTACTATATATTGGCAGTTTTGTTACTTTTCTAAGAACGGAAAAATTAGGATTCAAATTGCTACAAAATAATAAATAGTGTTATTTTAATTTCATAGAAGGCTAATTTTATAAGATTAATCCACGAGTTCAGAGTTTCATCAACACCTTGAGATTCAGGTTACACTGTCAATTTCTATTCATGATTCTATTCTTGTTTATTTGATTATATTGATATTTTGATTGCTTAAATTGAATTTCAATAGGATTGATTAAATTTATTTGATAGAATTTGGTTTCGGTTTCTAATTTAATTGAATTATAATTTTGCGACGCTTGATCGTTAATTGTAATATTTTGATGACTGTGATGCTTAATCCAATCAAAGAAACCAAATTCACATAGGATTGATTACGCTTGTTTGATCAATTCTATAGTCAAATAAGAATAGAATCATAAATTAGAAATTAAACTCATTGATATAATCTGTGATAGGTCTGAAACTCGAATAAGTGGATTAATCGTTTTGCTCATCTGTTAAATAAAAAATTCTAAAAAACCCCTTTTTAATTTCAATTTTCAATTCGGTTATTATTATTATATCAGAAGTCCTTGTGAAACGATTTGAGTTATTACCTCTATTTACATTTTATCAATTGTATTTGACCCGTGTGCGACAGCGAATCACACCACTTCAAATAAATGGTGGTGATTGTCCTTTTGATCTTTAAAAAGATTTTTTCTTACATCATCAACTTGATCTTTATTTGCCCCTGCCTTACATGTAAAGACATCATACTAGTTTTGGCTTCTTGACATTCACATAATTTGTGCCCAAACATATGATTATCATAAAATGCATTTTGACAAAAAAATATATATAACACAAGAAAGTAGTGAAGGAATGTTCATACAATGATATTTAATGAGAAAATCTATGGTACAAAAAAAATTCATAGAAAGAAAATAAGATAAGGTGATCTCATATGGGTAAATAACTCATGCCACAATGATATTTTCATAAAAGATATTTTCATTAAAGAAGTGTGCTAATAACTCATGCCACAATTTCAATCATGTTTATAACTTACTTTGGAAGATATGGTTTGCTCCAATCTATATTCACATCCTTTCGGAATATGTTCAGCTTCGACTTTGATGTGTGTATGTAAGCTATAATCTTTGGCCATCCTTTTTTAGATTCTCAAACTAGTGATCTTCTTTCATTTTTTTTTTTTTTGTGGCCCTAATTTTTGCTTAGATTGCCCTTTTGGGTTTTCAACCTAACGGGTTTTTTGTCTAGGTCGCCCTTTTAGGTTTTCCACTTACCAAGTCTTCATTAATTTTTGCACCCTCATTTTTGCCAAGGTCGCTCTTTCGGGTTTTTAACCAAGCGTGTTTTTATTCATTTTTTGTACCCTGATTTTTGTCTATGTTCTCCTTTCAAATTTTCAATCTAGCGGGTATTTATTATTATTTTTTGTAACCTAATTTTTGCCTAGGTCTGTCTTTTAGATTTTCAACCAAGCGGGTATTTATTATTATTATTATTATTATTATTATTATTATTATTATTATTATTATTATTATTATTATTATTATTATTATTATTATTATTATTATTATGATTTTGCACCCTAATTTTTGCCTAGGTCGTCCTTTTGAATTTTCAACCTAGTGGGTCTTCATTTAGATTTAACACTTTTGAAGCATCAATGTGTGCAAGTAGTGATAAGTCTCCTCGATCTATATTGGTGTGGATCAAAGCCACACTTGAATGCATTTTTTTATGGTATTGGGGACTCATATAGTTAGGAGTTCACTTATCTTCTAGTCCTTTTAAATATGTGAAATCTTCTTGAGTGCTAATTCTTTCTTTTGAAGCTCTGAAATTCATATGTTCTTCTTTTAAGATATTTTGAAATAATTGTCCTTGACATGAGGCAGTCAACATTTTTCTTGACTTGAATTCAGTTGGTCAACACAACTAATTACTCTTGATAAGATGATTTTTATGTTTTAATGGGTTGCACTACCTTTATTCTATCTAATAAGAATAAAAGGGATGCCCCAATTATAGTTTGATTCTCAAGGAGGGTGTCCCACTGTTGCGAGATAACTTTTGGTACGAGAATTTTCTATCTAGATTTTCTTCTACATTGGATAGTAAGCAGGATGATTGTGACTTTCATTCTTGTGAGTGACTATTCTTCATCATGACTTACTTTTAACATTGAAGAAAAAAGAGCTAGAATGTCATCTAGTTGGTTATATTGTTGAGGGGAGGGACATGATGGAAAATGACTTCAAATTTTTAGACATTTGTCTAATATGTACATATAAATGATCATCTTCTTATCCCAAATGTTACATTCTTGATTCAAATGATTAGGTCAAATCCCCATATACTTTCAACATTTCATTTTTTATTTGTAGGCGGCTATAATAGTTATGATACAAACTTCAAAATCCTCCATGTGATTGGCATATTCAAAGTACAATTAGATGATGATAAAGATAAAACGACATTTCTAGCGGATTAACATGGTGTTAACTGCATGTCCCAACATATTAAGGTCCATCCAAATAGTGGATTTTATTTTTATCGTTCTCATCCCCTTTAGTAGAATTAATAGCATGACTGAAATTATATAATGAAATCATAGCAATCTTATTTATGAATGAACTATTTCCAAATACGTACGATACATTGTTAAAATTGGAGAAAGACAAAAAAATGTTGGGTAAGAAATGGTTAAATATATGAGGGGTAGAAAGGAAGAGACAACAAAATGCATTTATTGATATTCATAATATTAAGGAAACAAGAGTGTGTGAATATAATAAAGTATCGTAAGACTTTATACTTAGCAATATTATTGGTGCTTTAGAATCAAATTAAAATTCATGAGAGAACATGATAATATTTTCATTGTTGACTTTTGCCCCTTGGATAAACTCAGAAACTATATGCAACACCATCGATGTCTTCAACATAATGTGTAGTCGAGGTTTTTTTCAATTGTTCTTAAATGTTCATACAAGATTTGACATTTTTCTTTGGATTGATGATCTTTTTTATGGCATAACGGTAATAAGCGAATAGTGATGAAAGTTCAACATAGATGATCCAACTTCTAGAGGTTAACCTATGGCGAAAAGCCAAAAAAGTATATCCATGACCCAGAAGTAGGGGGTGGAGGATGAAGATTAATCTCATTAGTATCAAGTTCAAATCATGTGGACAAGTGACTTGAAGTAGACTAAAAGGTAAAAATTGTTAGACTTATGAAATCAAGGGGTAAACATGAGTTCTTTCTGATATACTTTTTCCATGAAGTATTCTCATTATGTTATGAGAATGTAATGAATGCAATGATTATGCATTTAATTGAAACATTTTACTACCTCCTAATATGCAATTATTTTTTCTAAAAAAATGAAGAGAAAAAGAAAACCATGTTGTAAAATGAAGTAAAAGATGAAACATGCATGATTATGCCTTACATGGTTCTTTTTTTATTTGATGGTTTTTTATTGTGAACCTTTACTATGGGTGGCTCTATAGTTCTAAATTGGCTCTTAGAGCACACAACTCAATTCTAAAATATTAAACCAATTAATAAGTAAACTATTAAAATAGAAATATTCTAGAAAATGTCAACTCTAGGTGAGAATTTCATGACAACAAAACAGGATGTACATACATAAGATTATTGTTACACAATCTCTAACTTATCTTAGGTTTGTACTCAGCCCAAGTATAGAGTCCACTTATAAGTGTGTGAGTCGTGTTAGGGTAATGTATAGAAAAATAAATAAGATTAAAAAAATATCATCATAATAAAAATAAATTGACAAAACACATATAATTAGATTCACAATATAACAAAATAAAATAAAAATAAAACAATTGGGGTAATGTAAATAAAATAATAAATAATTATATAACTATATATAATTAATTAGATTGGACTAGACTCTCAAAAGTCCCTAGCGGAGTCACCAGTTGTTGTGTCCAGTTTATCCGCGAAAAAAAGAAGCTGCCACCAATTTTATTTTTTTAAAAGGAAAAATTAGATAAAACCTAAAGTAAAGTTCTTGAACCCAAAAAAATGGATTCGGGAGCCGATTACGAATAAGGAAAATAATATTACCCTATATCATATGTTAAAACGGTTACCCTATAATTAATTGTATACATATTATTTATATAATTAATTATTTATTTTACCCTTAAAAGTAATATTAAAAAAAATAAATAAATTATTTACATTAGTATAAAAAAAATATTTTTTATTAATTTGGTTTGACAAGGGAAAAACTTTGCTCCTACGTATCCCCAGGGGCAATAAGAAAATCAAAACTCACGTAGTTCTTGGATAGAAAATGTTTATGTGTTGACCGATTTTATTATTAAATTTACTTTATATATATATATATATATATATATATATCAAAATAAATTAACATAATGGTGATAATAATAGTAATAATGATAATAATAATAATAATAATAATAATAATAATAATAATAATAATAATAAGAGTGATTTGTTGTATATTTATTTGTGTATTATTTTATTTTAAGGAAATACTTTTACTACATTTTTACTTTTCCAAACTGTGAGGATAAAAATTCAAGAGCAAATTTGTGAATCGGCGGTGCATATGTGGTACGGACCGACGATTATACAACAATCAACTTGATTCTTATTAGTTAATTTCAAATACTTGATTGTGAAACGAAAAAACTTTCTTGTTTATATCATTTGTGCATAGTATAGTAAAAAAAAACTCTATAATAACAATAATGTCAAAAATAAAAAATAGACGAGGTGAAAAAAAAATTATTTACCGTATTGGAGAAGTTTTTTATTAACTTTTGATTCCAACTCTTCTTATCTACTTTTCTGTCTATTATTCTCTCTTCTCTTTTATTTTTTTGTGCTCTCAATTGTGCTTCGAATTGTCATCTCTTTTCTACTTTTGCTATCGACTATTTATAGACTTTTTAGATATAGATTACAAAAGACAAGAGAATAATTGCCAATTGATTACCATTAATATGTTTCTTTTCAGTTTCTTTTCATTTAATTGGCCACAATTATACTGATTCTTACTACCACTGATTCGTTTTTTTTATGTTTCTTTTCTATTCATTTGATCACCATTATACTGATTTCTGTTACCATTGATTCATTTCTTTTCGGTTTCTTCTCATTCAAATGATGATCATTATAATGATTTTTATTACCATCAATCCATATATTCAATTAAATACATCTGTTTTTTTTTTTTTTATTTTAGAAAATAGTGTAAATTTCTAAAAAGGAATCTAACACATCCATGATTTTCTAAAATTTAAAGGTCTAACTATTTTTTTATTACTATTTTATCATTATTATTTTTTATTACCTTTTTATATATTTATTTAAAAAATTAAAGTAGCGGAAAAAGTTAGGTGTCAATACATAATGGAGTCTATATCAGACATATTCTAAAAAAGATTGTTTATGAATTGTGGAAAGGTAAAAAGCCCAACATTTCTTATTTTTGTTAGCTTGGTTGTGTTTGTTATATTTTGAACACTAAATTTATTCTTGGAAAGTTTGACCCTCGATTACAAAAGCGTACCTTATGGGGATACTCCAAAAGATCTAAAGCTTTTAGAGTATACAATAGGGATACTCTAATCGTAGATGAGTCAATACATGTTAAATTTTATGACAAGCAGCTTGAGCTTAAAAACTCAAAGCTAGATGAAGTTCTTGTGTGTTCTGAAAATCTAGAGGAAACAGACAAACCTGAGTAAACATAAAAACCAAAGGAAACAAGAAAATCATAGGAATCAGAAAATTTGAGGAACTGAACAAAACAGTAAAGGATAAGACTGACTTCATAACAAGTCAACTCTAGAGTCCAAAACTGGATGGAAGTACAAGTCATCTCATCCTGAATCTCTAATTATTGGGAACTCCAATGATCCTTTGAAGATCATTTCTCAATGACATTTCTCTATTTGGTCTGCTCTCACTAGTTGAACCTTCCTCTATTCATGAATCCCTGGGAGATAAAGGATGGATTTTGGCTATGCATGAGAAACTCAACAAATTCAAGAGGAATGATGTTTGGGATCTTGTACCCAAACCAAATGATAAGAAACCCATCGGAACCAAATGAGTTTTCAGGAACAAGCTGAATGAAAAGTAAGAGGTTGTTAGGAACAAAGCACATGTAGATACATAAGGTTACATTGAGCAAAAAGGTATTGATTACTCTAAGACTTTTTCTTCGGTGGCCAGGTTAGAGACAATACACACTTTAATTTCCTTTGTTGCTTTCAATAATATCACTTTATGTCACATGGATGTGAAAATTGAATTTCATAATGGTTATATAAATAAGGAAGTGTATGTAAAACAACCTATTGGTTAGGAAAATGTTGAGTTTTTAGACCATGTTTTTAAACTTAAAAAAAAAAATCTTTGTGGTTTGAAACAAGCACTAAGAGCATGGTATGATAGAGTATACAATTTTCTAATTAAAAATGATTTTGAAAATGTTGAGTTTTTAGACCATGTTTTTAAACTTAAAAAAAAAATATCTTTCTGGTTTGAAACAAGCACTAAGAGCATGGTATGATAGACTATACAATTTTCTAATTAAAAATGATTTTGAAAGGGAGTAGGTTGACACTATCTTAATTAGGAAATTAATTAAAAATTTCCTTCTCATAACTCAAATTTATGTAGACAATATTATTTTTGGTTCAACTAATGGCATCCTATGTCATGAATTTGCTAAGTTGATGTAATAGTAATTTCAAATGAGTATAATAGGAGAATTAAAGTTCTTTTTATGAATGCAAATTCATCAAAGTCATAATGGTGTGTACATTTATCAAACTAAGTATACAAAAGAGCTTCTCAAAAAGTTCAAGTTGGATGAATGAAAGTTTGTGTCTACACAAATGCATCTAACATGCATACTTGATAAAGATGAATCAAGAAAAAGAAATAATCAGAAAATATACAAAGGAATGATTGGGTCACTTCTTTACCTTACTGCATCAATATCTGATACTTTCTTTAATGTGTGTGTGAGCGCTAGGTTTCAGGCTGATCCAAAAGAATCTCACTTAATAGATAATAAGATGATCTTTAGATACTTGAAAGGTACTATTGACTTGGGTTTGTTCTATAAGACTTAATATGAGTACAAGTTAGTTGGATATTGTGATGTTGAATATGCTGGAGACAAGCTAGAAAGAAAAAGCACCAATGAAAATTGTACGTTTCTTATCTCGTGGTCAAGCAAGAAACAAGGAGCCATTGCTATGTCAACAACAGATGCTGAGTACATCTCTGTAGTAGGATGCAACACTCAACTCTTATGGATGAAGCATCAGTTGGAAGATTATAATTTTTTTTGAGAGTAACATTCCTATTTTTTCATAATACATCAATAATTTGTTTAAGTAATAATCCAATTCGGCGTTCTAGGGAAAAGCATATAAAAATCAAAGATCATTTTATTAGAGATTTTGTCCAAAAGGGTATTTTATATATTCAATTTGTTGACATTGATCATTATATATTCAATTTTATGTTAGATAATGTTATTATATATTAGTAGTAAGGGTATTTTAGATATTTCTATTCTTTTGTATATATACTCATTGTAACCCTATTAACTTAAGTTTGGTTCATCTTATGTTATGAAACCCTAGAGTGGTTATCTCTCTTCTTCCTCTTTTTATCGTTAATATGGTATCAAAGATCTTTGGTTGATTTTTGAATCTGATATAAAGAAGAGAGAGGCTAGTATTGACTATGTATTGACTTTCTAGTCATTTCTAAGATACCCACCTCTTGATATAATTAGTTAAAGCATTATTAGTAGAAATATTACGATGAATATGTATCGACTTTCTAGTCATTTCTAAGATACCTACCTCTTCATATAATTAGTTAAAGCATAAATACCAAATAAATTGATAAGAGAAGCATAAATTAGGAACTATCTAGTTCATATTACTATCTCGTTCATATTATTAGTAGCAAAAACTTTCATATTAATAGAAGTCCATAAACTAAGAGCAATAGAATCAATAGATATCCAAGGTTCAACCATAAAAAGGAAATCGGGGCTATGAGTTAAGCATGACCTTCTAAGAGCCAATTCAGTAGGGTGATTGGAAAGACCCCATGCTTCAAATAAAGGCACATAGCTCAATAAATTAATATAGAAATCTATTTGTTAAATATGAATAAAAAGTTTTAAATAATTATGATAATTTAATAAATAATTTTACATTACATCTCATAAAGCCTAAAAAATAAAATTTAAATAAAATATCATAAATTTATAAAAGTGTTACTATTAACATTAAAAAAACACTATTTTAAAATTTGTCTCGGACCTCGTACTTTGTTGGATGGCCCCGATGCTGAGATATGACTCTCAATATTGTGGTTGTAATTGATATAACTTTCAAAAAAGGGTTGACATCAATTGTAGATTGAGACTAGCACTCAATTTTTTATCCTTGCTTTTATCCTTGAATTGATTTCGTTTAAACTAGGAATATGACTTTTATTGTTGTTCACATTTATAGCAAATGAAATCAATATGCTGATAAGATTGTTGCATTGGGTCTATAGTTGACTAGAATGTATTGAAGGGATAATATTCCTCCAAACATTTAAAGGGTTTTTACTAGGAATAGGTTTGGCTTCCCTCAGTATGGGTTTCATTTGGTTCTTTCACACTACACCCTTTTTATTTCTTTTACACTACACCTTTTTTTTTTCTTCAAAATGATTTTATTCTTTTAGATTTTTTTTAAAGATTTTTAGTGAGTTAGTTATTGTCAATTCACTCTACTTTTTAATATATTTATTAGAGTAGTTTTAAGATTTGAATATAGTTGAGATATCCATTATGCATGTAATGTTTTTTAACTATAATTTTTATTTTAAATATCACAATCAATGATTGTCGGTCATCACTCTCAGCACCATTGTCAACTATTAGCCACCACATATCCACTACAAACCATCACTTTGACCACCTTCATTTATTCTAATAATTGTCTGTCACCACTCCAACTCATGTTCCTCCGACTTCTACAATTGTCATTGTCGTCTATTTTCATCTCTAACAACCACAACTTTCAACATCTATTATTAAAATTTAATTACATACATAAAATATAAATTTATAATATTTAAATTTTATAAAATATAGAAAAATAATTTTTGAATATTAAAACTTATATTTATTTTAGACTTAGTAAAAACCATTCAAAAACAGGTCCTTAAAACAAACACAAATACACTATTCAAGTCGCAAGCTTAATCAAACTTGGATATATTGAAGGTACCTAAAATAACAAAGAAAGACATTTAATTTAATGTTAATGTAAAAGTTGTTAACCCCAAGATATGGCAGTATATTTATTCTCATAACTTGCTTTGGAGCTTTAATTAATATACATGTTTAGTTTCTCTCAAAAATTAAATTATATATAAAATCTTGTTGCAGTCAACAAAACGGTAGAACACTAGCATGCAGCTCAGCTCTTAGGACCCGGACCTTGAGGTTGTTGCATCTGCTGATACAAGGCAGCAATCCTACTACAGGCGTCCATGTTCATGGGCTGCATAAAATTAATACATCAAAACATAATATTCAATGTTTGTTTTTAGCATCTTAAATAAAAAAAAAATACTCAAATCAGAATGAATTCAATAGATATGCACATAAAATAATTTTATATTATTATTTATTATTTTATTTATTTTATAAATATATTTTAAAATTGACTATAACTTTTTTAATTTTTAATAAATTTTAATATAAAATCAATTTGCATTAACGGTATATATTTTTTTTTCAATCAAAATTATTTTTAATAAAAGTGATCCACAGTGTTAATAATCAATAGAGTGGACAAAATTATATTTAATTTATACTCAAAAAAACTCTTTTATATTAGACTGATTTACCAAATAGAGCATCTAACTTTTGAATGAGATTTCCTGCGTACTTACTATTCTAAAATGAATTACATATAAAAATAATATTTAAAATTAATTTATCTAATTTTAATTTTAATTTTAATTTTAAGTTATATTTTATTTTGAAAAGAGTAATTTTAAGAGTTTAAACTTTTAATTTATATTTGTTTGAAATATAAGTTTGAACCAATCACAAAAAATCCAAAGAGAGTCCTGATTAATATTGTCACTATCCCAAGAAACCAGAACACAATATTAATCACCCAATAAATTTGATTTGACCGTTTGTTACACTCTTATCGATAGTGTCTTCAAATTTCGTTACCCAGACAGTTCAGCAAAACTAGATTGCTTTCAATCATTATATAAGAAATTTACATTTCATACTCTTTTTTTACTTTGTCCCGAAACTTTACACGTCTTACATCAAAAAGATTTTATATATATTCTTTTCAAATAAATATTACAAATATATCTAAAAAATTATATATATATTAAATTCAAAATTTAAATTTAAATTTATATTTTATTTTAAGTAAGATAATACTTATAATGTTTTTTTTCAAAAGTAAAAGAGATTTTGTAATGACATTCAAACACAAGGTATAATGATAATACTAAAATAAATTAATTCTACAAAAAAAATAATGCAAAAATGAAAATCAAAGTAATTATTAAAATAAATAATAAGCATGTTAAGTACATCAATAAATATAGAAAAATTTACCAGTACTATAAACAAAAGTGTATATTAATGTTATGAACATTTAGATTAATAATTTATTTCTAATTTATCTACATGATATTATTATCTATCAAATTAAAATTTTGTATATATTTATCTATTTAATTTTAACTTATCTAATTAAATTAATTATTTTGATACTCTAAATTAAAAATTTAATTTTAATTAAAATTATACTAAAAAATAATTTTTCAAAATATATAAAAAATGATAGACTTTAAATATTTAATGATATTAAATTTAAAATATAATAAAATTTATTTATAAATAATATATCATTCAAATATTAATGATTTAATTTAATAATATTAAAACATATTAATTTTTAAATGTGCCGTATAAATCTCATAGATGAAATTATATAAAATGCAGCATATTCACCTGTGATTGGCATCCAAGAAATGTGGAGAGTGGGTCAGTCATCCCAGTGGCTCCCGGAGGCCCTTGAAGGCGGTCGCAGCTGCCGCCTGTATCCCATGAAGCCATAGGCATGAATGCAGAAGGGTGAAGGACAGGAGGCATTCCAGGTATGTTAGCTCGATTCATGGTGTTCATATCCATTCCCATCCCCATTCCTATACCCATAGGCATTCCAGCCATTCCCATCCCCATTCCCATACCCATTTGATTCATCATCGACATTTGAAGTTGTTGCTGCATGTTCATTGGCATCATCATGGATGACATGTTGAATCTATTCATTATTTGCACTTGTGCTTGCAAATTTTTCAGATATTCTATCACCTCATCCAACATTGAAGCTTTATCAGTCTGTAATAAAAAATTAAATCAAGTTCAAATAGATGATACCATTTTTTGACTCAAGCATAATTTCATAAATGAATTTAATATATGTATATAATTAATTAATTATTAAAATATATAACAATTATAAATAATGACGAGATTATTATATAATTTTCTTAATGCATAAATAATATATATAGATTAAAAACGGAGTAAAAGACATACTAAATGTACACAAAAGGACGATCATAAAATATAGACATAGACATATGGACAAATATGTCAAAATGCTAACAAATAAGTCAATAATGTGAGATGTAATTTTAATGGTTAAATTAATGATTAATTAAAAATAATTCGTTTTTAATATTTTCGTTTACACTTGTGGATATTACTTTTCATTCGTCTATCTTTTTTGCCCCACTATTATGGGTTATGGGTGTGGCCAAAATGTTAATTGACTCAATGTTTTTGTCATGAAAGAACATTAGGCCCTACCATTGCAAAGGATTTCGATGGGAGCAGTTGGGTGTTTCCTCACCAAATAGCCTAATGTGTCAAAGTGTCACAACAAGTAATGAGATTAAGTTTGTGTGGATTCAGGTGGCTGAAAACAATACACACATATATAGCCATAAGATTGGAAAAAAAGTTAATGATGACCACAAATTAATTATCACATAAATCAGAACATTTATGATTAATTATTAAATGATAGTAACATTTATCGAAAACTTAAATTGTACGTTTATTAAAATGTTGGGTGCATTTATGGTCTCTAAGGCTCTAATGTGGGATCCTTACAGTTTTTAATAAATTTGAATAGAATATTTCATTTCTTTCATTTTATTATTATTATTATTATTATTATTATTATTATTATTATTATTATTATTAAATTTATTATTTTACAGAAAGCAGTAAGGTTCCACCTTTATTTTTTTTAAGGTTCGTGAGAAGGAAAAAAGTATTATTTTAAGGAAAAAATTTAAGTTAATTTTTTTATATGTTTTATATAATTTTTAATTTAAATTGCATATTTTATAGATAATAAATTTTAAGAAAATCATAGTTGATTAAAT
>JBBPBR010000006.1:35167825-35303624 GCA_037974775.1 Cicer pinnatifidum
AAAAAACTTTTTTTATATATTTTTAAGGTTTAATATCAGTTAAAAAGTTTTATACTATTATTATGTTAAAATTATTTATGATGATAACTTTAAACGTAATTTACTAAAAATTAAATATTTATAATAATCTAATAGATATATAAGTTATTTTTACTCAATTATATATAAATTAAATCTATGTTTTTATACTTAACTTTTTTCATAAAAGTATAACTGGTAGTACAATATATACAAAAAAAAAAATTATTTGATTGACAAATCTTATACATATGCTTGGTTATAGTCATGTACGTTTGAAAGATAGAGATACCAATCCAGTGCACGAAGGTCCAAACCTTAGTGGTCCAAAGTGGACAAACATTAATCATGCATTGAATAAAAAGTACGTAAAAGTTAGAAAAGTAATAATTAATTAAGTATGAATTGTCAGTTGAAGTAATAAAAATATTCAAGTAATAGACAAACTAAAAGTCAAGTAAACTAGTTATACCCTATACAAAAGCACGTGTAGATGTAATTTTGTTGAAGTAGGAGTATGTGCGTAATTATGTTTTTTAATATCTTGTATGGGTGATGATTTTATATTAGAGGAGAATGGCAAATCTTGAATCATGGCCTGACCAGCAGCAGTAAAATTATGTGACTATACATAATGATATGATGATATGACTATTAATTAAACTTTTAATGTTAATTTGTGACTATATAAGAGACACATATATATGGAATAAAATAACTTTTGAAAAACGGGACTAGCTAGAGTATCAATCATTGTAATTATGTAACCAAAAATAAAAATTAAGTTTAAAAATTTGGGTGTGTGATATAGATCTCCAAAAAAAATATCAAAATGTAAATATTTAATTATTTTTAATATAAAATAAATTTTGTAAAATAAAAAATATATATAATATTTTATAAAAATTTATTAAAAATAATGAAATTTACGGAATTATATTATCAACTTAAAAATATCTTAATTATTTTTTCACAATACATCTAAGATATGTTATTTACGTGAAATTAATATTGCTAAAACACATCTTAAAATCATTTGCTTTAATTACGAAAGACCACAAGAAGAAGAAACAAAATAATAATGTGAACTCAAGATTTTTAGTGCAGAATCCTCAGGGGACCGCTACTTGAAGTGTAGAAAAGTGAATGAGCAAAAATTAACGTTACATCATAGCAACTGTTGTGACTTTGGGACCATTAGATACCAAATAATTGGCTCAAATATCACAGATAAACTATCACCGTTGGCTAGTCAAAATCCCACTAGTTAGTTGCAACTAAACTTTATATAATATAATATATATTCTAATATACCTTGTTTGAATTTGGGACCAACTTTTGCAATGTCTTCATTCTTTGGTTTATCTTATCCCTCCTTTTCTGAAATCTCAATTAAAAAATAACCAATGAACAACCAATTATTGGTTTCATAGTTAAAATATTATATATAAAATAAAAGTCTAATAAGAATTTCTCAAAAAATATACCAAAAGATAGGCTTTTACAATTTTTAATAAAAAAGTAACTTTTAAAAAAAATTGTAAAATCCACCTTTAAAACCATAATATATTAGACAACCTTATTTAATACATTAAAAAAATTATTTGTTGTATGCTTACTCTTTCAGATTGGTTGTGAATAGCTGCAGCTCTGCTCCTTTTAGTGGAAACGGATGATTTTCTATTTTCTCTCTTTATAGCATCCACATCAGCATCCTCCATCTATATATGGTCATCATGAATCATTAAATTAACATAAAGTATCAAGAAATATAATTATGTTATATATGGAATGTGAATGGAAATATAAGAGCTAGGAAGATTTGATATTGACTTTTTTTCCTTCTATAATTAGCTAAGATAGACACTCATGGCTACCAAACAAGACACCAATGATATATTAGGGTGCGTTGCTGGCAAATATATGCAATCCGAATTATTACTACTTTATATCCAAAATAGCCACTATTTACACTCAATCGAAACTACTCATTAGTCATTAGGATCTATCTAATAAGGGTTGTTTAATAAAAAGAATTTTAGTGAATTTAGGAAGTTTTAATACCCTACCCATCAAAGGTGTATCTTTATATCTATTTTTGAAAGTTTCATATTAGACGCATCATTGATGTATTTAATATGGATTTCTTTAAAATTAGTTTTAATAAAAATGAAAAAGTAAATAAAATATTTTATTAAAATTTATTAAAAATAGTGAAATTTATTTTTGAACCAAATTAATATTAGACAATCGTTAATTTGTAAATATACTTATTAATGTAATATATTTTTTTATATGCTTATATATCTTAGTAATTACATTCTTTTACATGTATTTTATATAAGAATAATATATAACATAACTATTTATGATTTGATTAGATATATGTATACATATGTGATGTTTGATACTAGTTTTACTTTACTTTAAAATTTAAATATACTTAAAAGATAACTAAACTTGGCACTTATATATATAAAACCAATCACTATTAATCATTAAATTAAAGACAAAAAACACAATCATGTGAGACGCTTACCGTTGGTCTACTATGGCAAACAGAATCATGGTCGTCTACGGTGGTCTTTGTGCACTGTTTTTCGGAGCTTGTGTTATCCAAAGACGCTATTGAAGTTGAAGTAAAACCACCCATACCAAATTCCCTCTCGTACGTGTCTAGTGTCACTTGCTCACTTTGTCTCCCAAACGTCCCACTACCACTCACACTCTGACCCCTCCCACTCCCCACTACATGCGCTACCCTTCCACGCTTTACCGCAGCCGCAACAACTAGGGCCCCTTCTTCCTGCGTTGCGGCTGGGGCAGCGCTACAAGACCCCACAGGCGTGGAGCCACCAACCATGTACGTTCCA
Source organism: Cicer pinnatifidum (assembly GCA_037974775.1). NCBI lineage: Eukaryota > Viridiplantae > Streptophyta > Magnoliopsida > Fabales > Fabaceae > Cicer > Cicer pinnatifidum. The sequence goes on from JBBPBR010000006.1 coordinate 35,170,717, forward strand.
ATCCCTACTCTGGAGATTGAATCCATTGTTTGGATTCTCTGCTCCTTTGTGGGATTGGAGCAAGGCACCAACGCATCCATAGTCATACCATTGGTGGTTGTAGTTGTTGCGGCTATGGCTGCAGCACGTTGAGGGTCGAGCCATGGGACTAACACGTTCCCATACATACCACCACCGGCGAAAAAAGGTGATTTTCCGCGGTGTGGTATGGTAGTCGCTTGGTTCACTATGGACTCCAAGGTGCCACTAGCACGAGGCTTCTCCCATGTATCTTTGTTAGGAGTGGTAGCTGTGTTTGTTGAGTGTTTAACCGGCACTCTCGGTAACCCTAAGCCATGCATCGAAATTTGTCCATTTTCCCATGTTAGTTCTGCAACATCATAGTCTAACCTGAAATCATAAAATCACACAAGTTAATCATCATCATCGTTATATTGACTTGACTGTATACTTTTGTGTCAAGATTTTGAATTGTAGCCACAAATATTGACTTAGGACAAGTTTGAATTGATTCTGAGTTTGACAAAATCACGATGACATATTACTTTTGTTGAATATTGTCAAAATTGTAATTGTTCATTGTGATTTGGTAAAAGTCACTGTCAATTCAAACATATATTTACGCGTTCCAAAGTAACCACAATTTAAAAACTTTGTTTATAAAAGATTAAAAAAGGAGAGAGAGAGCTTACATGGGAAGATCAGGGTTAGTTGAATTAGAGTTGGAACGAAGAGAGACTCTAGGTGGTTCTGGATTTTCTTCAACATCCCAACTAGGAACACACTGGCTCATTTTTGCAAGAATTGAAAAAAGTTCTCTCTAAATGTGTTTTTGCTCTTTTTCACATGTTGGGGAAGGAATACAGAGTTTGGTGAAAGAGAGAAGAAAATATTGATTGATAATTATATGATATGATTTAATCTATTTGTAGGGGGGGCCCTATATGAGAGCAACGAGTGAAAGTAGCTTGTGGAGTTCATTAAGCTACGTATAAGGAGAGAATCTAGTCCATATGTATTGCCATTGGAGTGACAAGATTTGTGAGTGGAGTCAGCTCTGTTTTGTAGTTCCAATGATTTTATGATTTGTTTACTAGTAGTGTCTTTCATACCCATACGGGTATATATACTTATACAGATACATAAATAGAGAAATACTATGAAGAAATTTAACAAATACCTATATATTAGACTCCATTATTTTTCACAAGATAAAGTTGACTTAAAAGTTTACTTCATAAAAATTGATATATCTTGTCTATATATATGAATTAATACATCAATTTTTATTAATTAAAGTTTCATCTAACTGTTTCTTATAAAATAAATTAATATTACTATGTCTGATGTAAGTCCACATCAATGGCGAAAACAATTTTGTCATCAATTTTTTATTCAAATAAAGAGTTGTAAATAGTAAATAGTGTTGTAAAACAACTCGCAGCATATGATCTAAATCCAACAAATTGAGTTGTAACTCTAATGGTTTGAGTCAATAGTAACAAGTTTTTGACAAGCAAGTCTTATCTATTTTGAAGGAATCATCATCCCTCACATTCAAATATATTTAATATTAAAAACAAATTGACTTCTAGTCATTTTCTTTTTCTTTAATTATAAGATTAAGACCTTTACTGTCTATCTGTTTTGGGGAATTGATTAGTACGATGTGGAAAAAATTTATGTATAGTATTCGAATGTTGTAACAAGTCATTAGCATGTTTTAATTGTGTGTAATGTCAGTTTGAATGTAATATGTTGCAGGATCTTAGTATTCTCTTTAAATAAATAACCAGTTTGCTATTTTACAAGACTACTTATAAAATGGTAAAATATCACTTGTACGGTGTTCGTGTTATTTTATTTTTTCAATTATTTTATTTTGAGTGCAAATTGATTATTTTGTTATATATTAATATATTATTATATGTATATTTGAGGTAATTTTTTGTTGTAAGTGAACACAATTTATAATTTTTTAAATTTTTATTGTGATTTTATATTATAAACTAAACAATTTAACTCTCTTAATTAAATTATTTAAAAAAATTGATATTTTTTATTGACATATATTCGTACTTTGATTATTTTTATAAAATGATGTATTTCGTACCGTATAAGTTCTTGGTAGCATTATTGTACCGGTACCGTACTTATGCATGATCGCTAGGTTGTATATTGATGCGCACGAGAAAAATTATAGATAAAATTTAATATTTTGTAATTATTAAACTAATAACTTTAATTTGCAAAAGTTAAATAGGTATCATTAAAGCATATCATGTTTTTTATATGTTCACCATACAAATAATATGAAGAAAATTATTAAATAATATTGGATGGTTTATATTTTTTTTTATAAATTTTTTATACTAAATTCAAGACACGTTAAATATTAAATGTAGATATTTATCTTATTTGAGATTCAATCTTGAGTTCATCCCTTTATAAGAGTGTAACTCTTTTTTTAGACCCAACAACATTTGCTTGTTGCATCATTTATTAATTATGATTCATTTTATGTTTATTTTAAGTTTTCAATTACTCTCTCACATTAGTTATGTTTGTATAAACTAGCCATTTTTATTAGTTTTATATCAACTTTGTTTATTTTATACAACGTATCGATGAAAGTTTGCTGTTTTAAAAATTATGTCGCCGTTGCACCTTCACCTTCGATTTCGTTCTCCCCTTTTTCCTCTGTTCAATTTCAATTTCTAAACTCTGAAATTTACATTTTGTTCTTTTATGTTTTTAATTTGATTTTTATTATTATTTTAGATTTTTTATTTTTAAAAATTGTTTTTTTTTACATCTAATCTTTACATATGTCACACATGATGCACCAGATTTCCATCAGTCATGTTACGTAAAATAAACAGAGTTAATATAAAACTAATAAAAAAGACTAACTTATATAAATGTGACTACCGGAATAATATAAAACGTTTTAGAGATCAAACTAACAAGCCAATAAACTAAATAGCAGAAATATATATAACAATGACATAATTTTCCTAACACCCAATGGCATTATTATGGAAAAATATATATTTTTTAAATAATTAAATACGTAGTTTGTTGTGGCATAAAATAAATACTATAAAATTATTATTTTCAATTGTTTTAGAAACAGTGGAATTTTAAATATGATATCAAAAACATAAAAAAAATGGTTAGACATTTTTTGTTACTACCTACAAATTAAGAAAAGTTGTTTTAAATAAAATTATAGTTTTTGATAATAAAATATCAAGTACTTATGAATATAATTTTAAATTACAGTTGCGCACCGTACTAAAAATAAAAAATTTAATAGTGTTTTTTTTATGCATTTAACAACGCTTTTAAGCGCTATAGTATATAGCGCTGTTAAAAGATACGATAACACTTTTTAAAATGTGAAAAATGCCGTCGTAGGTGGTATCTTAAAACACTTTTTTTTTCTTTCTAAAAAGCACTGTCATAGGCCTTTAATAGCATTTTTTTTTTCAAAAAATGAGCTGTCGTAGGTATTTCATAGAGCTTTTGTAGCACCTTTTTAAGGAAAGTGTTGTCTTAGGTTTTAGTTAATAGAGATTTAATAGCACTTCTCTTAAAAAAGTGATGTCATATGCTAGCCACGCGACAACAATATTCAATTATAAAAAAGTGTATATATCCCATATACCAATTTTGTACACTACAAGAAAAACACCATTTTGTGGCCAACTTTATAAATATTTTGTGGCCGAATAAAACCCTCACAAATTAGTGACCAAAAAAGCCATCACAAATGCCAAAATTGAAATTGGTCTTTATTTGTGGCTGAAAAAGCCCTCACAAATTTTTAAATATTTAACTGGATTTTGTGAGGGCTTTTACAGCCACAAAAAATCAATTTGTGAGGGTCAAATCCGTCACAAAGGACTGACGTGATTTTGTGAGGGCTTAGGCAGCCACAAAATCCAGTTAAATATTTAAGGATTTTGTGAGGGCTTTTACAGCCACAAAAAATCAATTTGTGAGGGCCAAATCCGTCACAAAGGACTGACGTGATTTTGTGAGGGCTTTTACAGCCACAAAAAATCAATTTGTGAGGGCCAAATCCGTCACAAAGGTCAAAAGCCCTCACAAAGGTCCAGTCAGCAAATTCAGCCTGTCCTTTGTGGCGGCCTATGCCCTCACAAAGACAGACTTTTGTGGCTGCAAAAGCCCTCACAAATGCCTGTCTTTTGTGGCTGCAAAAGCCCTCACAAATGCCAACCTGTTTCAGGCACTTTGTGGCTACAAAAGCCCTCACAAAATTTTGTGACCACCATCTTTGTGGCTGCCAAAAGCCCTCACAAAATCCACCTTTGTGGCTGTTTTTTTCCCTTTGTGAGGGCTTTTGGCCCTCACAAAATTCATGTTTTCTTGTAGTGGTATACCACACTCATATATTGATGTTATTTCCCCCGAAATCTTCCATGTTCATTCAAACTCTATTTAGAATAAATTTATGATCAAACTCCATCATTATCTAACTATAAACGCAAAATATATGTCATCAACATCAAGCACATACTAACACCAAAACAATTTCAAGCAACATCAATTTTCAACTGACTTTGGTAGAAGGAAGATTGGTCAACACAATACCTATCACAATCAGAACCATATGATGAACCAAAAATATCATAAAAATATGGAGTACCAACATTATCAAAACTGGCAGAGAAATCACATATATCAAGAAAATCAAAATTAGCAGAGAAATCACACATATCAACAAAATTTGAACTACCAGAAGAATCAGAATTACGATCAGTTCCAAAATTACCAAAGGAACCAAATACATCAGTAGAAACATAAGTGTCAGATTAACAATCAAAATCAAGAGACTTCTTTGAACACTCCAATCAAATTCGTGAAGACTACAAACATGGACGGGAATTCAAATCCCTTCATTCAAACCCTCTAATCAGAGAATATGCAAATTCAGAATATGAAATCTAGAAAAGAAGAAATAAGAGGGTTTTCAGAGTGAAACTGTGAGGGCTTAGGCAGCCACAAAATCCACCTAAATTTTTAAGATTTTTGTGAGGGCTTTTTCAACCACAAAATCAACCTTTTGTGAGGGTAAAGGCCGCCACAAAATCCTAAAGTGACATTACCCATTGTGGTTGCAAAGGCCGCCACAAAGGCCTGAGCGGTAACATTTTGTGGCTACAAAGGCCGCCACAAACTAATAAAGTGACGTTGCCTTTTTTGGCCGCCCAGGCCGCCACAAAGTCTTATACCCGTTACCTTTTGTGGCTGCAAAGGCCGCCACAAACTCCAAAAGGACCGTTGCCATTTGTGGCCGCTCAGGCCGCCACAAACCCCTGCATTTCTGACCGTTTTGGCTACCACAAAAGCCATATATCCGTTGCTCATTGTGGCTGCTTTGGCCGCCCCAAAGGATCAACCAAATTCTATAAATATCACTCCACTCCTCTTATCATTTTTCACTTCTACCTTCTCTCTAAACCTTCTTTCTAAATTTTCTCTCCACCTTCTCTCTACAAAAATTATTCCTCCAAGCTTGCTTCAATTTTGGTAAGTTTATATTATATATTTAGTTTTTTATTTTTATTTTTTATTTGAAGTTATTTATGTAATTAATATTATTGAATTTTTATTTTGACAGTGGTGGTATTGTGTTAATTACTTCGAAGAGTTCTAAGCTATGTACGTGAAAGCTTCAAGTCAGACACTACCCGACATCAAGTTAGTATTTTATACATTTTAAATTTAGATTAGTAAATATATATGTGATATTATAAATATATTTATGTTATTTTTAAAATATAGATAAGTAAAATATGTGTTATTATAGATTTATTTATAAGAAAATAGAAATTATGTTGTTTACATAATATATGATAAATAAAAGTTTGAAACACATGTAAAACTTATTGATTTTAATATAACTATTTATAAAAAAAATATTATTAAAATGGATGATATTATTATTTTTTGTTAGTCTTGATACATAATATACTTTATTTTTTGTTAGTCTTGATTATTAAAAAAACATCATTTAAAATTTTATTTCGGTTTATATAATTATAGTCTTGATAATAATTTATTATATTGTTTGCAAATGCTCCCCTAATTGACATATAAAGTATGTCAAAATTTATATATAATGCTTTTGAAAAATAAAGCAATTAATATATAAAACATCGATATATATATATATAAGGAAGTGCCTGAAACAACGTTTTGCTAACAAGGTTGAAGACTTTCTCAATTTTGCGAGAGTGCAGAAAATTGTCGAAGATGAAGGGGAATGAGATGTCCATGTTGTTTATGTCGATGTTGACGATTTAAAAGTGAAGATGAAATAAGAGTGCATTTATATGCAGATGGATTTATGCCTAACTACTGGATTTGGACTAATCATGGGGAAGAGTCTCCGGCGGCGCCTAATACTAGTACATGTGTGGAGAATAACATAGGTCCTTCAAGTAGTACTAACATGTTAGGTATAGATTATTATAACTATCAACACTTTGAGGTGATGAATGATATGATTTCGGATGCTGTTGGGGTTAATTTGTCATTCAATGAAGATCAATATGACGATATCGATGGACTTCCGAATGAAGAAGTTTAGAGATTTTATGGTATTTTGAAAGAGACAAATAAACCGTTGTTTGAAGGATCTCCAAACTCAATGTTATCAATGTGTATTAGAATATTAGGTCTAAAGTCTCAATTTCATGTTCCTGATTTAGCTTTGGATTTGATGACTAAAATGATGCTAAACGCAACACCTGTTAGAGATGGTTTGCCGCAAAAGTTATTACGATGCTAAACGGTTAGTGTCAAAGTTAGGATTAGGTGTCAAGAGGATTGATTAGTGTTAAAGGTTGCATGTTGTATTATGACAATGAATTTGGTATGAATGATGCTAACTTAGTTGAATGTAAGTTTTTTCAACAACCAAGGAATCACCAAAGGAATAACTCTAGGGTAAGTAAGGAAAAATCAATTTCTAGGAAAGAAATGTTTTACCTACCTATTGTATCAAGATTGCAGAGAATGTTTGCATCAATACAAACTGCAGGAAAGATGACGTGGCATTATGAGAATAGAAGAAATTCAGGTGAGTTGCGACATCCGTCTGATGGTAAGGCATGGAAACACTTTGATCAAATGCATCCTGATTTTGCGTCAGATCCACGCAATGTAAGACTTGGATTATCCTCAGATGGATTTACGCCTTACATACAAGCATCGTCTACTCCTTATTCTTGTTGGTCGGTTATTGTTACTCCTTACAATCTTCCTCTTGATATGTGTATGTCTAAACCTTATATGTTCTCAGCTGCTGTGATGCCAGGTCCTTCTAATCCTACAACTGGTATTGATATTTTTTTACAACCTTTGATTGACGATTTGAAGAGGTTGTGGAGTGGTGTCTTGACATATGATATTGCTCGGAGAGAAAATTTTATAATGAGAGTTGCATTGATGTGGACAATTAATGATTTCCCCGCTTATGGGATGTTGTTAAGATGGGGCACCCATGGTAAATTAGCTTGTCCTATTTGTATGGAAGATACAAAAGCATTTACTTTAAAATTTGGCAGGAAGGCATCGTGGTTTGACTCGCATCGTAGGTTTTTACCTGTTGATCATGCATTTAGAAGGAACAAAGCTGCATTTATGAAGGGCTATACAGAAAGTCTAGGACCCCCGCTTAAATTGACATCAGAACAAGTTTGGAATAAAGTAAAAGATATGCCAAAGGTACATGTTGTTAATGGTGTGGCTTGTAAACCACAAGGTTATGGACAATAGCACAATTGGACAAAAAGATGTATTTTTTGGGATCTACCATATTGGAAAGATAATCTTTTGAGACATAATCTCGATGTTATGCATATCGAGAAAAATTTCTTTGACAACATATTTAATACTGTGATGAATGTGAAAGGGAAAACAAAAGATAATGACAAAGCTAGAAAAGACATAGGTACATATTGTAGACGACCAGATTTGTTGTTGGTGGAACAAAACGACAAGACCCTAAAACCTCGTGCGAATTACACTTTATCTACTAATGAAGCCAAATTTGTTTATCATTGGATCAAAGAGCTGAAGACGCCTGACAGTTATTGTTCTAATTAGGCAAGATGTGCTGATGTGGAAAATGGGAGGATGCATGGGATGAAAAGTCATGATTGTCATATATTTTTAGAGTGTTTACTTCCTATTGCCTTTTGTGCTTTACCGACATGTATTGAACCCACTTATTGAAGTGAGTCAATATTTCAAGAATTTGTGTTCTTCAACACTCATTGATAAAGATCTCATCAAGATGGAAAATGACATTCCGATCATTCTATGTAAGTTGGAGAAAGTATTTCCTCTAGGGTTTTTTGATTCCATGGAGCATCTCTCAGTGCATCTTGCAAGTGAAGCTAGACTTGGTGGACCAGTTCAATATAGATGGATGTATCCATTTGAAAGGTGATATATACATATACATGAAGCTTATTACACATCTCTTTTTATATTATAGGTTCATGGGTTATTCAAAACAGTCGGTGAAAAATAAAGCTAGAGTTGAGGGCTCAATTTGTTCATCTTACTTACACCGTGAAACAACACACTTTTGTTCTCATTATTTCAACAACAAAACATTGTCACTAGTTAACAGAAGAAACGCTACTGATAGTATTATACGTCATCCACATGCTTTATCAGTTTTTTGCTTGTCTGGTCATCATGATGGTAGGGATTTTCCGATTTTCTGGCCAAGTGACAAAGTATTTAATGCGGCGCATGTTCATGTTTTGATTAATTGCACTGAAGTTAAACCATACATTGAGTACGTTTTAAATTCTTCTTCTTTTTTTATTATATTTATATGATTAAATTGATATTCACTATATATATGGTCATCGATCATAACATTTTAAACTACAGGACAATCATCTGTTGATATACATTCAAATTTCCCATTATGGTTTCAACAACAAGTACATCTCGAGGAACAAACTCCTATCAACATCCACTTGAGGCACTTATCTATGGGCCTGAGTAGAAGTTTCAAAGAATGGCACACTTATTACGTCAATGGATACAAATTTCACACTGAATCTTGGACCGAAGGAAAAGAAACAATTAATAGTGGTGTTTGTATGAAAAGTGTGTCTGATAGTGGTGTAGTTGAAGATTTATACGGCGTAATTGAGCATATTTACCAAATTGACTATACGTTCGTAGATTATGTGAAAAAAATGTTGTTTTACTGTAAGTGGTTTGATCCATCATGTAGATGAACTAAGATCAATTTGATATCCAATACTGTAGACATTCGTATGAGCAAAAAATATCCATAATTTGATCCATTTGCCCTGGCCCATAATGTAAGACAAGTGTATTATGTTCCTTATCCATCAACTATCAGAAGCAAACAAGGTTGGTGTGCTGCAATCAAAACAAGACCAACGAGTGGAATAGAAGAAGTTGAAGCAGGTCAAAATGAAGAAGTTGCATATCAAATGGATGTCAAATGGATGAAATGTCAAATTTGGATCATGTGATTGGAGATGAGACTATTAGTCAACTTTGTCATGAGTCAACATTGGAGAAAAAGTTGATGAACAAGAAATAGAAGAATTAGAGAATGATGAAGGCAGTGACTTTATTCATTCATCAAATGACGACAACGATGATGACAATGACAAAGACAATTAATTAATTACGCATTATATGTGTGTGTATATATATATATATATATATATATATATATAATATTTTATTGTAATGTGAATTAATTACGCATAGTTTGGAAATATGAGGAATATCCAAAACATCACGTGGTAATGTTTGGAGTGCTTTGTGGAGGAAATAGAACACATATGCTTACAAACAGAAGAGAGAAAAAGCAAAGATTAATAGAGCATCTGAGAGGGGTACCAGTACTCATAAGGGAGGTTCCATGTCTGCTGGAGAAATTAAATATTATATGGTAATTACTATTTATAATATATATCTATTAATTTATATTCAATTAATAATCACATTTCACCAACTTATAAACTTGATATTAATTTAATATTTTAGGAAAAGAAACTTGGAAGGGAGGTCACTCAGGCAGAGATACATCGCTATCTTCATGTTAATCCAGAAACAAATGAGTATACTGATGGATTATAAAAAATGATTCAGGTAATTATTATATGTTAATTAGTCCTCTAAATTATTATATATTAATTATTAACTATTTTAATTTTTAATTTTTTTAGTTTTTATATAGGAACAACTTCAACAACTCATGAAAGAATGGGATGATCATCAAGCTACTCTTCCTCCTGCTCAGCGAGCTGGTCTAGTGCAGCGGAAACAATATGAGACCGCAAGTTTTATGAACATCAGTGGTGGCAAGTACAAAGGGCGTGTGCTGGATGCCGGTAGTTTATCATCAACATTTGTGAAAGTTCCAACAGACTATATTCAGACTGAGACGTCTTCTTCTTATGCTAGTACGGATCAATCTCATCGTTCATCGATAGATAATCTTGACCATTTAAAAGACCAATGGGCAAGTGAGTAAGAAGAAAAGACACAACAGCTGATACAAGCAACAATTGATAAATTGAATGACAAATGGAAACAAAAGTTTCAAGAGCAGCAACAGTAGTTTCAGCAGCAACAACAATTTCAACAACAATAATTTTCATTTCCTCCTGTGTTTCATCAGCAATTCCCGCCTCGACCTCAATACTTGCATCAACAACCACTATTCCAGTAGCAACAAAATTACTCTCAATACTCCCAGCGGCAGCAACCGCCTCCAAATTTTCAATAGTAACACCAGGATCCTCCGAACTCTGCCTTCCAATAACAACAACAGCTAATGTTTCAGCAACAACAATATTTTCATAATTCTCAATATGTTCCGTCATCTTCAGATCAACTTCCTTAACCTCAACCAGATCAAACTGCATACCGACCAACTATGCCAACAGTTGGCTTGATCAGACCAGATTTAAATCAACCTCAACCAACTATGGCTCCTCCTTCTACTAGTGGTGGTGTAATTGAAGATGAAATCCAATTTCAAACCATGATGTCTCCTACAACACAAATTAATAATACTTTTGAGGGACTTCTGTCGTCGGGTAACATTGTAGGAAATAATGATGGTGGGAGTGGAGCTTATCAGAGGAATTATTATGAGGATTGATGTATTTGAATAATTTCATAATTTTATTTTTGGGTTGTATGAACACATGTTTATCTTGTCCTAGTTAATTATTGTGTGTTTAATTTTTGGTTTATAAGACATTATTTATTAATTTTGGAATATTTTATTTGATTTGGTAGTAATTACTTTAATTATTATTAATATTATATTTTTATATATAATAGTTATTTTAATTTTTAAATTTAATTTTTATTTAAATTTAAATTTAATTTTAATTTAAATTAATCTTTAATTATAATTATAATTTAAATATTATATTTTAAATTTAATTTAAATGAGAATTAAATTGTAATATTATATTTTTAATTTAAATTTTTAATTTATATTGATATTAGTTTATTATATATTAAATTAAATTTATATTGATATTATATTTTAAATTTAATTATAATATTGTAATTTAAATTTAAATTTAAATTTATATTAATTTATTATATATAATATTATTTTTTAGTATTTATTTCGAATTTAAAAAATAATTTGTTAATAAAGTTAATATTTTGTGGCGGCTTAAGCCCTCACAAAATATTTATTTATTTAATCTGGAACATCCTTTGTGGCGGCCTAAACCCTCACAAAGGGAAGCATTTGTGGCGGCCTAGGCCCCCACAAAGGCTTAACTTTTTAATATCAGCTTATCCTTTGTGGCGGCCTAAGCCCTCACAAAGTGAGACATTTTTGGCGGCCTATGCCCTCACAAAGGCAGGCGTTTGTGACGGCCTTTGCCCTCACAAAGGACAACGTAATTTTCACACTTTATGGCCGTTTTGGCCGCCATAAAGGTTTGTGACCACCTTATTCGTGGCTGCCTAAGGCCGCTACAAATGTCTACTTTGTGGCTGCTTTTTCCTCTTTGTGAGGGCTTTTGGCCCTCACAAAATCCATGTTTTCTTGTTGTGACAAGTTTGGTTTTCACAAACAAGCAGAAACCATAAAAAAAACAAAACTGATATATTGGATGTATTGATTTCATTGCTCAATTATCTTATTTATATTGTGTTATATGACAAACAGATCAACCTTAAAAAGTCAAAGCAAGTTGAGGATACTACAGGTTTACCAAAACCAGAGGAAGCAGATGCAGACAAACCAAAAGATGACAAATATTTAAAGAATGAATCTAATCAAGTTAGAATTGTCAAGATAAGTTAGAAGGAATATATGGATTGAAGTATAAGACACCTCATCTCATTGGACGTGCAGGTGATCCTTTGAGGATCATATCATCATTAAAAGATACCACTTTGTTTGGATCACTCTCATCCATTGAGGCTACCACTATTGATGAATTTAATAGTTATGATGGACATATTTTTGCAATGCAAGAAGAGTTAAATGAATTTAATAGGAATGATGTTTGGGATCTAGTAGCTAGACCAAAGAAGCACATTATTGGAATCAAGTGAGTTTTTAGAAACAAGATAAATGAAAAAGGTGAAGTGGTCAGAAACAAGCACTAGTAGAAAATTGGGTTTTTAATTCAGCAGATTTAAGTCGTTTACGTGCCATCAGACTTAACAAATAAGGTGGAGGTATATTTAAGTCGGTTGCCCATATAAACGAGTTAACAAAATGAGGCGGTGACAATTTTGTAAATATTTAAAACTTGTTTAATGCGGTTATATTGATAACCAACTTAAGGATAAAACTCTTGTTTAATGCAGTTATATTGATAACTGACTTAAGGATAAAACTCTTGTTTAATACGATTATATTGATAACCGACTTAAGGATAAAACGTCATTTAATAAAATGAGACGGTGACAATTTTGTAAATATTTAAAACTTGTTTAATGCGGTTATATTGATAACCGACTTAAGGATAAAACACTTGTTTAATGCGGTTATATTGACAACCGACTTAATGATAAAACGTCATTTAATAAAATGAGGCCGTGACAATTTTGTAAATATTTATGCCATTTAATAAAATGAGGCGATGGCAATTTTGTAAATATTTAAAACTTGTTTAATACGGTTATATTGATAACCGACTTAAGGCAGGTTAAAAAAATAAAAGATGTCGTGTATTTAGCGTTTTATCTTCCTGCTCCCATAACATCTGCGCTCTAAACCTCTTCTTTCTATTCCTAACATCTATATCGTGAATCACTTACAACTTGGATTCGACTTTACAACCGTTGCCGTTTTATCGTCATCACTTCATCAATTCATTAAGACAAGTTTGATTCTCAAGCTAAATTACATATTTACATATTTCATTTTTTAGAAATTTCATTTCTTAGAATTTGTGTGTGGACATAATAGGGAGCAAAACAGTAGTATTTTATATAGAAAGCATATAGATAATAAGGTGTAAACTTATAAACGTAGTATTTTATTTTAAGTATTAAAGACATTAGACATGAATATTTTTAGGGTGGGTTTGTTTTAGAATGGAGGGATTGCAACCTATATGTACACGTTGTTACGGAACACACGCTCTTTTGTTTAATCTAAATCAATTAAGTTTGCCCTTTTATTTTTTGGCTGAAAAACACTCTTCAATAAAACAATTAAAAAATATACAATAACAATAATATTCTACGTAGAAAGGCAGATAAGGTACTCTTTAACAAAACTATTAAAAACTATACAATAACAATAGCATTTTATATAGAAAGGCAAATAAGGTACTCTTTAACAAAACAACTAAAAAATATACAATAATTTTATGTATAAAGGAAGATCAGGTACTCTTCAACAAAACAATTAAAAAATATACCATAACAATAGCATTTTAGATAGAAAGACAGATAAGGTGTAAACTTTACAAATGTAGTATGTTATCTATTAAATCTATAAGTAATAGCTCTTACCATTGATGCATAGGAAAATTAATTAATTTTGAAATACATAAAAGAAATTCATTAAACTAATACACTTGAAAATGTATCATATTTGAACTATTTCAAATGGAAGTGTCTCATTTAAAATATTTCAATTATTTTGTGTTGTAAATTAATTGGAAGTTTCCCATTAAAAATATTTCAATTATTTTGTGGTTATAAATTTCATAGGTACTTAGATATTCACAAAATAATAACAATAAAAAAGAAAACAATAATATACTATTAGATTATTCTTAGCTATTATGAATACGATACTTTAGGACAATAAATAAAAAGTAAACTATATATTTCCTGAATAATAAAATTGTTTTAGTTTTAATCTTTACCTTAAACTTTACGGTTATTTATTTTTAACAGAAGTAGTTATGGATCGTAGTAGGATGAATGCTAATCGTTTAAGTGAAGTGTATCAGAAAGGTGTGGAAGAATTTTTAGAATTTGCTTTAAAAAAACTTCCCAAAAATGAAGGAAAGTTTTATTGTCCTTGTGTTAAATGTTTAAATGGAAATCGGTTACAATTTGAAGAAATTAGAAATCATCTTATTTGTTATGGAATATGCCAAATTTATACAAAATGGATATGGCATGGTGAATTGTTAAACATGACAAATGTATTAGAAAGAGAATAACTTCGTGAAGATATGGACAATCGGCTTGAGGATATGATTCTTGATATTGGACAAGAGTCTTTTCAGCGTGCACATGTTTTTGATAGTTTGTGCAACGACAAAGAAGAGGCTTTGTATTCGGGATGCACTAACTTCACACGGTTGTCTGCGTTGCTGAGATTGTTCAACTTGAAAGCGAGAAATGAATGGACAGACAAAAGCTTCACGGAACTGCTTGAGTTGTTGTAAGAAATGCTTCCTGAAGATAACACATTACCAAACCATTATTATGATGCAAAGAAGATATTGTGTCCAATGGGTATGGAGTATAAGAAAATACATGCATGTCCTAATGATTGCATACTATACCGAAATGAGTTTGAAGAGTTGAACCAATGTCCCGTGTGTGGGTTATCACGCTATAAAGTGAAGGATGGTGATTCCAATTGCGATCAAAGCACAATAGGTCCTCCTACAAAGGTTTTATGGTATCTTCCAATAATTCCAAGGTTCAAACGATTATTCGTTAATGTCAATGATGCAAAGAATATTAGATGGCATGCTGATGAGAGACAACGTGATAGACAACTTCGTCATCCAGATGATTCATTACAATGGAAGAAAGTTGATGAATTGTATCCTGAATTCGGGAATGAGCCAAGAAATCTTAGACTTGGACTTGCCACAGATGGAATGAACCCATACGGTAACTTAAGTAGTAACCATAGTTCATGGTCCGTTCTCTTAATTATCTACAATCAACCTCTTTCAATTTGCATGAAGCGCAAACACATTATGTTATCTATGATGATTTCGGGTCCAAGGCAACCTGGAAATGACATAGATGTTTATCTAAGTCCATTGATTGAAGACTTGAGAATTCTTTAGGAGGAAGCAGTTGAAGTGTTTGATGGTTATTCTTGTGATTATTTTAAAATGCATGCAATGTTATTTTGCACCATCAATGATTTTCCTGCGTATGGAAACTTGAGTGGTTATAGTGTTAAGGGACATAAAGCGTGTCCTATATGTGAAGAAGACACATCCTACCTCCAATTAAAACATGGAAGGAAGACTGTTTACATTGGACATCGGAGATTTCTTAAACCTAATCACCCATATCGTAGGTTGAGAAAAGCGTTTAATGGAGATCAGGAGAATCGAATTGCTTCAAAAGCATTAACTGGAGAGCAAAATTATCAAAGGTTGAAGGATGTCAATGTTAAATTTGGAAAGAATAAAAAAAATCCATTGAGAAAAATGTATGGAAGAAGAGGTATGTGTTCTTTAATCTTCCTTATTGGTCCAGTCTAGATGTTAGACATTGTATTGATGTGATGCAGGTGGAGAAAAATGTGTGTGATAGTGTAATTGGAACACTTCTCAACATTCCAGGAAAAACAAAGGATGGATTGAATGGTCGTTTAGATATGGTTGAGATAGGTATATGACAAGAATTAGTTCCACAATCATCAGATAAGCGAATGTATTTGCCTCCGGCTTGTCATACCTTATCAAAATATGAGAGAATACTTTTTTTGTGAGACTCTAAGGGGCATAAAAGTGCCAACGGGATATTCTTCAAATGTGAAGAGTCTTATCTCAATGAAAGATCTAATATTAGTTGGTTTAAAGTCTCATGATTGCCATGTATTAATGCAACAACAACTACCAGTGGCTATTCGTGGAATATTGCCTAAAAAAGTGATAGATGTTTTAACTAGGTTGTGCTTATTCTTCAATGCCATATTTAGCAAATGCATTGATCCTAAAAAATTAGATGAGTTGGAAGATTAAGTTGTTATTATTTTGTGCCAACTGGAGATGTATTTTCCTCCTTCTCTTTTTGACATTATGGTTCACTTAATTGTTCATATAGTGAGAGAAATTAGATTATGTGGTCCTGTTTATTTAAGGTGGATGTATCCAATTGAGCGACGCATGAAGATCTTAAAAGGGTATGTGAAGAATCCAAATCGTCCTGAAGCATATATTGTTCAAAGGTACATCGCAGAAGAAGCTATTGAGTTTTGTTCAGACTATATGTCAAAAGCGGATACTATAGGAGTTCCTAAGTCTCGTCATGAGGATAGTTGCATAGGTAAGGGCATACGAGGTTTAAAACTTAAGAGCATTAGGCGTGAGGAATTACTTCAAGCACATTTGTATATATTGAATAATACTGAGGAGGTTCAACCTTACCTTTCTGCTCACAAAAATATTGTCAGGAAAAAAATCCTCGGATGAATGAAAAATGGTTGTTGAATGAGCATAACAAGACTTTCTTAAAGTGGTTTAAAGAAACCATTTTAACCGATAATACATGTTCTGTTACATAAAAATGGCTAGCAGATGGGCCTAATTTTGATGTCATAACTTGGAACGGCTACGATATAAATACTTTTACCTTCTATACAAAGGCTCAAGATGACAAAAGTACATTGCAAAACAGTGGAGTTATGGTTGTTGCTGAGTCAATGCACTTTTCAAGTTCAAAAGATAAAAATCCTGTTGTGGCATCAATATCTTACTTTGGGATCATTGAAGAGATTTGGGATGTCGATTTTATTAAGTTTAAAGTTCCTGTTTTTAAATGTAAATGGATTGACATAAACAATGGGGTTAAAATTGATGAATTTGGTTTTACATTGGTAGACCTTGAAAAAGTAGCTTATAAGGATGAGCCATTTATTATGGCATCTCAAGCAAGACAAGTGTTTTATGTTAGTGACCCATCTAACAAAAAGTGGTCGGTGGTTCTCCAAGGTAAAAACATCTATGGACATGATGAAAGTCCATGTTCACTACCAGATATTTATGAGACTCCTTCTTTCTCACAACAAATACCTGGTTTCATAGTGGAAAATATAGAGGACGATGTGTATGCCACTCGTGATGATCATCAAGAAGGGATATGGGAGAATATTCAAACATGACAATTTTAGGAAATAAAGCGGTACAATATCATAGTTTTGTATAAACTTTGCTTTGTTTATAATTTTTTACTTGCAATAGTGTCATCCTTATATGATAATTTATCTATAACGTCATGTTATTTATTCATTATTTTGAATTTTGAATTGTTACTGACCATAATTATATATTTTTTAAACAGAGACACAAGGGTGATCTCTCAGCTTCTTCACAAAATGGATCAAATTCTAACTCTACCCAAAAAAAGCGTAGACGCGATACAAGGATGACAAAGTTGTTACATAAGTGTAAGGATGGTGATAAGTTATCAATTGATTTTGATCAATCAACTAGACTACCTATAGGTGATAACAGGAAAGCTTTCATTGGTCATGTGGCTTCCCTTGCTCGAGACAAAGTCAGTATTTTAACCAATGAATGGGATGAAGTACATAAAGATGTAAATAAAAAAATTTGGGCAACAATCGATGTAATTTTAATTATCTTTGTTATTATTATACTTAATTATAGTATTGTTGTACACTAACTATTATATTTGTTGTGTAATGTAGGAAAAATGGAATGTTCCTAATAATAAATTTATTAAAAAGAAATGTTTTCAATATATGGGTGAGCGTTGGAGGGCATTTAAAGCTACATTAATAAGGAGATACTTAAATAATGGGGACCTGAGTCATAAATCTCCTGTTGATGTATATCCTTTTATTGATGATGAAATATGGCAAGCGTTCATTAAGACGAGAGAGGATCATTCCTTTCAGGTTAGTTGTATATATGATTTGATTGTTCTTTCTAATATTTTAGTATTATATTTAATTGGTTTGTTATTTACAACAGGAGAAAAGAAAGAAGGCACAAATGATTCAATCTTTTAATAAGTACCCCCACAAATTGTCTCGTGGGGGATATGCATTGCTAGAGAATAAAATGATTCAAGAGAAATTAAAAGAAAGACAAAAATTAACTGGAGATTCAGAAGTTTCACCTCCATCTCCACCATCGCGCCATGAGATGTGGAAGAGAGCCCGACAAACACCATCAGGAGAGTACACATCAGAAGAAACTCGTCTTATTGTTGAAAAAATTGTAAGTAAATATGTAATTCTAATTTCTTAAATACATATTTATGCATAGTAGGCCTAATATATTTTAAATTGTAAGTTTTAGGATTCTCTTGTGGAACAAACATCTCAAGGAAACTTCCATCCCAAAGGACGTCAAGATATTTTGACGGAAGCTATTGGGCGACCAGAACACCCTGGTCGTGTTCGGACAGTTGGTAGTGGTGTGGGGATTGGCCAATACTTTGGATCACATTCTCGTCCATTCTCTACTCCACCTATTATGAGTAGCGATCAAATAGAGATCATAAAAGCAGAGCTTACTAAGGTGATTAGAGAGCAAGTGATGCAAGATATATCATCTATGGTTTTCTCTAAACAAAATAATAATTTCCCAATTGGCTCTCCTAATACCACTTTACATGCAAGCACAAAAGGTAGTTGTTCTGGTGTGCCACATATACTAGATGAAGAGGACGATATCCCATAACATTGTGAATTATATATTGATAGACATACTCATATTGTGGCATATGCTGATGTGTTCAAGTTAGGATCCACTATACACAATCAACTTCTAAATAATGATATGGTGAGGGTTGTGGTTACGAAGGTGCTAGATGCAAATGCTCAAGTACCTATGCCCACAGATGAGGTGTCAACAGTTGGTCAATCCCCCAACAATTTTATTGAATGGCCAAAAAGACTCTTGCGACCTGTTTCTAATAAGGTATTCATTACACATAATTTTTTTATGTACTTAAATACTTGAGTCCTTTTAATTATGTTGGCTAATATAATATTTTAATAGTTTAGGCTGTTGAGGTATCAAAGAAAGATGATATTCCACCAAAAAGACAAAACTTTCAACTAAATTTAGTTGAACAATTGATGGTAATGACAATGAAAATGTCAAAGCCTTTAGAATTTAAGTTGGAACATGGTGGAACTAGTATTTTTTTCCTTCCATTGAAAGATGTTATAGAGTTGTGTATGGGTAAAGAAGAGATATGCATCACCATTTTACAAGTTTGGCTAACGTAAGTATGTTTTATTTGTAAATTTTGTCAATTTATGAATTTCATTTATAATGAAAATTAAGTTTCATATCTTAGGTATCTACATCGTCGTTGTATTAACTTAGGAAAGAGTGAAATGTATGGATTTATTGATCCTTGTTTCATCCAAAGTGAAAATGATTCAACTAATGCTCAAGTCCACATTCAAAAGAAGTTGTACGAGGAAAAAAGAACTTGTTACCTAGCACCTTATCTCATAAAGTAAGTATTTTCTATTATAGTCATCGTTTATAATAGAGAAAATTGAATTTAACATATATTTAATTGTGTATTGTAGTCGTCATTGGCAATTGCTTATTATCAATCCAAAGGAGCGCAATATAGTCTTTATATGTTCATTGGGAAGGAAGCCAGATAAAAAAATATGTCACATTGTTGATTTGTAAGTATTTCATTTATTTATATTGTTCATAAGTATTGTAATATGTTTTATAACACAATTTCAATAATTATTTTTATTTTGTAGAGTTTTCGAAGGTTATTATAAGGTGCTTTCCTATAGTAAGTTGTTTAAAAATAAATAACTTCATTTATAATATTATAAAAGTTTTATGCATTTAACATTTTTTTTTGTGATTTCAATTTTAGAGTCAAAGACAAGCTTCAAATTATGAGTGTGGCTATTATGTCATGTTACATATGTTGAACATTGTAACAGTTGGTATTGTTGATTTATGGATGCAAGTACGTAAATGTCTTAAAATATCATTCCCTTTAGGCTTTTTCAGCATCTAAATATAAATGTGAAATTAAAGTTAGGAGCGGAAAAAAATCAGCAATAAAATATACATATCAATTAAACATACATTTCAATTAATTAAATATACCTTATCGAGGGCAACAAGATGTGTGGGCCATGCCATAACTACCAATTGCTTCGCCCAAAAACTTCATATCTCCATCGTTGTCCGGTATCGACAACAGTGCAGTTGGTTCCAAATCAATAATTGGTGATACTTTGACATGGCCCGCAGGGATCGGTGTATTGTGCAATACTTCTGCCGAAGTATTGTACAATTTTCATTTTCCGACCTTCAAATGAGTAGGGGAGGATAAGTATAGCACGCCTGGAGAGACACCCTAAATCAATGGTTAAAACATAAGTATGGTTAATATATAAGTATATTTAATACATAAGTAAGTAACTAATTACCTCAGGAAGACTTTTGAGACCGATGTTGCAACTCGCGTTTTCACTCTCCATTTGGAGCTGATCCGGGAGTTGCTTGTCTTTGTTCGTCTTCACCAAAAGTGCCACTTGCTCTATAAGGAGTTTGAGCTTCTCTAATACTTCCTCATTGGAAGGACTTTGGCGCTTCTCTTGAGAAAAATAGCTTTTAGGAGTTACGCCAAATCATTTCCCCTTAACCCGACCGGAATACTCAAGAACATTAAACACTTTACCCATAATGTCCCTGCAACTAGCCTTGTTGCCCTCTTGATTTTCAGAACTTTGTTCGATAGTCTCCTAAAATACATGTAGGATTAAAAAGATAAGTTCAATATCATTTTTAAAATACAATATTAAAAAATATTCAAGTGATAAAATACAATATTAAAAAATATTAAAGTGATAATATACTTACACAATGTTCTATTACATTTTGGACATTTTCATTGTCAACCACTCCGTCTTTATTTACACGAGCTTCCTTCCACAATATATGACGACCCAACGGTTGATCGGATTGGGTGTCTTGTCGCTATTCGTTAAGATCATAAACAAAATATTAGTTAGAAACTATAGTTTATAATACAAATTACTTCATTATATAAAAGTGATGTTTAATTACTTACAAGTTTTTGCTCAAGACGTGCATGTCCCATATGTGATTTTTTGTATGGGTGCGTCGGATTTCTTGCCCTTTCGCGATTTGCCTTACTTATATTCTATATAAAAAAAATAGCAATCGTGTAAAAATTTAAAATACGCTACGAATATGAATAATAAAACACAAATGCTAATAAATTAATCGCTTACGACAAACGCGGGGTCCGAACGTTTGGATACAAATGCACTCCATTCATCATTTGATATATAATGTTTATATATTCTTGGAGCTTCAACATTTGTATTTCCTTCTCTATCTTTTAGATAAAAATTAGAGAGGTGAGATCTAAATCCCCGGTGGATTTTCCCAGCAACTCTCAACACGTAACTCTTTCTCCCATCATCAAGAACAAAAGAAGTCTGCAAGCGAAATAAAGATATAGTTTGAGTAAAGCATTTCAATGAAAAAAATTATAAATGACAAAAGAGTGGATCAAAAAAGTTACTTGAATGTCATTCTATAGTATATCTTTAGCATCCTTCAACGTCTTATCTCTCCAATCATCAACCGTAATTGGGATATTTTGACGAACAACAGCCCCAATGCAACTTACAAACATGGAGCTGTTGGGGTCAATTGGCTTACCACTCTCATTCCATCCAACCTAATAAACTCATATAGTAAGTACATGCTATTAAAAAAAGATAAAATATAAACAGTAAATAGAGTATAGTATACCTCAAATTTAATTCCATTGCTCCTTGCTTTAATGACCTTTTGCATTATAGTTGCACCACGTTTGACTTCATTTTCGTAAGTCTTAGTGTTGACAACTTCTTCATTTTGACATTCTAAATCTTTTGATGTATCCATTTATCTACAACAAGTTCAACATGCAATTTAGTATAACTTCAACAAGCTCAACATGCAGTATTCTACGTACATATCATTATCAGTATATCTTAAACAAGCTCAACATGCATTTTAGTGATTACAAAAAATTAATAACATCAATACCTGAATAATGAGGGTTCGAAGAAATACGAAATGTGAAGAAAAAGAGGGTTCGCAGAAAGTTCGCAGAAATACGGTTCGTAGAAATATGGTTTGAAGAAATACGTAATGAGAGTTAAGTATTTCAATTAAAAGATATTGTGTGCAATGAGAGAGATGATCATGGATGGAAATAAGGTTTGAAATGAAGGAGATGATCATGGAAATAAGGTTCTTAATGGAAGAGATGATAGGGTTTGCAAAGGAAGAGAAGAACGATGAAGGTTGAGATGATAGTGAAGTTTACGTAATGAAGAGAAAACTGAAGCGGTTTACTGTTATATATAAAACCCTTTTACAGCGCATTTGTATAAGCCTTTTACAGCGCTTGTTAGAAAAGCGCTCTAAAAGGCCAAAACCTTTTATAACGCTTGTTTGAAAAGCGCTCTAAAAGGCCTCGTTATATAATTTTTAAAAAGGCTCTTTTACAGTGTTTTTTTCCAATAAGCGCTGTAAAAGACCTCCTTGTTTTCTAATATTATATGAATGTTTTTTTTTAAAGCCTTTTACAGCGCTTTTTGGAAAAGCGCTCTAAAAGGCCTCCTTATGTTATTTTAAAAAGGCTCTTTTACAACGCTTATTTGAAAAAGCGCTGTAAAAGACCTCCTTGTTTTCTAATATTATACGAATGTTTTTTAAAGGCTTTTACAACGCTTGTTGGAAAAGTTCTCTAAAAGGCCTCCTTATGTTATTTTAAAAAGGCTCTTTTACAACGCTTATTTGAAAAAGCGCTGTAAAAGACCTCCTTGTTTTCTTATGTTATATGAATGTTTTTTTTAAAGCCTTTTACAACGGTTTTTCATATAAGCGCTCTAAAAGGCCTCCTTATTTTATTTTTAAAAGGGTCTTTTACAGCGTTTTTTCAAATAAGCGCTGTAAAAGGACTCATTGTTTTATTTTTCTATTTAAGGCTCTTTTTCAGTTCAGTTCAGTTCAGTTCATGTAAATTACTAATTTATATTCAGTTCAGTTCATGTAAATTACTAGTTTATATTAAATTACATGAACTTAGTATAAAAAACTCAAATCAAGCTAAATATAAGCAGAAAATAAATTAATCAGAAAATTAAATACATGGCTGGTTATATAAAACAAATGTTCAAACAATTAAATTTACATTCACTCAGTTGAGATTACATGGCTTATATAAGACAATTAAACATGTACATTAAGATGCCCTTCTTCTTTTCCTTGTGGGATTCACATTTGTTTGTCCATTTACAATACGTAACGATGGATTAATCCAAATTCCCTTGTCATGATCATCTCTAAGATATAAACCATCATCAGTTGAATCAATTTCATGTGGTTGTTGTGATGTTGCGAATAAAAGATCATTACCAACATCTTCATCATTATTTTTATCATCACTTATTTTATTGGTCGATAGGACAACATACCATTTATCATCAGAAGGATCAGTGACATAAAACACTTGTTGAGCTTGCGACGCTAAAATAAAATGCTCGGCTTTGTATCCCACCCTATTAAAATCGACAAGCAAGAACCCTAACTCATCAATCTGAACTCCATTATTATTATCGACCCACTTGCAACCAAATATGGGAACACGAAACATTGTGTAGTCTAACTCCCATATGCGCTCGATAACCCCAAAATATGGGTTTTTGTCTTTTGCACTTGAGACATGCATCGCTTCAGCTACGAGAGTGACTCCACTGTTTTGCATAATGGTCTGATCATCTTGTTCTTTGGTATAAAATGTGTAGCCGTTAATAACATGTAAGAAAAGACATGTAAGCTCAGACCATTTGCTAGCCACCTCAATGTCTGTGAAATTGATCCGGGGTCTATATCAAACTTTGACTTTATGTGATTTTTTAACCATGTTATAAAACATCGATTGTGCTCTCGAGTTATCCAATTTTGATTCCTATTCATGTTCAAACGAGACAAATGATCCATGTGTATTGTAACATATGGTTGAACCTCATCATCATTGTAAAGAACATACAATTGTGCCTGCTCCCATTCTGTCCTTGATATAGTCAATAGTCTCCTTCCAATTATCCCTTCTCCTGATATTCTTCCCGAATGACGAGACATGGGAAGCCCTGTGGATTCAACATTGGGCAAATATTCAGTACAAAATTCTGCAGCCTCTTCAACAATGTACCATTCCGCAATACAACCTTCTGGTCGACTTCTACTTTTTACGTAGCCTTTTAATATTTTCATATATCGTTCTATCGGATACATCCATCTCATATAATCTGGCCCACAAAGTTGTGTATCCTTAACCAGATGAACAGTAAGGTGAACCATTATATCAAAAAACGAGGGTGGGAAATACATTTCAAGCTCACACAAAGTAAAAACAATTTAATGTCGGTAAATTCTGAGGGTCGATCACTTTACTACAAATTTCCCTGAAGAAGAAACATAATCTAGTTAAGGCTCGTCGAACTTTTTCAGGTAAAATGGAACGTATACCTATTGGTAACAAATGCTCCATTAGAATATGACAATCATGGGTCTTCAATCCTTTTAACTTGAGGTCTTTCATACAAACCAAATTTTTAATGTTTGAAGAGTATCCTTCTGAAACTTTAACTTCGTGTAGAAATTTACATAAAATAATTTTTTCCTTTCTAGATAGAGTATGAGCGGCTGGAGGTAGATATGTGCGATTTCCTTTCTTTACGGGACCCAATTCATTTCTTATTCCCATATCGACCAAGTCCAATCTTGCGTTGATGCCATCTTTAGACTTTCCTGGAACATTGAGTAACATACTAATAACACTATCAAATACATTTTTTTCAATACGCATCACATCGAGGAAATGTCTTATATACAATGACTTCCAATATGGCAATTCAAAGAAAATTGACTTTTTCTTCCACCCAGTTTTGACCAGCTCTCCCGCAAAAGGTTTGCCAAATTTATTGGTCAAACCTTGTACTTTTTCATGTATTTGATATCCAGTCGGTGCTAAAGGAGCTTTACCTTCCTCTGATTTTCCATTGAATGCATTTCTCCACCCATAATACTGATGACATATAGGACATGCACACTGACCTTTAATGTTATATCTTGATAAATTACCATATGTTGGAAAATCATTAATTGTGTCGAACAACCTAGCCCTCAAATTGTAACATTCTTTCTTATACCCATCATAAACTTCCACACCTGTCTCCCACATAATTTTTAAATCTTCAATTAAAGGAGTCAAGTATACGTCGATATCATTCCCCGATTGTTTGGGTCCAGAAATTAACAAAGACAACATCATAAACTTACGCTTCATACATAACCATGGAGGTAGGTTATAAATCAACAAAATCACAGGCCACATGTTGTGTGAGATGCTTTGAAGATCATGTGGATTCATTCCATCAGTAGAAAGTTCAAGTCTTAGATTTCTTGACTCTATCCCGAATTCAGGATACTCGTGATCAATTTTTGCCCATTGTGGGGAATCTGCAGGGTGTCGAAACATTTCATCTCTAATTCTTTCATCTGCATGCCATGTCAAGTGTTTTGAATCTTCTTCACTACGATACATGCGCCTAAATCTTGGTATTATAGGAAAATACCACACGACTTTTAATGGAGTAGATTCTTTCTTCTTATATCGAGAGACATTGCATTTTGGACACGCCTTTAGTAATTCATATTCGTTTCGAAATAAAATGCAATCGTTAGGACACGCATGAATCCTTTCGTAACTCATGCCAATAGAGCACAAAATCCGTTTAGCCTCGTAGGTTTGACTGGGAAGTTGATTATCATCTGGCAACATATCTTTTAAGAGTGTCAATAATTCTGTGAAGCTTTTATCAGATCATCCATTACTCGCTTTTAAGTTGTACAACTTTAATATCGTCGACAGTCTTGTGAATTTAGTACAACTATTATATAATGTTTTCTCTGCATCACTCAACAAACTCTCAAACATTTTAGGACAATCTCGAAGATCTTCTTCAACTGCTTTTGCAATCTCCTCAACTTGGTTCGGCTCATATGTATCTGTATCGAAGTCAGTTGAAGCATATGTCGAACTATTCTCAAAATTAATGTTTCCTTTTTTTTTTTCTCACCATGTCTTATCCAACATGTGTAGCTTTGATCAATTCCATTACATACTAAATGTCCTTCCAATTCATCTTCTCTAACGCGTTTTCCAAAACAACATTTTAAACAAGGACAAACGACTCTATTTGGATCTTTTGCATTCTTCACTGCAAACTCTACAAACTCCTTCACTCCATTTTCATACTCTTTTGACAATCGATTGGAAGACATTCATTTCCGATCCATATGATATGACCTATATAAATGCAGTTTCAAAAATAATAAGCTACTGAAAAAGAAACCAATATCAAAACAGAACAAATTTCAAAAAGAAACCAATATCGACATATCTAATATCAACATATCTAATAACAATTTCAAAACAGAAAAGATTTCAAAACAGAACATATCAACAAATTTCAAAAAAAAGATTTAATATATAACAATTTATTAGTTTTCAATTATTAAAAAACTAAAGATTTTTTGATAAAAACAAATTAATAAATACCTGAGACAACGTAGATGGCCGCACAATACGTAGAGGATATGAGGGTTCCCAGAGTAGAGGTGATGAGGGTTCGTAAATTTGTTTTAATTTATTTAAAAGTAAATGATTTTTATTTAATGTGAATGAGTTTATAGCGCTTGTCAAATAAAACGCTGTATTAGGTAATTTAATTATTTGAAAGCGCATGTCGTTTATAGCGCTTGTGAAAAAAGCACTGTAATAGGTAATTTAATTATTCAGTATTGGATAAATATTCAATACAAAATTCAACAACTTCTTCGACAATATATCATTCAGCAATACAACCTTTTGGTCGACTTCTACTTTTTATGAACCCTTTTAATATTTTCGTATAGTGTTCTATCATATACATCCATCTCATATAAGTTAGTCCACAAAGTTGTGTCTCCTTAACAAGATGAATAGTAATGTGAATCATTATAACAAAAAACGAGGGTGGAAAATACATTTCAAGCTCAAACAAAGTAACAACAATTTCCCTCTGCAATGTCAGTAATTTCAGATGATCGATCACTTTACTACAAATTTTCCTAAAGAAGAAACATAATTTAGTAATGACTCACCGAAATTTTTTAGGTAAAATGGAACATATATCTATTTGTAGCAAATGCTCCATTAGAACATGACAATCAGGAGTCTTCAAAATTTTTAACTTGAGGTCTTTCATAGAAACTAAATTTCTAATGTTTGAAGAGTATCCTTCTGGAACATTAACTTTATGAAGAAATTTATATAAAACAATTTTCTCCTTTCTAGATAGAGTGTGAGCAGTTGGGGGTAGATATGTGCGATTTCCTTTCTTTGTGGGACTCAATTCATTTCTTATTCCCATATTGACCAAGTTCGATCTTGCATTAATGTCATCATTAGACTTTCCTATAACATTGAGTAACATACTAATAATAATATCAAATACTTTTTTTTCAATATACATCACATCGAGAAAAAGTCCTATATACAATAACTTCCAATATGACAATTCAAAGAAAATTAACTTTTTCTTCAACCCATTTTTGACAAGCTCTTCCGCAAAAGGTTTACCAAATTTATTGGTCAAACCTTGTACCTTTTCAAATATTTGATATCCAGTTAGTGCTAAAGGAGCAGTACATTTCTATGATTTTCCATTGGATGCATTTCTCCACCCACGATAATTATGACTAAAAGGTAAAAATCTACAATGTCCAAGAAATACATTCTTCTTACAATTTTTCATCCGCATGTACTCTCTTCACATATAGGACATGCACATTGACCTTTAATGTTATATCCTCATAAATTATCGTATGCTCGAAAGTCACTAATTGTGTCAAACAACATAGTCCTCAAATTAAAACATTTTTTCTTACACCCATCATAAACTTCCACACCTGTCTCCCACATATTTTTTAAATCTTCAATTAAAGGAGTCAATTATACATCGATATCATTCCCCGATTGTTTGGGTCCATAAACTAATAGAGACAACATCATAAACTTACGCTTCATACATAATTATGGAGATAGGTTATAAATCAACAAAATCACAGACCATATGCTATGTGAAATGCTTTGAAGACCGTGTGGATTCATTCCTTCAGTAGAAAGTGCAAGTCATAGATATCTTGACTCTCTCCAGAAATCATGATACTTGTTATCAATTTTTGCCCATTGTGAAGAATCTGCAGGGTGTCAAAACTTTTCATCTCTAATTATTTCATATGCATACCACGTCACGTGTTTTGAATCTTCTTCACTACGATAGTTGTGCCTAAATCTTGGTATTATAGGAAAATACCACACAACTTTCGCTGGAGTATATTTTTTCTTCATATATCGAGAAACATTGCATTTCATACATGCCTTCAGCAATTCATATTCGTTTCGAAATAAAATGCAATTGTTAGGACAAACATGAGTCCTTTTGTAGCTCATAGAGCAAATATTCGTTTAGCCTCGTAGGTTCGAATGGAAAGTTCATTATCATATATTTTGAGAAGCTCTTATCAAATTATCCATTACTCGCTTTTATGTTGTACAACTTTATTATCACCGACAATCTTGAGAATTTAGTACAATCATTATATAATGGTTTCTCTACATCACTCAACCAACTCTCAAACATTTTAGGACAATCCCAAAGATCTTCTTCAACTGCTTTTGCAATATCCTCAACTCAATCCCCCTCATATATATTTGTGTCATAAAATTTGATGCATATGTCGCACCAGTCTCCAACTTAGTGTTTTTTTTCTTCTCACCATATCTTGTCCAACATGTATAGCTTTGATTAATTCCATGTCATACTAAATGTCCTTTCAATTGATTTGCTCTAACGCTTTTTCCAAAACAACATTTTAAACAAGGACAAATGATTCTATTTTGGTCTTTTGCATTCTCCACTACAAAATCAACAAACTCTTTAACTCCATTTTCATATTATTTTGATAATCAATTGGTAGACATCCATTCCCGGTCCATTGTTTTTATATCTACCAAACCAAATTGACTATAATAGAAAGTTACTAAAAAGTTTGAACGATATATCATTGTACAATTATTAGATGTTTTTCTATCTACGTTATCATAAATGTACAATTAGATAAAACAATTGTTGTTCAAAATAATTACATTATCCTAAAGTTATAAGTGTTAATAAATATAAACATGGCAACTTTCTCAACAATATTTTTTTAAAATGATGTCATTGTATAATTATTAGATGTTATTATGTCTACTTTGTCATAAATGTACAGTTAAGTAAAACAATTGTAGTTCAAAATAATTACATTATCCTAAAGTTATAAGTGTTAAGAAATATAAACATGGCAACTTTCTCATTTGGAATAAAAGCTCATTTGAAGGTGTCTTTATTTCCTAGTTTTCTTCTTCTTCTAATGAGTGTAGCTTGAAACTCGCAGACTTAATAGTCATATGTTAGATCTCTATTTTAAAATCAAACATCTATATCTATATATATATATAGAGAGAGAGCCATGGAATATGAATCCCATATTATTATTACTATATCTATATATATATATAGAGAGAGCCATGGAATATGAATCCCATATTATTATTACTAGTAATAACGTGTTATTTTAGAGAGAAACTTTCGTCACTCCAGTACATATTTAAAAGAAATAATAATAATATTAATTTTGATTAAGGAATTACCTCTTCCACCTTCAATGTTGCAACCAAAGTGTTGACACCTAATTTTGTCCGACATTTATTAATTTTTATTTTTTATTAAAAAAGGAAATAATAATAATAATAATGACAATAATAATAAATATATAAATATATGTGAAGAAATATAAAAATAAAAATAAATAATTAGGAATATAAGATTTAAACAATCACAAGTGTTTTCGATTCTTGTTTGCCTCTAATTCTTGTTCAGACTCTTTTCTAAAATATAAAAAAAAATAATAAAAAAAATAAATAAATAAATAAAAATAAAGGAAACTGAAAAGAAATGAATTGATTGTCATAAAAATTGATGCAATGATGATCAAAATAAATGAAAAAAAAAACATAAAAGAAATTGATTGATAGTCATAAAAATCAGAATAATGGTGATCAATTGAATAGAAAAGAAAACCGAAGAAATGAATCAATGGCAATAAGAATCGGTATAATTGTGGTCAATTAAAAGAAAAGAAACCGAAAAATAGATTAATAGTAATCAATTGACAATTATTCTTTTGTCTTTTGAAATCTACACAAAAAAAATCTATAAATAGGCTGCCACAAGAGCACAATAGAGGAACACAATTGAAAACACAAACTGAGAGCAAAAAAAAAATAGAGAGATTAGTTAGCAAAAGAGAAGGAGAGAATATGATCTTGAAGTAATCAGTCTAGTAAGGTACCCTTTTCTTATTCTTTTGTCTAGTCTGCTTATTAGTTTTTTTTGTTTTTACATCTTTTTTTTAATAGATATATTTTTTCTCTTTCTATTATTTTTTGTTTATAAAAAATAAACCCATATGTTAAGCTTTCGTTTTATTTTTTAAATCGTTTAATCCTAAAAATTGTCCTCTTTGTAATATAAAATAATATAAAATATAACTAGTTGATGTCTATAAATTAAGAAAACAAATTTTATCATATTGTAGTTTAATAAAAAAATTCATAATACGTCTTTATCAAATAAAAAAAATTTATAACTGATAAATGTTTTTACCCTTAAGATTAGAATTAATGGTTGTTGTCGCCGGATGAAATTCATCCTCGCTCGCTACACCATATTATTTACTTTCAATCGTTAGTGGCCTTTGTGTCGCGACAGATCCGACAACGTACGAACAAATCATTTAACAGATTATTTCACCGTCGTGTCCATTTGTCTCGTTCACAAACCGCCACGTTACGAAAAAAAATTTCTTAAAAAAAATTAATTTCTTTTTTTACGTTAAAACAAACATTATTATATTTATTATTATATTTATCATTATTATTATTATTATTACATTTTTTTAATACGTATATAAATAAAAATAATAAAAAAATCGGTCAACACACAAATATTTTCTACCCAAGAACTACGTGTGTTTTGATTTCCCTATTGCACCTGGGGATACGTAGGAGCAAGGTCTTCCCCTTGTCAAACCAAATTAATAAAAAAAATGTTTTTTTTTTCTTTCATTAATGTAAATAATATAATTTTTTTTATTATTCTTTTTGGGGTAAAAATAAATAAATAAATAGTTTGTATATAATTAATTATAGGGTAACCGTTTTAACGGACGTTGTAGGGTGATAATACTTCCCTACTCGTAATCGATTCCCGAATCCAAATTTTTGGTTCAAAAATATTATTTTAGGTTTTATTCAATTTTTCCTTTAGTAAAAATAAAATTGGTGGCGACTCCTTTTTCGCGGACAAACTGGACGCTACACAAAGGAATCAATTTCTTGCAATAATATTAAAAGGGTAACTTCAGAACAAAGATCTTCGTTTAGTGTGAACCTGAAAGTGCCAAAGAGTTTATCAGCATAAATAGTGTAATAACTGATATCAATTCATATAGGGGCATGTAACAACCAATTTCAACTACCAACTACTAAGAATGTCAACCACTTCACTATATTTGTCTAATTCACACAAATTACATCCATATATTTAATTTTCCTTGAACCATACCTTAGTAAATTAACCAAAATATATTTAGCGGAGATTATCACTATAAATTAACCAAAATATGCATTTTTACCAAACAGATGTCTCTCATTTCATGATGGGAGTCAAAATATTCAAGAAAATACTTAGCCAAAATTTCAACAACCTCACCACGATGCAAAGAAGTTTAAGAAAAAATGTATCTACTAGAAGCAAAGTTTGTCTCATAAGCAATAATGTGGGCCAATGCCACATCTTTCACATTAACCTAAGATTGTGTTCCATTCACATAAGTTTTTGTAGAGCAACTAAGGTATTTGAGAATGTGAATTGTGAAGTAGTAATGTCGATTTACAAGGAATGGGGGTTTGAATTGTAAATGTTTCTATTGAAAAATTCTTGAAAAACTTAAGGATTTAACTCAAGAATGATCTTGGTTAAGAAAACACAAAACAAAGAATGTTCTTGATTTTGACTAGAAAACGGAGATAAAAGAAAGAGAGCGTTCTCAGTTTATATTTTAATTCAAGTAATTAATCAAGCTTAATAAATAAGGAGATAAGAGAAAGAATACCACACAAGGATGTATCCTGATTCACCTAACTTGGGTTACATCCACTCCTCACAACTGTGAGTTTTTCAACTAAGTGTTTAAAACAAAGAACCTTCTCAGTTTTACAGCACCTAATTCAGATAAGCCTTGATATGTTACAAGCTCTATTTCTTTCTACCCAGAAAGAGATTTAATCAATTCACCTATCAGCCTTCAGAGGATTTCTAACAATCTTTTCAAACTATACTAAACTCTTATAGTTTGAGTTTTACAATAATGGTGAGATTGTTTTGAAAGAATATGAGATGTCTCAACTCTTGTTTGATAGTCGATTCTTTACAAAGAATTCAGTATAATAATAACAAAGTAATAAGTATAATTAGAACTAAATCTTTCTTGAGAAAATGAGAATTTCAAGTATATGAATGTGAATGATTTGTAAGACTTGATAGCACTTGAAATTCTTATATTTTCCTGAGCATTAGCCTTTCTTTTATAGGCGTTTTGGAGCATTTAATGATGTTCAAAAGAGCTATTGGTAGTGCTTTGTCTTTTTTACCAAAACTAATATATGTCAATACAAATATTCAGCCTTTGAATACTTTTCTGAAATCTTTTTGTCTGGACAGGTTTTTTCGCATTTTATCAGATTGCATTTGTGTTTAATGATCCTTCATGCTACACATAAATTTGTTGATACCATATCTTTGATCTGGAGATTCGATTTTATTGAAAACAGTTTGAAGAATGATGATGAACGTTTATAGATATATGAAGGTCGATACTAAACTTCTGCAGATTGATGGTCAATCTTGAGGTTCAGAGTTTGATCATTTTGGACGAATTCCTAATCAATCTAGATGACTTTGTACAGACCAAGATTAATTAACTTTCTAGACTGTTAAACTAGAGAAAGTTCATACTTGTCTTAACTTGCTTGATTCTTGAGCTTTTATCTTAGTGATTCAAATGCCTTCTTTGACTAGAATGGATCCTACTTGTTCCTTGCCAAGTACTTATAATATTAACATGAAATTCAGAGGCATAATCTTTTTTGAACTAGTGGAGACTGATTTATCCAGAGGCTATGATGATCAGTCTTGATCCTGGAGAACATTCTATGTTTTCCCAGAATGTTCTTGTTTCTTTATCTTCTCAGTTTTTGTCTGATTTATTTGCTTTGCTTGATTCCTATCATTGAATTAATTCACCCAAAAGCACAAGTTAAACAATTTAGAATCATAATTAACATTCTTAATTAACCTTTGTTTATTTTCATCAAAACTTTAATTTGATAATTTGTCTTAACAATCTCCCCTTTTTTACGATGAAAAACATGTTAATTTAGATTCTAATTGTGATTCTAATATCAATTTTGAAGAGCTTAAATGCTCCCCCTTAATTTATGTAGTTAGTGATTTTTGATAGAGTTATAAAACATGCATTTCAACATAAGCTTTTGTTTTTTCATTAATCCATTTAAAGATACAAAATATCAGTCTGCATTAGCATATTCAGAGAATCCTATATACAAAAAGGATTTCTAAAAACAGAATAAAAAGGAAGGAGTAAAAAGCCTCTACTTTGCAAGAGATGGAGAGGATCCTTTAGAAGAAGAGAGTTTTGCAAGGTTAGGGACAATAGGAGAAGTATGAGCAGGATGAAGTGGGGGAGGGGGATTCCCAGTTTGGTAGCCAGCTGATCGGTGAGACATGTCCTTGACATGGTTGTCTCCTGATCCTGCTAAAGCTGACCTTCCATGATGGTCTGTAGTACAACCATTATATCAGAGTTGGAAGGTTCAGCCATGCAAGGAGGAGTAGGGAGTTGAGTGGAAGGTCGAGAGGTGGAAACAAAAATTGTGTTGGATGGAATGAGGGAAACGAAGATTGATGGAATAGTGGCAAAGGAGGTTGCTACGGAGGGTAAAGGGTGAAACGATGTTGGTTGTCGTATGTGTGGGTCAGGATTGTCTGGAAAGATTAAAAACTGGCTTATTCCAAAAATGGAAGAGATGGTTTTTTGTATAGAGACAAAGAGTGGAGACATGGTACTTATATGATGGTTGGGTAATAAGGTGCTAAGGTCATGAGGAGAAGCGTGAAGATTTTGGGAGTAGTAGAGGAAATCTGTGGAGGATAAGGTTGATGGTTGAGGGAAAACAGAGAAAGTTGGAGGATTTGGGACTTCTCCAAAACGTTGTCGAGATGGTTTTTGGAAAGAGGAGAAATGTCTTTAGATAGGTTGAAAGAGCGTAGTTATTGGAAAGAGGAGAAAATTTCATTTATCAATCTCCTTTATTGGTTTGGAGGAGTTGATTTAGATGACTTAGAGGAGAATGAAGACTTTGATGGTGTGATGGGTTTAGTTGATTGTGTATGGGTGGTTGCTTTCTCTGTAGGAGTTGTGTGAGGAGGAGTGTCAGATGATTCATCTGTCTCAGAATCGGAGATGATGAAGTATGATGGTTTGAGGTTCGAGGCTGTTGAAGTTCCAATGCCACATTGAACACACATAGAACGTCGTTTTGATGAAGTGAGGTCTCGTAAGTGTGCAGGAACATGATCGAGATTTGGAGGAAGACATGTTACTACAAGAAAACACTCATTTTGTGGCCAATTTATAAAATATTTTGTGGCCGAAAAAAACTGTCACAAATTACTGACTGAAAAATCCCTCACAAATACTAAAATTCAAATTTGTTGTTATTCGTGCCGGAAAAAGCCCTCACAATGGATTTGAATTTCAGCAGAATTTTTAGAGGGCAAAAGCCCTCACAAAATTACACCGTTGGACCTTTGTGAGGGCTTAGGCCGCCACAAAAGCACGCATTTATATGGGCAAAAACCGCCATAAAGTTACTCGTTTGTGACTGCAAATGCCGCCACAAAGTCACTCGTTTGTGATTGCAAAATACGCCACAAAAGGCATAGTGTACCGTTGGCATTTATGGTTGCTTTGGCCGTCACAAAGTCTGTTTTTCTAGCTATAAAGGCGGCCACAAAAGTCCACACTATCCTTGGAATTTGTGGCCGCTTTTTCCGCCAAAATTTGTGGCTGCTTTGGCTGCAACAATGTGTCGTTGTTCTCCTATAAATATAACTATTCCTCTCATTTTTCATTTCTATCTTCTCTTTAAATTTTCTCTCATTTCTCATTGTTCTCCTATAAATATAACTCTTCTCTTTTATTATTTAAATTTCAGTAAGTTTCTATTTTACATTTTATTTTTTAATGTCATTCTTTATTTGAAGTTATTTTTTTGAATGAATATTATTTAATTTTTATTTTGACAGTGGTGCTATTGTGGTTATTGCGAATAGTTGTTACTTGTATGTAAGCTTCACGTAAGACACTACTCAACATCAAGTATGTAATACATTTTAAATATAGATTAGTAATTATATAATTATTAATGTTGTAAGGTTTTAAAATATTTTAGACTTAATATTTTATTTTAGAATGTAGATTAATATATTATTTTTAAAATTGAGTAGAATATTATTTTTAAACTTTAATATTAGTAAGATTTGTTAAACAAATTACTAGCAAAATATTTAATTTGTAAAATTTATACTCAAACTAAAATGTATTTATTTTTTAATTGTTGATGAAGTGCTATTTTTTTTATTATAGTTATTATTGGTACTATGATTTATATGTTAGTAAAATATAATTTTATTAAGAAATTGTAATTTTTTTTAGCAGCAAAATAATACCTATGAAAAACAAGATTCATAATAATGATATAATAATAAAATATGTAATATCATAAATATAAATTACTTTTATATTATTTTTAAAATCCATAAAAAGTTCATCATGCGAAATGTTGGTAGATTTGTCCAAAAAAAATTAGAAATTATGTTGCTTGCATAATATATGATAAATAAAAATTTGAAACATAATAAAAACATTATTAAAATTAATAATATTAATATTTGTTGTTAGTTATTACAAAGAGTTGTAGTTGAGTTCATACAAAAAATTTATATACTTTTACGGTTTTATTTTTGTTTATAAAGACTTATTTTATGAAAAAAATTCATTAAATATCATTTAAAATTTTATTTTAATTTATATATATATAGTCTCTATTACGATTTATTATATTATTTATAAATGCTCATGTAATTGATATATAAAGTATGTCATAATTTATTATTTAGTAATTTGTAGATGTTAATAACAATATATATAATGTTTTTGAAAAATAAAGCAATTTACATATAAAACATCGATCTTATTAATGATCGTGTAAAATTGATCTTATTAATGTTCCGGCAGCAACAACAATACTCACAATACTCAGTATGTTCAATCATTTTCAAAGCAGCTTCCTCAACCTCAAGCAGATAAGCTCCATACTGACCAACTATGCCAACAGCTGACTTAATCAGACCATATTTAAATCAACCTCAACCAGCTGTGGCTTCGACGACTAGTGGTGGTGTACTTGAAGATGAATTGCAATTTCAAATCATGTCTCCAAAACCAATTAATAATACTTTTGTGGCGGCATTTGCACTCACAAAGGCTCACTATTTTAAACTTCTTAGTCTTTTGTGGCGGCCTAAGCCCTCACAAATTTGTTGCGGACTTTTCCGTCACAATTAAGCCCTCACAAATGGTAACCAAAAAAACTGAATTTTATGGTCGTTTTGGCTGCCATAACCTTTGTGACTGTCAAAGGCAGCCACAAATTTTCCTGTTGTGGAGGATTTTCTCCCTTTGTAAGGGCATTTGACCCTCATAAATCCTTTTTTTTTTCTTGTAGTGTGTATAGAGTGGTGGAAGATCAGTAGACATAGGTTTTGGGTTGATAAGATTAGGGTTTTTCTCTGGGGAAGATGAGAGATAGTTTGAAAAAGTTGTTTCATATGAAATGTGTGGTGGAGTTGGTCGTGGTGGAGCAGAGGGTCAATGATTCATGGAATCTGATGATGAAGAAGATGAGGATGGTGAGTATGGAAAAGCATTTTTGCGTGCTGAGGTTTTGATTCGCGCCATTGATGTGTTTTGAGAGAAATGAAGGATTTTTCTGTTTTTCTGTTTTTTGGAAGAAGATGAAGTGGTTTAGTTTTCAAACATTTTTTTGATTTTGAAGAGAAAAAGGAAATGATTATTTGAACCTAGGGAATGAGAAGAAAATTTTTAGGGGTGGGAATGTCTTCAGCGTGTTAGTATCTTTGGCAGACAAGGAGACACATGCATTAAATGTCAACATTAATTCGATATCTTTCTTGTTGACACGATCACAAACAAAATGATGCTTTATTTCAATGTGTTTTGATCTAGAATGTTGTATTGGATTTTTAGATAAATTGATTGCACTAGTATTATCACAGTAAATTAGAATGTTTGAGTAACTTATAGAGAAGTATTCAAGTTGATTTTTAATCCAAAGAACTAGTGAGCAACAATTTGCTGCTGAGACATATTCAACTTCAGTGGTTGATAAGGCTATTGTGTTTTGCTTTCTGCAGGACCAACTTATCGATAATTCAACTAAAAACTGACATGTTCCACTAGTGCTCTTTCTTTCAATTTTATCTCCAGCATAATTTGTGTCACAATAAGCTATATGATCAAAATGCAAACCTTTTCTATATCAAAGACCAAGATTAGTGGTTCCAACAAGATATCTAAAAATTCATTTTACGGCTGTTAAATGAGTTCCTTTGGTGTTGATTGAAATCTGACACATAATCCTACTGCAAATACTATATCAGATCTACTGGTAGTTAAATAAAGCAAGGAACTAATCATTCCTCTATATTCCTTTTCAGAAACAAATTTTCCATTTTTATCTTTTTCTAAAGAAGAGGATGGATGCATGGGAGTAGACATGATCTTTGATTTATTCATTTTGTATTTGATCAACAAATCTTTAATGTATTTTTCTTGACAAATAAAAATACCATTTTCATATTGTTTGATCTGTAATCCAAGAAAATACCTTAATTCTCCCATCAGCTCATTTCAAATTCACTTTGCACGAGTTTTGAAAATCCTTCACACAATTTTTCATTTATGGATCCAAAAATGCTATCATCAACATATACTTGAACAATGAGTAAGTCATTTTTCTCAGATTTCTTAAACAATGTGGTGTCAATTTTTCCTCTGGAAAATCCATTTTTAATTAAAAATGAACTTAATCTTTCATACCAAGCTCTTGTCGCTTATTTTAGTTCATATAAAGCTTTGGTAAGTTTGAAAACATGATTTGGTTTAGATTGATTCTCAAATCCAAGACGTAGTTTTACATAAACTTGTTCATTTAAAAACCATTTAAAAACGCACATTTAACATCGATTTGAAACAACTTAATAAGTTTATGAGATGCATATGCAAGAAGTATACGAATAGCTTCTAACCTTGCAACAGGAGCAAAAGTTTCATCGTACTCTACACATTCTTGTTGATTATAGCCTTGAGCAACTAATCTTGCTTTATTTCTTATAACCTTACCTTCTTCATCTAATTTATGTCTGAAAACCCATCGTGTACCAATGATTGATTGATCCAGTGGATTAGGTACCAAGGTCCAGACTTCATTTTTCTCAAACTGTAGCAATTCTTCCTTTATGGCCTCAATCCAAGATTGATCAACTATGGCTTCGTTAATTGATTTTGGTTGAATTTGAGATATCATAGCCATGTTGTTTTCATTATTCTTGAATGATTTTTTTGTTCGAATCCCATCAACTGTATCATCAATGATTTGTGTTTGAGGATGATCTTCAATTGTTCTCCGACTTTTTGGTGGAGAATGAAACAGAGATTGTTTATCCATCTCTATTTCCTGCAGACTGTTCTATTGCAGACCAGTTTGATTTTCTTCTTCTTTATCTTTTTTACTCGTATCCAAATAATCAAACTCGTCAAATATTATATGCATACTGATTTCTATAACCTTAGTTCTTAAATAAAATACTATATAGCCTTTAGAGTCGGTTGAATATCCTAAAAATATTGCTTTGTCTGATTTTGCATCAAATTTTCCAAGAACATCTTTGTTGTTCAAAATATAAATCCAAAAATGTAAAAATAAGAAATGTTTGGTTTTCTGTTTTTCCAGATATCATATGGGGTTTTGTTGATGATTTTTCTTATTGATACACGGTTTAAAATGTAACAAGAAGTAGTAATAGCTTCGGCCCAGAAATATCTTTCAACATTTGATTCTTCCAAGATTGTTCTTGCCATTTCTTGTAATGTTCTAATTTTTCTTTCAACAACTCCATTTTGTTGTGGAGTTCTTGCGCATGATAGATTATGAGAAATGCCAAGTTCATCAAAGAAGTTTTCAAAAGAGGCATTTATGAATTCTCCTCCATGATCACTTCTTACATAAATGATGTTTGACTCTTTTTTGTTTTGTACCTTTTTGCAAAAAAGAAAAAAAATTGAATGCATCAAATGCGTCATCTTTTTGTTTTAAAAATAATACCCAAGTATATCTTGAAAAATTGTCGACAATAACAAAGCCGTATTTCATTCCTCCTAGACTTGTTGTTTTGATTGGCCCAAAGAGATCCACGTGAAGTAATTCAAGAGTTCTATTTGTAGTTATAAAATCTTTTGAGTGAAAACTGCTTTTGACTTCTTTTCCTTTTGCACAAGCTTCACATATTTTATCTTTATCAAAATTGATTTTGGGTAATTCTCTAACAAGATCTAGTTTTGAGATTTTTGAAATTGTTTTCATACTTATATGTTCAACC
This sequence comes from Cicer pinnatifidum, assembly GCA_037974775.1. NCBI lineage: Eukaryota > Viridiplantae > Streptophyta > Magnoliopsida > Fabales > Fabaceae > Cicer > Cicer pinnatifidum. The sequence goes on from JBBPBR010000006.1 coordinate 35,211,266, forward strand.
CTCTTATGCCATATCAATATGTCTTTATTGATAGACATAAAACAAGACTCGTAAGGTAGTTCTTCAATATATAGAACATATAATTTTTTTTCTTCTATTTCCAGAGAAATGAATTTCTCCAATTTCAATTTTTCTGATTTCACATGTTCTTGGTTTGAAGATAACTTCAAAACCGTTGTCACATATCTGACTTATACATAGAAGATTATGTTTCAAACCTTCAACATATTGAACATTAGTTATTTGAGCAAAGTTTGTCTTACCAATAGTTCCTTTACCTTTAATTTGGGCTTGATTGTTGTTGCTAAAAGTAACCGATCCTCCATCTTGCTCGATGAATGTCATGAAACAATTTATCTCCTATCATATGTCTTGATCATCCATTGTTCAAGAACCAAGGCTTTCTCTTTACATTTGGAAATCCAACGTGCATAAGATGTTATCTCATTCTTAGGTACCCATTTTGTCTTGGGTCCTTGGGAGTTAGTTTTAAAGTTTTCTCTCCTTTTAACATGACATTTTGATTTTTCATGACCAATTTTGAGACAATATGCACATTTAATTGTTAATTTTGGAATTGGTTTTGTAATATGGATTTTAAAAGGATTTAATCTTGATTTTGAAATAGCTCCAGATCGTTCTTCTTTTTCTACGGAGATCATTTAATAAGTTCATTTTCAATGTTAAGGAGATCATTCTCCGTTTTCATTACAAAAAGTTCTTGACCCTTTTCAAAATTTTGTTGTTGTGTTTCTTTTAGTTCTTGAATGATATTGTTGAGAATAGTATTCCTAGCTTGAGCTTTTTCTTTTTCTTCTTTTTCTTTATGAAATTGTTCTTTTAGAGAACTACATTTTTGAATAAGACGGTTTGAATCATTTAACAAATTATCAAATTATTTTCCCATTTGTTCACATAAATAACATGGTTCATAACTTGTTACCTAATCTTCTTTTGTTGTCTCCATTAAGCGTATGTTGGCTTCGTCACCTTCTTTTGTTTCTGATTCTTCTGAATCATCCCATGTAGCCATCATTGACTTCTTTTAGAAAGGAAATAATTTTGGTGGTTTTTTTGTTTAAGGGACATTTTGCTTTGTAATTTCCTAATTTATTACATCCAAAGCATGTGACTTGGCTCTTGTCTACTTCTGTGTTGGGATTTTTGTTTTGAAATCCCATTTTGATTTGATCTCTTCTTCTCATCATTATCTGTATCCTTCTGGTGAGAAGAGCAACTTCTTCATCATCATCTTCTTGTTCAATTTCTTCTAGTTCCTCTTTTGTTTGTATTATGATGATTTCTTGAGATGTCTTTAGAGCTATTGGCTTTCCTTTCTTGACTGGTTTGTCTTCTTGTAGTAGCACTTCATGTGTTCTTAAAGTTCCAATTAATTCCTCCAGATGAAGTGCTTCAAGGTTCTTGGCCTAACTTATGGCTATTACCATTGGTCTCCATATGATTGAAAGACATCTAATGATTTTTCTTACTTTTTCTTGTACTGAGTAAGTTTTGCCAAGATAACGTGTTTCATTTACTATTGTTGTGAACCTTGAGTATATGTTATCAATAGTTTCTTCTTGTTGCATTTCAAACAGTTCGAATTTCCTTATGCCAATGTATATTCTTATTTCTTTGACAAGGCTAGTTCCTTCGTGATGGGTTTGTAGTGTATCCCAAACTTCTTTAGCAGTTGTGCATTCATCAACTCTTTCACTTTCTTCCCTACTCAAAGAATACGATAAGATTAATTGAGCTTTAGAGTTTAGAAGTACATAAATTTTATCATCAGCTTTCACGTCTGCTTATTTCTTTGTAGCAGAGGTTGAATCATTTTGATCAACTATTGGTATGAAATCTCCATCGCTAATGATGCACCACACTCCTGCATCTTATTCTTCCAGAAGTAATAATCAGATCCATCAAAGTAAGGTGGTTTATTTGAAGATCCTCCTTCAACAATGTATTTTGCTTTCGACATTTTCTCTTCTAGATCTTTTCTCTAGCACTTGTTAGGTGTTTTTAATCTTTCAAGAGACCTTGCTCTGATGCCAATTGAAGTAGTCATGTCGATTTACAGTGAAGGGGGATTTGAATTGTAAATGTTCCTATTTAAAAATTCCTGAAAAACTTAAGGATTTAACTAAAGAATAATCTTGGTTAAGAAAACACAAAACGGAGAACATTCTTGGTTAGCTTGAAAAATAGAAATTCAGTTTATGTTTTAATTCAAGTAATTAATCAGGCTTAATAAATAGGGAGATAAGAGAAAAAATACCACACAAGGATGTATCCTGGTTCACCCAACTTGGGCTACGTCCAGTCTTGACAGTTGTGAGTTTTTCCATTAAGTGTTTAAAAAAATAACCTTCTCAGTTTTACAGCACCTAATTCAAATTTGCCTTGATCTGGTACAAGCTCTATTTCTTTCTACCTAGAAAGAGATTTAATCAATTCCCCTATCAGCCTTGATAGGATTTCTAACAATCTTTTCAAACTATACTAAACTCTAATAGTTTGAGTTTTACAATAATGATAAGATTGTTTTGAAAGAATCTGAGATGTCTAAACTTTTGTTTGAGAGTCGATTATGTACAAAGAATTCAATACAATAATAACAAAGTAATAAGTATAATCAGAACTGAATCTTTCTTGAGAAAATGAGAACTTCAAGTATATGAATGTGAATGATTTGTAAGACTTGATAGCACTTGAACTTCTTATATTTTCTTGAGCATTAGCCTTTCTTTTATAGGCGTTTTGGAGCATTTAATTATGGTCAAAAGAGATGTTGGTAGTGCTCTGTCTTTTTGACCAAAACTAATATATGTGAATAAAAATATGTAGCCTTTGAATACTTTTCTGAAATCTATTTGATTGGACTGGTTTATCCGCATTTGATCAAATTATTTTTATGTTTAATGATCCTTCATGCTACACATAAATTTGTTGATGCCATTTCTGTGATGTGGAGATTCAATTATGTTGAAAACTGTTTGAAGAATGATGATGAACTTCTGTAGATATATGATGATCGATACCGAACTTCTGCAGAAATGGAGATTGATAATCAATCACGACTTTCATATTTTTTAACTTTCTGGAGATTGATGATCAATATTGAGGTTCAGTGTTTGATCATTTTGGACGACTTCCTGATCAATCTGGATGACTTTGTATAGACCAAGATTGATTATCTTTTGTTAGACATAAGGCCATTTTGATTTCATTGACAAACATACATCATTTGATAAATCTAACATTTTAAACTGAGTAAAATTTCAGGAACAACAACTCAACCCTACATACTTGAGACAATAGCTTGTAACTCAAGGAATCAACCAAAGTTGGAAGAATTACTGAGAAAATCGAATAGGCAATCGAATATGTAAAGGGTTGTATGAAAATGTGTGCTCTGGGATTATAACAATCGATTAGGCAATCGATTGGCATATCAATTGATAAGTCGATTTTGGAAATCACAAAACACATCCTTTAGTGACCAAATCGATTGGCACATCGATTGTTCAAATCACAGAACCAAGCTGAAAATCAGAATAATCGATTAGCACATCGATTGTTCAAATCTAGAACTAAACTAGTAGTAAACAATCGATTAGCACATCGATTGTGCAAATCACAGAACCAAGGCTTTTAGTAAGCTAATCGATTAGCAAATCGATTTTGCAAATATGTTTTCAAAAAGAACATGTTCTGTGATAAACACAATCGATTTGACAATCCATTGAAACAAACTTCATTTGTAACAAGTTTGGTATCAATCGATTAAGCAATCGATTGAATGAACCATCTGGTAAATCATTTTTCAGAAACATAGCACCAAATCGATTGGCACGTCCATTTGCTTGAAATAAGCTAACTCTCTATAATAATCCAAATCGATTGGAACAAAATTTTAAGTCACAGAGAAGACTTAGCCTATGGCCAAATCGATTGTGGGAATTAATGAATCGATTATGTGTATTAAGAAATCGATTATGTGAATTAATGAATCGACTGAGTAATCGATTGTTTTGATCTCGTTGTTGGAACAAAACACCTTTAATCGATTATGCAATCGATTCCATTATGAACTGCATATCATTTTCTGAAAAGTGCATTAAAATAATCGATTAGGTAATCGATTAGTTGATGTAGTTACAAGATTCAAGAAAAACAAGATTCGCGATAATCGATTGAGCTTGTTTTATTACATTAATGAATCGATTGGTAAATCGATTTATATGTTGTTTTTCAGAAACTATATAAATGTTTTTCAATCACTTTCTCTCAACAACTACTACATTGAACTTTAGAACTTTGGCTCATACTTTGAATAACCTTTGATATTACTTTTTCAGACCTGAACCAAATACTCTTCATGATCTTAAAGAGCTGAAAAAGACAACTTGAGAGAAGAAGAAATATCTCACAGATACTCAATTGGAAAAGTACCTCTTGTGTGAGATACATTGTAGTGATTGAAACAATTTTTGTATACATTTTATCTTTTCTGTAACAACGCTTTTGTAAGGAAAGAACTGAGAAAAATCTAGTATAGAAACTGGTAGCTATCTTCGTTGATAAGGGAGATTATCAAGAAGAAGCTTCACCTAAATCTTGGGAGAGTCTACCGATTGACTTGAGGGATTCGGTGGGTGGACAATAGAATAGAGAGAGAGTTTTAAGATAGATAGGCAGGGAGTGCTGGACAATCTATAAAACACTCTAGAAGATTCTATTGAAAAAGGCCATAATCGATTCGATTATCAGGACTGGACGTAGGTCGTCATATAGAAGGCTGAACCAGTATAAAAATCGTGGTGCAAAATTTCCTATCCCTTACTCTTTATTTTTAATTTTGCTTGTATAATTAATCTTGATTGCATGTGATAGCAAAATTCTGTATTGATTGATATGTTAAATGTTTGTATGTGAATCTTTATATTGCTAAGACTTTGTATTCATAACTGTTGGAATTGGAATAATATTGATCACGTTGGTTTCGATATTAATTTCCATACTTGGAAACTGTATATGTTAACCTGCGTTATGTGTCTGTCATATAAGTTTTTCATACATACTGAGGGCATACTAACCAACAATTGGCATCAAGAGCTTGGCTTTTTAGATAAATTCTTTAAAGAAAATGTCCTCCTTTGAATTTCTAGGAGAAGGTGCTTCATTGGCTAGGCCCCCTGCATTTAATGGGGCTGCCTACATGTACTGGAAACATAGGATGTTAATATTTCTAGAAGCTAGTGGTATTGATATTCTAGATGCTGTAGAAAATGGACCCTACATACCTACAATAGCTGGGACTGGTGATTCACTAATCCCTAAACCCAGATCTGACTGGTCTGAGGATGATAAGAAGTAGGATATAATGCTAAGGCTAAGAACATAATAACGTCTGCATTATCAGCTGATGAATTTTTCAGGGTCTCAAACTGCAAGACTGCTAAGGAGATGTGGGACACTCTTCAACAAACGCATGAAGGAACTACTGATGTGAAAAGGGCCCGAATAAACACTTTAATGCATGAGTACGAACTATTCAATATGAAGAAAGATGAACCGGTCAATGACATGCAAACGAGATTCACACATATAGTCAACAACCTAAATGCACTTGGCAAGGTAATTGACAATGAACAACAAATTAGCAAAGTCATGAGATGCTTAACAAGAGAATGGCAGCCAAAGATTACTGCCATAGCAGAATCAAAGGATCTTGGAAGTATGGCAATTGCTACGCTTTTTGGTAAACTGAGAGAGCATGAAATGGAATTGCATAGACTAAATGAGGCTGAACAAACTAACAGAAAAAGAAAAGGACTGTCTTTGAAAGCCCAAATGCACCAATCAAAGTCTGAACAAGAAAGCTGCTCGGATGAGTCAAGCAGTGAGACTGACGAAGAGCCTGAGATTGGTTTGCTTGTCAAAAAGTTTAAAAAGTTTCTGAAAAAGAAAGACAACAAGTTCAGAAAGGCATCGAGTTCTAAGACTAATGACAGCAAGACAATCACCTGTTATGAGTGTGGTAAAACAGGCCATATAAAGTCTGAGTGTTACAAGTTGCAAAACAAAAATAGGACTGCAAAGACTAAAGGCAAGGAACCAGCTCCCAAAATCAGAAAAGCATATGTTGCATGGAATGACAACGAAAAATCTTCTGCCTCTTTAGAAGAAGAAGAAGCAAATCTATGTCTTATGGCAAACACAGATTCAGAATCTAAAAGTGAGGTAAGTTCTCAATCTAATCCCTCTTATGATGAACTACATGAAGCATTCAATGAACTGCAAGATGAGTATGTGAATTCTATCAAACAGTTAATGAGTACAAAGAAAATGCTTGATCAACAATGTATGATTTGTGAACAAATGAAAAATGATCATAAGGAGATTGAGGACTTGTATGAACAACTGAAAAAGGATTCACATTATATATCTGCAAGATGCATTGAACTTGAAAAATATGTTGCATCATTAAAGTCTGATTTATTGAAGTTTACTAGTAGTAAAGATAAACTGAATGTCATACTTAGCAACCAGAGACATGTTAATGAAAAATCTGGACTTGGATATAAACCAAATATGCATGTCTAAAGGAATAACACTAGATGTGGTATTGGTTATATGCAAAACAGGAATTTCAAACATAGTCAGAAATCTGTTAGATCAAGGAATATGTATGACATCTTTACTAAATCAAATCAACATTCATCCTTTGCTGGTTCATGTCACTTTTGTTGCAGAAAGGGACATTTTGTTTCTAATTGTAAACTAAAAAAACTAGCCAACAGAGGATGGAAACAGATTTGGATAGCAAAGACACAAATGTTTGAAACTAACCCCCCAGGACCCAATTTAAATTGGGTACCTAAAATCAAATTTTGATTGTGTGTTGCAGGTGTCCTTGACATCCAATAGGCATTCTTGGTATCTAGATAGCAGATGCTCAAAGCACATGACAGGAGACAAGTCTAAGTTCTTGTCTCTAACCTTAAAGGATGGAGGATTTGTCAAATATGGTGACAATAATAAAGGTAAGATATGTGGTGTTGGTGACATAGGCAATGAGTCAACTGCAGTGATCAAAAATGTCTTATACGTAGAAGGGTTAAAACACAATCTGCTAAGTATAAGTCAACTTTGTGATAAAGGGTTCCAGGTAAGTTTTTCATCACAATCTTGTATAATTGAGCATAAGGATAACAAAGGTATAAGGTTAGTTGGTGATAGAATTAATAACATTTATATGCTAGATTTTAATTCTTTGCCTAGTACCATCTGCTGTTTGTTATCCAATTCAGATGAAACTTGGTTATGGCATAAACGTATATCGCATATTCATATAGATCATCTAAATAGACTAGTTAGTAAACAGTTAGTTATAGGACTCCCTAACAGGAAATTTACTAAGGATAGGCTTTGTGATTCCTGTGAGAAAAGTAAGCTAGTTAGATCATCTTTTCCACCAATAGATATGGTCAAAACCAATAGGGTTTTGCAGTTAATACATATGGACCTTTTTGGTCCTTCTCAAGTGAAGAGCTTTGGAGGAAACCTGTATGGATATGTGTTGGTAGATGATTACTCTAGGTTTACTTGGACATATTTTTTGACTCACAAGAGTGAGGCATTCTCAACTTTTAAGAAATTTGCTACTTTGGTTCAAAATGAGAATAACTAGAAAAATTATATCCATCAAAAGTGATCATGGAGGTGAATTCCAAAATGATTCCTTTCAAACTTACTGTGAACAAAATGGGATACAACACATATACTCAGCCCCTAGAACTCCACAGCAAAATGGAGTTGTAGAAAGGAAGAATAAGTCTTTAGAGGAATTAGCTAGGACTATGATTAAAGACTCAAACCTTCCTAAGTATTTTTTGGCAGATGCAATTAGTACAACCACACATGTTGTCAATAGAGTTCTAATTAGGCCCCTGCTTAGAACAACTCCCTATGAGTTGTACAAGGGTAGAAAACCAAATATTTCCTACTTTAGAGTCTTTGGTTGTAAGTGCTTTGTTTTAAACAATGGCAAAGAACATCTAGGAAAGTTTGACCCTAAGGCAGATGAAGGTATTTTTCTAGGATACTCTCAAACCAGTAAGGCCTATAGAATCTACAACAAAAGAACAAAAACCATAGAAGAGTCAGTTCATGTAAAGTTTGATGAACTATTTGATGAAAACTTGAACAACACTCCTTCTATGGTTGATGACTCTTTGGATGAAGTTGTAGAATCTGAACAATTAGAACCAACTGAAACTGTATCTCCAACTAGTACTGACTGTGTAGAACCAATAAGGACTGATAATTTACCTAGGGAATGGAAGTTCAATAAGAACCACCCCATAGATAACATTATAGGGGATATCTCTAAAGGAGTTGCAACCAAGAAGAACCTTAGACATTTCTGCAACTTTACAGCCTTTGTAACTCAGATTGAACCCAAAAACATTAAGGAAGCTCTATTAGATAGTGAGTGGATACTTGCTATGCAAGAGGAGTTAAACCAGTTTGAGAGAAACAAGGTGTGGAGCCTAGTTCCTAAACCAGAAGGTAAGCACATCATAGGAATAAGATAGGTGTTTAGGAACAAACTAGATGAAAATGGTGTCATAACTAGGAACAAAGCTAGGCTAGTAGCTAAGGGTTACAATCAGGAGGAAGGAATAGATTTTGATGAAACCTATGCCCTTGTAGCTAGGTTAGAAGCCATTAGAGTCCTACTTACTTATGCCTGTATAATGGACTTTAAACTTTATCAAATGGATGTGAAAAGTGCCTTTCTCAATGGTGATATCCAAGAGGATGTTTTTGTTAGCCAAACACCTGGTTTTGAAAATCCTAATTTTCCTAATCATGTCTACAAGCTATCAAAAGCCCTCTATGGGTTGAAACAAGCTCCAAGAGCTTGGTATGAGAAGCTCAACAATTTCCTCATTCAACAAAACTTTTTAAGAGGAAATGTTGACAAGACACTTTTCATAAAGACAAATGGAAATGACATCTTGCTGGTCCAAGTTTATGTTGATGACATAATCTTTGGATCTACAAACAATAAATTGTGCAAAGATTTTGAAAACTTAATGAAAGGTAAATTTGAAATGTCAATGATGGGTGAACTATCTTACTTCTTGGGATTTCAAATTAACCAAAGCAAGCAAGGCATTTTCATTAGTCAAACTAAATACTGTAATGATTTGTTAAAGAAATTCAGTTTTGATAACTTTAAGTCCATTGATACTCCCATGAGTCAAGGAAATCACTTAGATAGAGATGAGAAAGGTAAACCTGTAGATGTAACCAGGTTTAGGAGAATGATAGGATCCTTGCTCTATCTTACAACAAGCAGGCCTGACATCATGTTCAGTGTCTGCATGTGTGCAAGATACCAATCCAATCCAAAAGAGTCTCACCTTAGTGCAGTAAAGAGGATATTTAGATATCTAGCAGGAACTAAGAGTCTAGGCTTGTGGTATCCTAAGGGATCTACTTGTACATTAGTTGGATATTCTGATTCAGACTTTGCAGGATGCAAACTAGATAGAAAAAGTACCTCTGGTACTTGTCACTTACTAGGAAACTCCCTTGTGTCTTGGTTTAGCAAGAAACAAACTAGCATTGCACTATTAACATCTGAGGCTGAATACATTGCAGCTGGAAGCTGCTGTGCACAGATCCTCTGGATGAAACAACACCTATCTGATTTTGGTGTTGATCTAGAGACTGTACCTATCATGTGTGATAACACAAGTGCAATAAGCATCACTAAGAATCCAGTGATGCATTCTAGAACCAACCACATAGAGATAAGGCATCACTTTATTAGGGACCAATTTCAAAATGGGAATATAAAGCTTGAATATGTCAATGCAGCTGATCAGTTAGCTGACATTTTCACCAAGGCTTTACCAAAAGATAGCTTCCTTCATATTAGAATGAAACTGGGAATCATAGATCCTAGTGAAATCTGATCCCTGTGGATACACAGAAAATTGGCTTTATAAAATCGATTGCACAATCGATTTATGCCATACAGTGTCTATTTTGTCAAAATAGAAACACGATAATCGATTGGCTAATCGATTTGTTGATCACAAGAAGCTTTAAATGCCTTAACATATAGTTTAAAGAATCAATTGCTAAATCGATTGGCTAACCAATTGCTAACTTGGCATATAGTTTAAAGAATCAATTGCTAAATCGATTACATTGGCCCCATACTTCAAAGTTGAGAAATTTTTCCAGACTCTAACACGAGCATCGATTAGGAAATCGATTGATTCAAAGTTTTGAAAACTGAACTCAAATGAATCGATTTGGAAATCGATGCTGAGATGAGAAGGTTCTTGAACTGATATGGAAGTTCCTGAACTGAGATGGAAATCGATTTGGACATCGATTTAGTAAATAAAGCCAATCGATTTAGGAATCGATTTACAATATGACCGTTGTGAAGAATTTTTACTAGCCGTTAGATGCAATAATGACTCAATTGATTGGGCTTCCCCAACAACGGTAACATAGTCGATTGACCAATCGATTGATGCGTCTGAAGGTTTAAAAGGAACAGTTACCAATCAATTCTCAACACTTTATTCAAGCCCTATATCGATTTCTTCTCACTTTTTCCAGAATCTCTCTAATCTCTTTCCTATTTCTCACTACTCTCATCCTTCCAAACTCTCTCTTCTACATTGTAACTTTCAATCTCATCACTCTAACCCTGGCTCGTGTAAAACAAACCAATCCTAGAACTCCATCACCATATGCTTCTTCCTCATCAAGTGGAAGAACTCCCTCACCACCTCCAAAAACTTCTAAAAGGGTTTCAGTGCCAACTCACAAAATATTAGCCAAAGACAAGGGCAAGGCCATTGCCATTGATCAAGGCAAGTCAAAGAAAAGAAAGGAGCCTCCGACTGAAAAACTGTTGGGTGATGCTATAAAGGAGATTACTCAGAAAAAGAAGAAAAATGTTTCTTCTACTCCTCAAAAGAAGGCTCCATCTACTAAGATAAATAGATTGAAGATTCAGAGCTACCACCTGTTTTTCTTAAAAGGAAAATCCATGAAGCGCGCACTTTGGATTTTGCGTACTTCGACTCAGATGGTTTCACTTTCCAAGACCATCTAAGGTTTCATGGATTAGAAGGATTTCTCACTTGCTCTTTAGATACTTATCCGAACCTGATCTGCCACTTCTACTCAACTTTCAAACTCACAGACACTAGATTCAAGGCAGAAGTTAAAGGCAAGCGTATCTCCATGACATTTGACGAGTTTTCCACACTGTCGGGACTGCCATTTCATGGCAAATCTATTGATGGAAGCTCTGAAGCTGAGTCAACTAATCAAGGCTGGGAAGCTTCAGTTGATCGACACACAGCTGTACAGGACCTGATGGTCGATGGCTTCGTGGAAACTATTTCCCTGCCAATCGGTCAAATGAAGGTTCATCATCGGATGCTCATGTACACCTTGACCCGGATGCTTGTACCCCGATCCGGAAACCATGCCGTTGTCCAGAAGCTGGACATAATTCTGTTGTGGAGTCTGTCCAAAGAGCTCAAGATGAGCTGGACATGGATAGTGCTGAAGCACATGATGGAAGCATCGCAAGGCAAGCTGGTGCTTCCCTATCCCCAGTTAATCACCATGATTCTGAGACATTTCAAAGTGTCACTTGTCAATGAAGAATCCTCGAAGATCACCCTCTCTTTTGGAGAAGCAATTGTCAATCAAATGCAATTGAAGAGGGTGAACGATATATGGATTAGACCGTAGCCAAATGCTGAACCAGCTCAGCCAAATGTGGCACAAACTGAGCCAGCTGGAGCACAGTCTGAGGTGTTGACAAAGCTGCTGGAATTCATGGAGAATCAGGCTGCTCACAACGCCAAAGTGGAAGCTTCAAATGCAAGGATGGAAGCTGCTCTAGGAAAGCTTCAGGCAGATTTGAATACGATTGCGCAGGATGTCGCAGCAATCCAAGAACATTTAGGCCTAAAACTATCATTTAGCGATGTTGCTGAGAATAGCCGACAAGCAACAGAAGAACAAAATCCCACAACCTTAGTTAGCCCTGAACCTCATGTTGAGGAGACACCTGCTGACGGTAATACAACGGTCTCTACCTCTCCCTTAGCTAATAGTGAGGAAAACCCTAGTTTAGGTGTTTAGGATTTTAGGTTATTTGTTGTGTTGTAATGTGTTGTTGTTGCTGTATAATTTTTCTTGCTCCGTGTACTATTTTCTAAAATATATGACAAATGAGGGTGCTTACCAAATTTAACTGTGCTTAAGTTTAATTGTACTTTGATCTATATTGCTATATTGCTATATTGCTATATTTTGCTATATTCTGCTATAATCTGCTATATTTTTATGCTCTGAAGCCATAATCACCAGTGCTCATTTTTTTTACTGACATAGGGGGATAAAATTCTGCTAATGTTCTCTCCATTCACTTCTTTTTGCATTAACTGACAAAAGGGGGAGAGAATTTATAACTTGTGTTACATGTTACTTGTTACTTGTGTTGCTTCTGTACTGATATTAAATTTTACATGCTACTACTGCTGCTGCTTATTAGCAAATTACTGCTCTGATGACTACTTAAATTACTCTGATATTGGTAAATGGTACTGCTATGATACTGGTACTTATATTGCTCTGATATTGCTCTAATATTGATAAACAGTGTTGTTGCCAATTGCTCTGATGACTGTTTAAATAGCACTGCTAATGCATAATAAATTTTGATCATGATAACTCTGATACTGCATGTAGTGCTAAATTTTTCTTGTTGTTGTTAAGCTCTAACCCTGATATCATATTGTAAACAGCATGCTATGATAATATAATATGTTGCTGTGTTGCTTAAATGAATCATGACTGCTTAAATTTAGGGGGAGCTTGTTTTTAATGTTATACCTTGAAATGTTAAACTCAAGTTAAAATTGTATGTTTGTCACTTAATCAAAAAGGGGGAGATTGTTAGACATAAGGCCATTTTGATTTCATTGACAAACATACATCATTTGATAAATCTAACATTTTAAACTGAGTAAAGTTTCAGGAACAACAACTCAACCCTACATACTAGAGACAATAGCTTAAAACTCAAGGAAACAACCAAAGTTGGAAGAATTATTGAGAAAATCGATTAGGAAATCGAATCTGTAAAGGGTTGTATGAAAATGTGTGCTCTGGGATTATAACAATCGATTGGCATATCAATTGATAAGTCGATTTTAGAAATCACAAAACACAGCCTTTAGTGACCAAATCGATTGGCACATCGATTGTTCAAATCACAGAACCAAGCTGAAAATTAGAATAATCGATTAGCACATCGGTTGTTCAAATCTAGAACTAAACTGGTAGTAAACAATCGATTAGCACATCGATTGTGCAAATCACAGAACCAAGGCTTTTAGTAAGCTAATCGATTTTGCAAATATGTTTTCAAAAAGAACATGTTCTGTGATAAACACAATCGATTTGATAATCCATTGAAACAAACTTCGTTTGTAACAAATTTGGTATCAATCGATTAAGCAATCGATTGAATGAACCATCTGGTAAATCATTTTTCAGAAACATAGCACCAAATCGATTGGCACGTCCATTTGCTTGAAATAAGCTAACTCTCTTTAATAATCCAAATCGATTGGCAAATCGATTGGAACAAAATTTTAAGTCACAGAGAAGACTTAGCCTATAGCCAAATCGATTGTGGGAATTAATGAATCGATTATGTGTATTAAGAAATCGATTATGTGAATTAATGAATCGACTGAGTAATCGATTGTTTTGATCTCGTTGTTGGAACAAAACACCTTTAATCGATTATGCAATTGATTCCATTATGAACTGCATATCATTTTCTGAAAAGTGCATTAAAATAATCGATTAGTTTATGTAGTTTCAAGATTCAAGAAAAACAAGATTCGCGATAATCGATTGGGAAATCTATTGAGCCTGTTTTATTACATTAATGAATCGATTGGTAAATCGATTTATATGTTGTTTTTCAGAAACTATATAAACGTTTTTCAATCACTTTCTCTCAACAACTACTACATTGAACTTTAGAACTTTGGCTCATACTTTGAATAACCTTTGATATTACTTTTTCAGACCTGAACCAAATACTCTTCATGATCTTAAAGAGCTGAAAAAGACAACTTGAGAGAAGAAGAAATATCTCACAAATACTCAATTGGAAAAGTACCTCTTGTGTGAGATACATTGTAGTGATTGAAACAATTTCTGTATACATTTTATCTTTTCTGTAACAACGCTTTTGTAAAAGTAGAACTGAGAAAAATCCTGTATAGAAACTGGTAGTTATCTTCGTTGATAAGGGAGATTATCAAGAAGAAGCTTCACCGAAATCTTGGGAGAGTCTGTCGATTGATTTGAGGGATTCAGTGGGTGCACAATAGAATAGAGAGAGAGTTTTAAGCTAGATAGGCAGGGAGTGTTGGACAATCTGTAAAACACTCTAGAAGATTCTATTGAAAAAGGCCGTAATCGATTCGATTATCGGGACTGGACGTAGGTCATCAGATAGACGGCTGAACCAGTATAAAAATCGTGGTGCACAATTTCCTATCCCTTACTCTTTATTTTTAATTTTGCTTGTATGATTAATCTTAATTGCATATGATAGCAAAATTCTGTATTGATTGATATGTTAAATGTTTGTATGTGAATCTTTATATTGCTAAGACTTTGTATTCATAACTGTTGGAATTGGAATAATATTGATCACGTTGGTTTCGATATTAATTTCAATACTTGGAAACTGTATATGTTAACCTGCGTTATTTGTCTGTCATATAAGTTTTTCATACATACTGAGGGCATACTAACCAACAACTTTCTTGACAGTTAGTCTAGAGAAAGTTCATACTTGTCTTAACTTGCTTGATTCATGAGCTTTTATCTTAGTGATTCAAATGCCTTCTTTGACTATAATGGATCCTACTTCTTCCTTGCCAAGTACTGATAATATTAATATGAAATTCAGAGGCATAATATTTTCGGAACTAGTGGAGATTGATTTATCAACAAGATGTGATGATCAGTCTTGATCCTGAAGAACATTTTCCGTTTTCCCAAAATGTTCTTGTTTCTTTATCTGTTTAGTTTTTGTCTGATTTCTTTGCTTTGCTTGATTCCTATCTTCGAATTAATTCACTCAAAAGTACAAGTTAAATTAAAATAACATTTTAGAATCATAATTAATATTTTTAATTAACTTTTGTATATTTTCATCAAAACTTTAATTTGAGAGTTTGTCTTAATAAATTGTACTTGCATTAATTGTGGTTTATAGTAATGGTACAAGTACAAATTAAAAGAAAAATAGTATTTAATACGACTATGGGGCAGAAAAGTAAAAAACAAGAGTCTAATGAGAACACACAAACACATAACAGGAAATTTTAATCAAGGATGAAGGTACTAAACATGATGTTTTACGGAAATAATTTAAGGGATAAGAAAATAGTGTTGGTGTTGAAAAAGAGTGGGAAACCTGAATTCACAACTAGTAAGATTTTAAAACATAGTCCATATCGCACATACACAAACTTGCATATATATTCAAGTTGTAGACAAAATTACAATAAAAAAAGGTGTAATGTAACAGACTTGCATATATGAGCACCCTCACTAATCAATCCAACAGTAGAAGCGACTAAGCTTATCAAGCTTCCCTTCATTAAATTATAAATAATTTGTAACTACCGAACAAGTAGGATCTAAAATATATGTAGTTAAATCAGCATAAACAATGTAGTAACTACTAAATTCAATTTGTTACTAAAGTTGGAACTATTGAACAAGTAAGTAGATGATTAGATGAATTATGAGCTACTAAATAAGTTAAAAAGTATTATAAAAAAAGTATTATGAAATGTTTGATTATTTAAAGAGTATTATAAAAAATTATTTGTAATAAAACTAATTTATCTCAAAACAAGTATTTTACATGCATTGTGATCCTCTTTTGAGGATACATTTGTTCGCATAGAACAAAGTTTCAACAATAACAAAATACCAAAATAATGAATTGTTAAATCACTTTCCAAGCCAAAATCAAACTCAAGTAAACGATCCATACCATTAGTAATTTGTAGCCCCTATTAACTTAGTGTTTGAATTTGAACCACAAGATAAACAAAACAACTTTAATTCACATATGCATATAAAACTTCCTTAAAAAGAGAGTACAGAACGAATATATATTTTCAAACTTGAAATGGTAGTTATCTTTTATCAAGGTATTTCAGCAAGCACTGTTGCAGCATAACATCAATCACTTTTTCATTCTATCAAGTTGCATGCATAAAAGAATAACATTTGCCCAATAATATTATGTAAGAGATCTAGAGCTCGATCACTGCTACTAACAAATCTCCCCCCTTAACAAATTACAAACTAACATTTGACTATATAAAAAAAATATAATCATAGTAAGAGTTTAAAACATAGTATACATCACATATACATGTTTTTGTACACTAAACTTCACTAGTTCATTGATTGAATACAAAATGAAAGTGCATCAAAATTTGAAATAGAACCCTAAAAAACAAGAACACTAGCAATACAAATTCAAATGTTGAAACATAACCCAAAACATCGAGAACACTTGCAATAACTAGCAAGCTACCAAATATTTAAACATAACCTAAAAATTTGAAAATGAAACCCTAACAAAGCAACCCTTACGATGGCGGAGATGTTCAGATGTGATGGTGAAGTCGTGTTTGAGACCTGGTCACACAGAGAAGGGTTGCGTCGAAGATGAGATACAAAAGGTGTAAGAACAGAGGTGCACCTAAGAGGGGGGTGAATCAGGTGTTAGGAAATTTTCTTATTTTCAGATGTTTAGTGATCAATTTTTTTTTTTTTGGACAGTGTAGGGCAATGAGTAAATGGCAGTAAATTAATAAACACAGTAATATTATCGTGGTTCCCCTTATGACCAAGGGTACATCCAGTCCTCTTGCACACTACAAGAGATTTTTCCACTATTGTCAGAAAAAATGTATAAATCCCACCCTAGGATATTTGCTACAAACTTTTAACAAAAACTTCTAAGATAACACATCACTATCTTAGATTAGACTAATTTAAGAAAGTACTACTTTCCTTTACAAACAATGTAATTTGATTTGAAATAAGAATAAGAATGGTATAATGATATCAATCCAATATTATTTCAAGTATACTTTGAGAACATTTCTCAATGATATAAAAATGTAATGCAAGTACTTGAAATAAGAAAAATAACTTTGAGAAAAAAATCAGAAATTTGTTCAAAGTTGTTCAAGGTTTGGTAGTCGGATTGTGTGTTTCTTAATCTAAAACAATGGGGTATTTATACTCCATAGACATCACTTCAGATAAGTGGCCATTGTTCCAAGAGTTTTGATGAACAAATGCAATGATCTAGAATCATTTCATATATGAAATTGCATTGTTTCCAGTTGTATTCAAATACATTATGTATGTATTCGAATACACCTCTTATAACGTTCAGACTTATTCAAAATTTTCATCATGTATTCGAATACAAGGGTCATGTAGTCGAATACAAATAAGTGTATTTTGCCAATGAATTGTTGTATGTATTCGACTATATTAGGTTGTAGTCGAATACATATGTGTTGTCTGAACTAATGACTTAGCACTTGTATTCGACTATAGCATCTCGTACTTGAATACAAATGTCAAGTTTTTGCTATGGACTTAGCATTTGTATTCGAATACAATATGCTGTATTCGAATACGACATTGCTTTTTGTCAAAAACTTTAATTTTTAAACATTGTTAATGTAATTTTGACATGAAAATCCTTTTTATGCATATGCAAAGATGAATGGTTCTCATGTACTTTTGAATTATTGATTGTATCACGTACCTTTATATTTATTAATAATTTAATATGTTTGATTATAGTTGACATATGATATTTGGACTTCTTTTTTAGCTTTGTTGCTTTGATCGTAACTCTTGGTCTTGGTCTTCATCAAAAACATGTGTTTTACATTCTCCCCCTTTTTGATTATGACAAAACTTGTTGTTTAGAGAGACTGTAACATGTTTGAAAGTTTTAAAATTTCTCCCCCAAAATTCAAGCGTAGTCCCCCGTTGATCTTGAGGTCATGCCATCATATTGTAAAATTTTTGAAGATCTACAAAAGGTTTTAACAACAACATACCAAGTTTTCTCACCCTTTTGACATGATAAAAAAGAAGGAAAAAATAGAAAAATATATTGCAAGCATATAAATGCGAATATAGTGAAAGCATCACATAACATACAACAAAAGAACATCACATAAGGAAAGCAGAATCATGTTCAAATAGTACATAATACATAACAATAGAAAAAAAAACTATGCAAAGAGTTTGAACAATAACAACATAAAACATTACATAAATAAACTACAACAAATACATTCCTAGTATCGATCTACATGTCATCATCCAGTAAGGACATGAGCTAAACTACTAAGGACATGTCATCATCCAGTAAGGACATGTCATCTATTTTGTCAGATAAACTACTAAGGACATGAGCTAATGTTTCATGGTTTTGAGCAATAGTAGTTTTGATGGTTTGAAAGCGGGTATTGATGGAGGTGGTCATGTTGTGGAATTGGGTAGTGATGAATGTTTGTAAGGAATCCAATTTGTCCATGAATATGCAATTTGAAACATGATCATCATCAGATGTGGTGTCCTCTACTTCGTCGTCTGCTTGGGCGGCGATAGAAAGTTGACCCAGATCACCTTTACGAACATAGGCATGTTGTTGTTCATTCATATGATCTTCATACTCGGAAGCACACTCAAGTCACGCAAATTGTCCTTAGTTTGTTTGTACATGACTTCGCCAGAAAAAAATACTTTGAAGTGATCCAAAATTCTAGTGACTTCCTTGGCATAAGGTAAGCCAACAACGTCTTTTGAAGCAAATATCACAGAGCGAACAAAGTAAGCCCAGTTGAGAGGACATCCTTCGAACATGAAGTACATAATCTAAAGTTCAAATTTTGTTATCTGAGAGTAATTTCCAGCCTTAGGAACCAGAATGTAACTCAGAATGTAGTGCAGGAGCCTGTAGTCAACGGTGAGATTTCCAACTCTGTACGATTGCCGAGAAAAATATGAACCAGCTTGTGTCCTTTTTCATTCCATGGTCGCTTTGTCAAACCGACACAACGCAACATATGCACCATATTTCGTAACACCCACCCATTCACACAGATTGTCGGACCTAATTTTCTATCCCTCAAATGGAAGCTGCAAGATTTCTCCAATAATGTGAATGCCTAACTCAATGTGTTTACCCTTAACCCGAGACACTAGCTTAGATCCGTATTTCGTGAGATTACAATAAAAGACCCTAACCAAACCAGGAGAAATAGGACCGTTGTAACCAATGAATGCCTCTATGTGTTGAGCTTTTAGTAACTCAGGAAAATGAAAAGCCGAAAATGAATCAAGAGTACTGTATTTGGGAGTGATGATTCTTTTGTCGGAGTAGTGGGTGCAGAACCAATTGTAAGACCCATAAATTTAAAGTATACTTTATGAATTTTAGTGTATTTTGGTATTGAACTCGGAGGCTTTTTAGCCAAAGTTATTAATATTTTGGAGTTTATATGGCCAAAAATATATTTTGATGCCCTATTAGAATTACTCGTCGATAAATAAATTAAATTAACTGCGGTGGATCTTTTACGAAGAATTTAATTCTAGAAAGTTTCGTTAAAAATATCTTGCGCTGCTAAAAATTGCATCTGTCAATTGAGTTGCGACGAGAGTAGATATTTTTAACCAAAAGTGGTTTGGAGAGGTTATGGGTGAAAAGGTAATTTAATAAATATCTAGATATTTTGAGATATTTATTAAAAGTAACTAATATATATATATATATATATATATATATATATATATATATATATATATATATATATATATATATATTTGTTTGGAGAGAAAAGAAAAGGAAATAGAAAGGAAAGAAGGAAAAAGAAAGAAAAGAAAAGCAAAGGAAAGAAACACGAAGGAAAGAAAGCAGAACAACTTCTTCTTCTTCCTCTGCCTCGCGAAAACCATTTCCTTCTCCCTTTTTTCTTCTTCTTGGTTTTGCTTCCTTTTTCTTTCTTTTTCTTCAAGAATAGAAACCCAAGGCTTGATGGGTAAGAAAGCAAGGATTACTCAGCTTCATACTTCCTCGTTGATTCGAAAACGAAGAAAAACGGTATTAGGTATTTCAAAACCGTAAAACACAAACCTCCCCGTTTCACCTAGATCTAAGCTTCATTTCGCGAAGAGGTAGAAGGGAAAGTTGCTCACTACCATGCTACGGTGCTAGGGAACCAACTTTGAAAGCGACATTGCGAGCGGAGATTTTACCGGATTTACTCGCGGTACTGTATTCGCACGTTAAAGCTAACGTGAAGGTAAGGGCATCTTCCAAACTTTTAGTTTGCATTTAGGGACTTATCTGTGGTTGTGTTGAAAAGGATTTTGTTAGGGTTGGAGTATTAATTTGGGGAAAATGAATCTAAGGCTTTATGGGTAAAATCTTAGAGTTAGGTTTTGGCGATATTGATGGATGTTTCGTGGAAAATGAATTTAATTCATTTGTGTATGATTATGAGTAAATGAAATTTGATGTGTTTGAGTTGTATGTTGTGATGATTTGTGTTCATCGTACTTGACGTCTTCACAATTAGTGCTTATGAAATTTGATATGTGTATGGTTGGATTTTGTGGAGAAATGATTTGATGTGTTTTGGTGTGAATTGTGGATTGGGTTTGATAATATGTTTGAGTTTGTTTTGTGTGGAATTTGAAAACCATTAGAGTTAAACGAGTATTAAGAATGGGGAATCTCTTAATGTCTTGTTTACTTAATGTTTGTCGTGAAAACCATTAGAGTTAAACGAGTATTAAGAATGGGGAATCTCTTAATGTCTTGTTTACTTAATGTGTGTTTGTGAAGATCGTTTAAGTTAAACGAGTATTAAGAATGGGGAATCTCTTAATGTCTTGTTTACTTAATGTGTATTTGTGAAAATCGTTTAAGTTAAATGAGTATTAAGAATGGGGAATCTCTTAATGTCTTATTTACTTCATGTGTGTTTGTGGAAATCGTTTAAGTCAAATGAGTATTAAGAATGGGGAATCTCTTAATGTCTTGTTTACTTAATGTTTGTTGTGAAAATTGTTTAAGTTAAATGAGTATTAAAAATGGAGAATCTTTTAATATCTGCATTTACTTAACGATTGTTGTGGATGGAGTCAGCGAATGCTCATGCATTTCATTTTGGTAAATTGTGCTCACCCGTGATAGGTGGCACCTCGGTAAACAGTACTGACTCGTGATAGGTGGTACGTTTACGATTTACGTTTTTGGTAAATTGTGCTGACCCGTGATAGGTGGCACCTCGGTAAATAGTACTTTGGCCTGTGATAGGCGGTACGTTTACGATTTACGCTTTTTCTTTTAGTAAATCATGCTGACCCGTGATAGGTGGCACCTCGGTAAACAGTATTAACCCGTGATATGTGGTACGTTTACGATTTACGTTTTTTAGTAAATCATGTTGACCCGTGATAGGTGGCACCTCGGTAATTGGTACTTCGGCCTGCAATAGGCGGTACAATTATGATTTACGACCCTTCGAGGAGGGTTTTGGTTTGGAATTCTGAGTCCATGCATTTTGGCATATACGCATTGTATTAGGGTGCTTGGCACACGAGTCGTGTTTGATTCAAGTTTATGATTGAGTGTTTTGAACTCGAGATGTCATTGTGATTGTGTTGATTTTGCTAAGTGTTACGTTTTGAAATTGTGTGTAAATGTGATGGATTGTAAAACTATTTCGAAACTCAAGTTTGTCGTGGTGATTGTGTGGAAATTGCTAAGTGTTATGTTTTGGAGTTGTGTGTGAATGTGATTGAGTTAGTTTATGTTGTTTTAGAAAAATATGCAGGGAAATCGATTCCCAAATCGATTTTATTAAAAGCTATCCCTCAAAATCGATTTGGCAATCAATTGGATTTAGTACAGGAACTCAGCCAGATTGACAAAATCGATTTGGAAATCGATTTGTCCATTACAGGAACTCAGCCAATCTGACGAAATCGATTTGGAAATCGATTGGCTTTAATACAGGGACTCAGTTATTCATTCAATCGATTTCCCAATCGATTGAATTAAGCCCAGAGTACAGATTTCACTAAAACCCTTCAGGAAATCGATTTCGCAATCGATTGGCTTAGTGGAAATTCTTATTTTGAGTTAGATAATCGATTGCTCAATTGATTTATCAATGTTTTGGTCAGTTATGTATTACTTGATGGATTGAGAACTTTATTTTGATTTCATTTTTATTTGGCAAGCATTATATGAACTTTTAGCATATGGAAAATCCTTTTAAGGTGCATGCTTAGTGGAAAGGTTATTTTATTCATTTAAAAACTTAAATGTTATGTGTTAACTGTTAATTTCGGTTGGTGACCCTTTACAACTATTGTGGAAATCTGGGCTTTGCCCTCATATGGATGGGAATGTAGATGGGAATGCATAACTGGAGCTATGTTAGGAGGATCTTACGGGACGCGTGGAGATCACTCAGGGTGTATAGCTATAGTTTTTTTTTGTAGAATGATCAGATTAGGATGACATAGAGGGAACATATGTCTTTCTTTTGGATTACGTTATTTTGAACTGGAAAACTGTACCTTTACTAATATTGTCAGTATGATATCTTATTTGAATGGGCTCCATGTATCATTTGTTGTTGTGTAAATACTTTGAATTCATATTTCGAAAAACTTTTCCGCTGCTTGTAAATTTTAATGACTTAAATATTTATCCAAAGGTATTACCTTATGAATTTCTTTGTTTTATGAATTTGTTTTAAAAAAAAAATACACTCTCGCTTTGAAAATCAGGGTGTTACACCGATCAATTTCTTCCGATGAGTGAAGCAAGCGAGACAAATCGACCATATTATCATTTCTAGCCCTCCTCTTTGAAGGGCCACAACGGCATGCTTGGTTCTTGATCCTCTTTTGCGAGCATCCATGGTTTTAATGAAGATTTACGAATTTGGGAGGAAAATGGGGGTTTTCGAGGTATGAGAAATTTTGAGGTTTGAAAGGTTACTTAGAGTGGGGAATGATCTTAGATGCAAGGTTGGTTGATTGGGTAACTTGTTGTAAGCAAGATAGGACGAGATTTTGGAGGAGAGGATGAAGCCGACAACTGTATTCGAATACAGAGTTGTAAAAATAACCTAAAAATGTGAAACAACTTTTATATTTGGGGAAAATCGCAAAACTGTATTCGACTACACCCCCGTTGTATTCGAATACAAATTGTTCTGAGAACTTGTATTCGACTACACATGAATTGTATTCGAATACAAGAATTTCTGGAAACATGTATTCGAATACAATTATTGTGTATTCGGCTACATTATCGAGTTTTTGCTTAAAAATGAATTTTTCCACATAACATACAACATGTAAGGCACATATTGATATATTAAGAAAAGATAAACATCAAAGAATTAATTCTAACAACTTATCAAGAGGAAATTTTAGATCTTGAAGAGAGATGACAAAGTATAGGTACCTTGCAATTTAAAGATCGTTTTCATTTAAAATGCCAAGTTCTCTCCGTATCTTGTAAAAAGAGTCTTTAGGTAGAGGCTTTGTGAAGATGTCTACTAATTGATTATGTGTATCCACAAAAGTTACTTCAACATTCCCTTTGAGCACATGATCTTGCAGAAAGTGATGACGTATATCAATGTGTTTAGTGTGAGAGTGCATGATTGGATCCTTTGAGATATTTATTGCACTGGTGTTGTCATATCTTAGTGGAATGCATCCGAGATCAAGTCCATAGACATATAAGTTGTTTGAGCCAGAGAATTTGTGCACAACAACTTCCTGCTGCTATGTATTCAGCTTAACCAGTGCTAAGGGCAACACAAGCTTGCTTTTTACAGAACCATGATACTAATGCATTACCTAAGATATGGCAAGTGTCGCTTGTGCTTTTACGATTCATTTTGCATCCTGCATAATCAAAATCTGAATAGCCAACGAGACTACATATGTTACCCTTTGGATACCATAGGCCTACATTGGTTGTTCCTTTCAAATATTTCATAATTCTTTTTACTGCTACAAGATGCGACTCTTTAGGATATGCCTGAAATCTTGCACACAAACAAACACTAAACATAATATATGGCCGACTGGCCGTTAGATATAATAAAGATCCAATCATACCTCGATATTTTGATATGTCTATTGAAATACCGGATTCATCTTTGTCAACATAGGTTCCGAAGCCCATAAGAGTTGCACATTCTTTGTTGTTTTCCATCTCAAATCTTTTTAACAATTCCTTGCAATACTTTGCCTGATTTATGAAGATGCCATTCTTGAGTTGCTTGATATGGAGTCCAAGAAAATAATTTAACTTTCCCATCATCGACATTTCAAATTCCCCTTGCATCATTAGTGAGAATTCTTCACATATCTCTTTATTGGTTGATCCAAATATGATATCATCAACGTAGATTTGAACCAGTAAGGTGTGAGTGTTAGTTCTTTTAATAAATAATATCTTGTCAACCTTACCCTTTTCAAACCGTCGTTCACATAAGAAGTTACTTAGCCTATCATAGCGAGCTCTTGGAGCTTGTTTCAACCCGTAAAGAGCTTTCTTTAATTTGAAAACATGTGAATGATTCTTGAAGCCTTCAAAGTCGGGTGGTTGTTTGACATAGACTTCTTCATTAATGTATCCATTGAGAAAAGCACTCTTGACATCCATCTGAAATAATTCAAAATTCATAGAACAAGCATAAGCGAGTAATAACCGAATTGCTTCTAACCTTGCTATCGGAGCAAATGTTTCATCAAAGTCAATCCCTTCTTCTTGATTGTATCATTGAGCAACTAATCTTGCCTTGTTTTGAACAACTATACCATTTTCATATAGTTTATTTTTCAACACCCATTTAGTACCAATGATGTGTTTATTTCCAGGATTAGGAATAAGCTCCCATACTTTGCTTCTTTCAAATTGGTTTAGTTCTTCTTGCCTGGGAAGTATCCATTGATCATCTTTAAGTGCTTCACCAATCTTGGAGGGTTCTATTTGTGAAACGAATGTCATATTCAATCAAGCATCTTGTAGTTTTAACCTTGTTGTAACTCCTTTGTTGATATCACCTATAATGTTGTCAATTGGGTGATCTCTATGGGTTCTCCATTCCTTAAGAAGATTATCATCTTGCTTTTCAACGTTGACTTCATTTTCTTGAATTGGTTGATCATCTTGATTTTCTTTGTTTGTATCATTACTTACAACATCATCATCATCATAAGAAATATTTTTGTCCTCTTTCAAGGGGTTAGTTTCATCAAAAGATACATGCATTGGTTCTTCAACTAATAAAGTTCTCTTAATGAAAATTCTAAAATCTTTACTAGATAATGAGTAACCAATAAAGATACCTTCATTGGCTTTCTCATCAAATTTTCCAAGGTTATCCTTTCCATTGTTTAGCACGAAACACTTACATCCAAAAATGTGGAAGTGAGAGATGTTGGGCTTTCTTCCTTTGTAGAGTTCTTAAGGAGTTTTCTTAAGAATTGGCCGAATTATTACCCGGTTGGATACATAACAAGCTATGTTTACGGCATCTGCCCAAAAATATTTTGGTAGACTTGAGTCGCTTAGCATGGTCCTTGCAAGTTCTACCAAAGATCTGTTCTTTCTCTCAACAACCCCATTTTGTTAAGGTGTTCTTGGTGCAGAAAAATTGTGGAAAATTCCATTTTCTTCACAGAATTCTACAAAAGATACATTTTGAAATTCTCCTCCATAATCACTTCTAATTGATACAATTTTGGCTGATTGTTCATTTTGGACTAGTTTGGCATAGTTTTTAAATGCTTTGAAAGCTTCATTTTTATTTGCCAAAAATAAGGTCCAAGTGAACCTTGAGTAATCATCAACAATTACTAGTCCATATGAATTTCCACCAAGACTTTTGGTTCTTGATGGACCAAACAAGTCCATATGTATTAATTGAAATGGTCTTGAAGTTGATATAACATTCTTAGGTTTGAAAGAAATCTTTGTTTGCTTACCTTTTTGACAAGCATCACACAATTTATCCTATATAAATTTCAACTTTGGTAAGTCTACAACAAGGTCATGTTTGACTAACTTGTTTAAATGATCCATATGGATGTGTGTAATTCTTTTATGCCATAGCCATGCATCATTGTTGTCACTCACCAAAAGACATTTCATTTTTAAGGATAAATTATCAAGATTAAGTATAAAGATGTTTTTGAAGAACTTACTGACAAACTGAATTTCATTTGTAGCTTCATTTTGGATGATGCATTCATCTTTGTTGAAGGCTATTTTGTATCCTTTGTCGCAAAGCTGGCTAATGCTTATGAGAATGTGTTGTAAACCTTCAACATATAAAACATCTTCAATCGAAGGAGATGGGGTTGTACCAACTTTTCCAATGCCTAAAATTTTTTCGTTGTTGTTGTCTCCATAGACCACATAGTCTTTTGTTTTTTCGAGTTAAAGCGGAAAATTTTGTTTTATCACTCATCATATGTTTAGAGCATCCACTATCCAAGTACCACATATTTTAGTTACTTTGTGTGCATATCTACAAAATTACAATCAAGTTTTATTAGGTATCCAATGTGCTTTAGGTCCTTGATGGTTAGTACCTTTCTTTACCCACACATAATGCCCTTTTGGAACACTAAAGTTTCTAACGTGACAGGCATTAGGTGTGTGACCATTAAGACCACAATAAGAACAAGTAGAAGTAAATCTATTTTTATGAGATTTATTTTGAATACTTTTCTTTTTATAATGATGATCTTTTTGCATAATTATAACATTTTCTTGATTGGATTGGTTACTCGCTTTAACAAAAATGGTTTTATTCATGCTTGGTTTATCAAATTTTGAGTATCCAATACTACTTTTGTCATTTGAGTATCTTTGCATATTTAAAACGTTTTCCAATCCCATTTTTCTCTTTTTGCATCGCTCAATTATTGTATTTAATTGAACAACTTTGAAAGAGAGAGAATCACACTTATTGCATGTAAAATTTTGTTTTAGTTTTTCAGAATCCTTCTCCATAGTGTCAACTTTTTCTTGAAGAGTTGAAATTTGTTTCTTTTGGATTGACACTAATTTGAACAGATTTTTACATTGGATAAGTAGTTCTTTAATGGCATTTTGAGCATCACTATATTCAATAATTAATTCACTATTAGTTTTATTATGATGACGGGAGTTTATGTTACTAACATCTTCTTCGTCATTCGATTGATGTGAAGCCATTAATGCAACATCCGCGCTTCTGTTATTTTTTGTGTTCGAAGATGAACTCACTTCGTTGTCTTCCCATGCTATGTATGCCTTTTTGAAGTCTTTCTTTTTTATGGTATTTTTCTTGATAATATTCAGACATTCTGCCTTAATGTGTCATTGCTTACCACATTCAAAGCAAGTGAAGTTTTGGCTTGAGGTAGAACTATCCTTCTCTTTGAAACTTTTCTTTTTGAATGTTTCATCGTTTTTAAGAAACTTACTAAATTTCTTAACTAGGAAGGTGATATTTTAATCTTCATCTAAATTTTAGTCCTTCATTTGTTCTTTTGATTCGGCCTTTAAAGCAATGTTTTTGGTCTTTTTTTCTTGACTTTCATTATGTTCTAACCTTCCAAGTTCGATTTCGTGTTCTTGATGTTTTCCGAACAATGCAGGAAGAGACATTTTGGATAGGCTTTTCTTTTCGGAGATTGCTGTCACTTTTGGTTGTCAGGCCCTCGTTAATGATCTTAATACTTTTAGATTTAATTCATCGTTGGTGAAGATTTTTCCGAGTGCCGACAAGTGGTTGGTTAAGTGGGAGAATCTTTTCTGTAAGTCTAAGATAGACTCTTCGGGCAGCATTCGAAATAATTCGTATTATTGAGATAACGTATTGAGTTTATATCTTTTTACCTCAATAGTCCCTTCATGACTTACTTCAAGCGTATCCCATATTTCTTTGGCCGTTTTGCAGTGAGATACATGAAAGAATTCATCCATTCCAAGTGTTGATTGTAGCATATTTTTAGCCTTCTTATCGAACAACACTTTTCTTTTATCATCGTCAGTCTATGAGGTTTTTATCTTTGTTTCTTCTTTATTGTTGATGACCATTTTTGGAATATAAGGACTATTTTCTACTTCATCCCATATGTCGTCTCCTTGTGCTTCAAGATACGTTTGCATGCGTATCTTCCAAAAGTCATAGTGCTCTCCAACGAAGCATGGTGGTTTGTTGCTATTACCACCATCTCTGAAAACAGGTTGTGCGGAAGTCATGAGTAATGATTGAGGAGTAAATTACCTGAACCTGCTCTAATGCCAATTTTAAGAACAGAGGTGCACCTAAGAGGGGGTGAATTAGGTGTTAGGAAATTTTTTTATTTTCAGAGGTTTAGTGATCAATTTTTTTGTTGGACAGTGTAGGGCAATGAGTAAATGGCAGTAAATTAATGAACATAGTAATATTATCCTGGTTCCCCTTATGACCAAGGGTAAATCCAGTCCTCTTGCACACTACAAGAGATTATTCCACTATTGTCAAAAAATGTACAAATCCCACCCTAGGATCTCTGCTACAAACTATTAACAAAAACTTCTAAGATAGCACACCACTATCTTAGATTAGACTATTTTAAGAAAGTACTACTTTCTTTTACAAACAATGTAATTTGATTTGGAATAAGAATAAGAATGGTATAGTGATATCAATCCAATATTATTTCAAGTGTACTTTGAGAACCTTTCTCAATGATATAAAAATGTAATGCAAGTACTTGAAATAAGAAAAATAACTTTGAGAACAAAATCATAAATTTGTTCAAAGTTGTTCAAGGTTTGGTAGTAGGATTGTGTGTTTCTTAATCTGAAACTATGGGGGTATTTATACTCCATAGACATCACTTCAGATAAGTGACCATTGTTCCAAGAGTTTTGATGAACAAATGCAATGATCTAGAACCATTTCAGATCTGAAAAATTGCATTGTTTTTAGTTGTATTTGAATACAGTATGTATGTATTTGAATACACCTCTTATAACGTTCAAACTTATTCAAAATTTTCATCTTGTAAATCGAATACAAGGGTCTTGTAGTCGAATACAAATAAGTGTCTTTTGCCACTAGCTTCCTATTTGTATTCGACTACATCAGGTTGAAGTCGAATACAAATGTCAAGTTTTTGCTACTGACTTAACATCTGTATTCGAATACAATATGTTGTATTCGAATACGACATTGCTTTTTGTCAAAAGCTTTAATTTTAAACATTGTTAATGTAATTTTGACATAAAAATCCTTTTTATGCATATGCAAAGATGAATGGTTCTCATGTTCTTTTGAATTATTGATTGTATCATGTACCTTTACATTTATTAATCATTTAATATGTTTGATTATATTTGACATATGATATTTGGACTTCTTTTTGAGCTTTGTTGCTTTGATCACCATTCTTGGTCGTTGTCTTCATCAAAAACATGTGTTTTACAAAGGGTTACGTGGTTGGAGATGAGATGGGATATGTCGGAGATAGTTTTGGGAATTCAAGAGATGCGACGACAAAATTATGGTTTGGTGAAGAAAACCAGTTACTAGGTTGAAGAAACAAGTTTGCAGATAGGGTTTAGGAGAGTTCGCGCAGAGAAGGTTAAGGGGAGTTCGCACAGAGAGGGTTCGTAGAGAGAATTCGCACAGACAGTGAAGAAAACCAGTTACATGCATATACTTAAAAAATTAGAAAGAACTTATGACAATGTTTTTTTAAAGTGCTTTAAAGGACCCTAATTTTATGAGACCTTATGACAACGCTTTTACGAAAAACGCTTTAAAAGTCATTGTGACAACACTTTATGACCCTATAACAGCACTTATAGAAAAAGCGTTGTAAATATTTTGACCCTATGATATCACTTTTATAAAAACATGTCGTCAAAGGCTTTGTATTATATATAAATATTAGTACCTATGACAGCGCTATTCAAAAAAGCGTTGCCTTAGCCTCCGTGTATTTTTAAAATATAACTCAACAGCGTTTTTACTTAACGAACGATGTTAAAGGTGTGCCATAAAATCCATATTTTGGTGTAGTGGTGGTTATGTTGCAAGCCTTTATATTGTGGTTGTGATGTCATTGCGGATATTTTAAAATATGTAATATTACGGTCGCAATTGCGGTTGCAAAACAAAATTTAAAACCATGCTTATGAGAGACCTGGGATAGGAGGTGTAGTTCCTCACAGGTTTTAGTATTTGGTGACTTAATTTGAATCAAAAGGTGTATTTTCTAGTTCTCACTTCTAATAAAATCATTTTTGGAATTGTTCAATAAGCTTTTTACATAGTATTTCAATCAGGAAGGTGATAGACATTAGATGGGAGTTATATTTAGTCTAACTTCTTTTTTATAATCAAAAAGTTTATAAAAAAAAATACAAAGGATACTTCAACTCTTACATAAAAATATAGCATCTTTTCAGAAGGATTGCAGAACTCCCACATGATTTATTTATTTATTTAAATGCATAGGTATATATTAGAGGCATATAGCTGAAAAGAAATTTGGTCAATCCAAGGGGTTTGTGGCTTGAAATGCATGAATTCTGGTAGGTGCATAAGTTTGTTGTTAGTCAACAAATGGTAAATTGACTGCACAAAATACGTTCATCTTTCTCACCATGCCAAGTTAATTTGTGATCAAGAAGCCTTAAAGGAAAAAGAATTCAAACTATTTGTTGGGCTTCATATAATTGTTAAAAACCTGTTGCACAATTCCTTGGTCTCACCTCCTCAAGTCTATGTCAATGAGCTCACTATAAGGCTCATATTTTCCCAAGAATTTCCTCCAGTAGGTCGACCATTATATTTAAACACTGATAAACTTGTGTGATCATTACATGTATAATCCACATATATATATATATATATATATATATATATATATATATATATATATATGATAAACTTGTGAACAGGGTCGATTATCAAAATGTGCAAACAAAATATTGGCACATGGCTCCCAATTAAGGAGGGCCTCAATTTTTTTTATAATATATCATAACCTTTGAAAAATTACATTGTTATTTTAATTTTGTACGTCGAATGATTGTTTTTAATAATATTTAGAACATTATAAAAAGATATTCCATGAAAATTTAAAAAAATTTAACTTTGAATGAATTAAATATAAATTTTTTAAATGTTAAAATATTAAGATAAAACGATGAAAACATAGACTTAGAATTTGAATTTGAAACTATTTTTTTGTGGAATAACTTTTTATAATGTCATAAACATACATCAAAAAATTTATTAAAACTATATATTTTCTTACCAAACTAAAACATGCAAAATTATTTGCCACCGATGTAATGTATTTGTTGTGCTTTTGGTTCGCAAATTAAATGTATATTACATGAATTCTATTTTAGTCCCTACTATAGGCTAAAATTGAAAATAATGATATTTTTAGGTATTAAAAAGTACGGAAAAATATACAGGAACTAAAAATAAAATACAATAATTTTATAGAAAATAAAAACTTACTCAACTCCTCATTAAATGAAGAGTAAAAAACATAATCATATTATTTAGCTCATCATCAAATTATTTAAGATTGATTTAAGATTGAATAGTTGAAGTATCGAACTATTGGATCAATAAAATTATAATTTCGAGTTATATTTAGTTTAATTAGTTAAGAATCAACCGTTAGATGATCGAAATTAAAATTATTAAGTCATAGTCAGTATAATTAGTTAAGAATAACTCGTTGGATTGTCGAAATTATAATTTATAAGTCATAATTACTCTAATTTGTTAAGATTGAACCGTTTGATTATCAAAAATAGAATTTCTAAATAATATTTAGTCTAATTAGTTAAAATTGAGTCGGTTGATCGTTGAAATTAAAATTTATAAGTCATAGTCATTCTAATTAGTTAAGATTGAACCATTGGATCGTCAGAATTAAAATTTCCAAGTCATACTTAGTCTAATTAGCTAAAATTGGAGATTGGACCGTTTAATCGTCGAAACAAAAATGTCTAAGTCATATTTAGTCTTATAAGTTAAGATTGAACTATTGGATTTTCATAATTATAATTTATAAGTCATATTAAGTATATTTAGTTAAGATTGAACTGTTTGATCATAGAAATTAATATTTCTAAGTCATATTTAGTCAAATTAATTCAGATTTAACCGTTGAATAATTGAAATTAAACTTTTTATGTCATAGTCAGTCTAATTAATTAAAATTGAATAGTTTAAATCATAATCGATCTAAGAAGAGATGAAATAAAATAGATAACTTAAATGCTTGTGTGTTAGTGTTTGTCTCTTTGAGGTGCATAGTTAGAAGTAGTAATAAAAGAGAGGATGCACTTATTGATCAAAAGAGAGATTGCAAGTGATTTTGGTTTTAGTCATACACAGGTTTAGAAATTAGGGTTATGTAGTGGACTGTTTTCTTACCATATGGGTAATGTAGTGTGGAAACTGCCTATTTTTTTTAACTTAGCTGCATAGTTTTTTTTCACTACCTCTTTTTTTTTTTTTTTTCTTTTTTTCTTTAGTATAGAAAGAGGTGATTTGAGGTTATTTTTTTTGTCTGAAGTTATCTACATTGTTTTTTCTCTATTACTTTATTTAAATAAGTGATTTTTACATAGATCTATCATTTTTCTTCTTCGTATTTTTCTATTATTTATCCGTCTAAGTGCAACATTGTTTTGTTTCCTGTCTTTGATATAGTGCAAACACATTCAATTAATGACTTTAGCATTGTCAACATTGTAGATTCAGAGACATAAGTATTCCGATTACTTTAATTTTGTCAAATGTGTAAGCATTTTATCGTTTTATGCTATTAACTTGAATGGTATTATTTCGTTCGCATATTCATTCTTTATGGTTTTAGCAAATTTGATTTGTATTCTTCTCAATCAATGTATTTTTTAAATTTAAATAAATGAATATCTCTTTTAGTATAAAAAAACTAGTGCTAGTGCATTATGGTGAAAATCTATATGCATATAACTTTAATTTAATTAAAATCCAAATATATTTGCATATCATATAAAAAATACAATTAAACTAAATTTATTTTTTATTATCCGATTTGACCATAGTTGAACCGATTTAATCAATTAAATCATGATCTAAAAACTTCATCGATTTGATATCCAATCCAGTAGAACAACAATAATCTTAAAGCTTAATTGAAACTTAAATCTTCTTTTTTTTTTTGTTGCTAATTTACGAAATTGATTCTCCTATTTTAAAAAAACGACAATTTTGGTTCATTCCTCTTATTTTTTAACTAAAAAATGTGATGTGACATATTTTAAATAACGTGACATATGTTATGGTAATGTAGAATAATTAACACTCATGAAATCAGAATAAAACATCGTAAAAACTTAAGTTTCAACTTTATAAAATTTTCATATTTGTAATTTAATCAATGCCATATGAATAATTAATGCATCTAGATGATTTATAACATGGAAGTGTATGTCATGTCATGTAAAATATTTTCAATCACAAGCCATAATGAGTCACAAGCCACAATCAATCATTAAATTATACACAGTCAGGCACAAGCACAATTACATTTAATTCACAATCAATCATATATTGGAATCTCTCAATCAACAGTTGTCTTTCCTTTGCATGTCCTTGAATTATGATCAAATTTATCACACTTTTTGCACTTCACTATTGAAGATGTTCTTAAAAATATGTTAGGAAGATGTCTTGACTCATCATTAGTTTTGTTCTTTTATTTTTTTGGTATGACTGATGCTCTACTCATAATGGGGGGTTTGATTGGCTCATTGTCTAACAAAGGCCACAAACTAGGGCTAGGATATGACTGTTGGATGCATGATGACGATATTGAGAGAGATATCATCCTCCTTGAAAGAAAAGGGACGTGCAGACCATCTCCTCCATCAAAAAGAAACCCAGATCCTAACAATGGTCCATGGGTAGGAATCCATGATAGGAAGAAGCCTCTCCCTATCTATATAGAAGCACTTAAAATCCTCAAAAAGGAAAAGCTTTTGCCACCTGATGACCCTACTCTTGTTTCTTAGTCACCTTCAGACTGTTGTAAGCCTTTAGACCCTCCAAAAAATATCCAACCAATCCCTTGTTTCATGTACTCAACTTAACAACAGAATATGACCAACAATTTCCTACTCTAGAAAGGAAAGTGGACCCAATCACCAACAGATCGTCCAAACCTTTCATACATCCCAATGAAGTCCAACCTGATGGAAAGCTCAAACCTTTAACCCAAGCAGAATAAGTTCTAAATTGGCAATTATAAAACATGATTGCTCAAAATGACACTCTTCAAAATCTGAACAGAAAGATGAATAAGATCACAGAAAAAATAGAAGAAACAAATGACGATCTCAAATTTCTGTCTCAAAAAATGCAAAGGCATTACAGAACCTTAAAAGCTCAAGTCTCTAAGTTGGACCATGACTTAAGAAGGATGTTGGAGGAAAGAACTTTTGGCCAAATTTTTGACCGAAATGAAAGAGAAATCAGAAGTCTACAAAACCAAGTAAAAGAGATTGATGATTTCTTAAGAGCTTCCAAAGAAGAAAAACTAAAACCAGTTGAAGATCCTTTCTTTAACCCTCCTAACTTTTCTTCCTATTTTTCACGACCAGGGAAATTGTCTCCTTTATGCCCTGCCTATGCTTCATCACCTCCAGATTACGCCAAATACATACCCTCAGCCTATAGACCAAAACCTGCTAGAACTACTAAAACCTCGACCTCTAGGTCCAAAGAAAAAACTACTTGTATCATCCTCTAATTCCCAGGATGTCCCTGAACCACCTCCCCCAAAAATCCAAAAGGAAGAAATTCCAGAATAATGTTTCCAAGCCATGACAATCACCGAAAACCAAGCATTCCCACAAGAAAATAATTCTCTCCCAGAAGATTCCTCTTCCTTTGAGCAAGATGATTCTCCCAAAGATTCATCAACTGATGAAAGATCTGAATCCTTTTCATCAGCATCAGAATCTGAAAGGAATTACGGAAACATTTCAAAAAAATTCATGGTGAATGTAAAAGAAGAAGGATCCATTTATGAAGAATCACTTGAAGAAAATCTAGTCTCTGGAAAAACAAAAATAAATAATGGACCATGGTTCGTGCTTGATGATACACCACCTAGTGTGTGGAGAAAGAGACTCCTTGAATTTAGCGTATGGCTTGACACTCAAATGATGAAAACAGGTGCAAACACTTACAAGATCATTGAAGAATTTTGTTGTAGAATGACAGGCATGTTGAAAGAATGGTACCATAATCTTGGTTCGTTCAAACAAGATGAATTACACAGATTAGTAAATACTATTGTTATCCTTGGAATTCTTCACAGCGAATTCATTGGTGATATGGAGATATTTGACAAGAAAAGTAGACAAGAGTTCTTTGAGATGAGATGTTGTTCCCTTAAGGTCTAAGATCTTAAAAGACATTATCAAAGAATGACCCAGAGGTATTATGTCCTCAATGGATTTAATGATCATAGTCTAAAAAATTACATATATCTCTTCACTACCTCGAGAACTCCAGCCAGAAATCCATAGGATGATAGCAACAGCTCAAAAGGATATTAAGGCCTTGAGTCTCGGCCAGATTCATCAAATAACATTAGAACCGCTTGAAAAGCTGTGTAGATTGCACCAGCACTTCTCATAAATCGTACAACAAAAATCCAAATTCAGCAAGGTATGCAAAAAGCCCTATTTGGAGATCAAGTGCAAGGATAACAAATGCAGTTGTTCAACAAAAAAGAAACATCGTCGACAAAGATACATCAAACCTTCCAGAATCATCAAGAAGGAAAGGAAAAGGAAAGCTTTGAAGTTTTTTAAAAGGAAGCCATTTAGAGGGAAAAAGGAAAATCAAAGATGCTTTGTTTGTGGAGAAAAAGGACATTTTTCTAAAAGATGTCCCAACAAAACCAACAAGGCCACCAAGTTGATCAACTCCCTTCAACCCCTAGAAGGCGATCTAGAATCCTTGTTTTTTGAACAAAGCTCTGCCGATGAAGAAACAATGTTTGCTCTTCAAGACTCATCCACATATAACTCTTCTTCAGATGAGGCATCATTTGTTGAATCAGGAGATGACAGTCGTTTCCCTATTTTCTCATTCAAGGAAATAGGAAGCACTTTACCTACTCCTCATCTCCCTTGTGTTGAAATCCATGTCCTCGTCTCAAAGTTTTCTCATCCCAAGAAAGTTATAGCTTACATGGATACTCGTGCACATATAACAACGATGAACCCAAACATCCTCCCTATGGAAGCATGGGTGAAACATGCTGCATACTTTGTAGCAGCAGATGGGAAAACTTTCAGAACAGATTTGATGACAAAAGAAAAAATTGGAATCAGGTTCCTCCCCGAATGCATAGTTTGGATGAAGGTCATTGGTAGCAGCCTCCCAAATAAAGATATTGTTGTGGGAATGGATGTTTATTCAGCAGCAAATAGGATTCAAATTCTCCCTACAGGAATCAAATATAAGCAAGAATTTAAACCTTATTCAGGAATATTAAAGTTGTATTCCCTTTATGAAGTTCCTGCTGGATATGAAGAAATCGAGTCCAAACTGCTCAAACTTTGTGCAGACAATCATGGAAAATTCTCTCATCAAAAACCTTTATGGACAAATAAAGACTTTTTTGTCCAACTTCCCTTCAAGCTCAATGAAGATATCAATCCAACCAAAGCTACTCATCGAGGAATGAGCCCGTCAGATTTAGCTTTGTCTCGGGAAGAATGCAATCAGTTGCTCAAACAAGGACTGATAGAGCCCATGAAATATGAATGGGCTTGCCAAGCATTTTATGTGGAAAAGAGATCTGAAAAAATAAGAGAAAAAAGAGGTTGGTAATTGATTATAAATCTCTTAATCATTTTCTGAAAGATGATAAATTTCCTATTCCGAAAACCTCTTCATTAAACATCTTCCTCAAAGATGCTTAGATCTTTTCAAAGTTTGATATGAAGTCGGAATTTTGGAAATTGGGTGTTGATCTTAAGGACCGTTACAAGACGACGTTCTGCATTCCTGGAAAATTCCTGCCCTGAAAATTCCTGGAAATGGAAAAATATTTCTACAAATCGATGCCAATGATCATTATTAGGGAGCGGTCTTAATAGAAGAAATTAATGGAGTAAAGCACTATTGTTGTCATGCTAGTGGTCAATTCGAAGAAGCTGAGAAACATTACCACACCACTTATAAGGAAGCACTTGCAGTCTAATTGGGAATTCAAAAATTTGATTTCCACTTGAAGGGTTATCAGGTTGAAGTTCAAATGGAAAATTCTTCTTTTCCTGGGATTCTCGAATTTAAAAATAAAATGCCTCCAGACCCACAAACTCTTAGGCTCAAAGATTGGTTTTCGAGATATGGTTTTACGGTAAAACATATCAAAGGAAATCAAAATTTGATTCCTGATTAACTTTCTAGGCCCATGAAACCCATCCAAGTCATCACTAATAAACACATTTTTCCGTTGATTCTCATGGTCAAGTCACTACTAGCCCACGGCTCTATCATCAAAGACTTTCCTCCCGGAATAGACTCGTCTTCTTCGCCATCCCGACTCAAAGAGTACGCCATAAATAAGTTTACTGAAAATCACTTGTGGTATATTTGGTGTGCAACTAGTATGTATGTTATGCATGCCTATGTTCCGACTGAAACAATGCACAACCATCTGATAGATCCAAAGAATCACAACTCCTTAATATGGACTACACTTGGATGGTACTCTCCACTTGAATGGTGGAGCAAACAATTAGAATTAGTCTTGGATGAGGTCAAAGGAAGGAAATTAACATGGGATGCTATAAGCAAACTTAAGACGATTTTCATCCTACATAGGCCATATCAGATTGATTCCAGAACTAAACTTCTCATTAACGCAAATTATGTTGATATATGGGAAATCATTGATGATTATCCTCCAAGTCTAAAAGTCATAAAAGAATTAATAGATTATCTCAATTTTGTTAATCTCTATCAAGAAAAAACTCATGTTGATACAACTTGCATTAGCCATGGAAATCTTCAGTCCCAGTGGCAACCAGTCAGTCCACAAGAAGTTTCATGTGAAGGTCATAAAATTCTTAAAAGGTCCCAATGGCAGAAAGTGGAAATTCAAATTGGAGAAAGCTCTACTCGGCCAGAACAAGACTCTGAAATTAAAATTGAACAATAATTTGCAGCAATGAATTTTGAAGAAAATTCAATGGATGTTGACACTTCAGAGAATCTTAATGAAGAAACTTTGAGAGAAATTCTAGAGGACATCTGGCAGTATGAGCCACATTATTCTCCTAGTTATCTCTCTGAAGAATACTTGTTTGATCAGAATATGTCTCCAAGTCACGAGCCTATCTCTAAGGGGTAATGAATCAAAAGAGTCATGAATATGTGTTGTATAGTTATTGTAATTTTGTGTGCCTATGTAAAATAGTGTCAATAATGTGGAAAAATAGTCAAAAGGTGTCATGATTATGTCTATATGGCATAATAGTCAAAAGGTGTCATGATTATGTCTTCCATAATGACATAATAGTCAAAAGGTGTCATGATTATGGCATAATAGTCAAAAAGTGTCATGATTATGTCTTCCATAATGATAAAGCATTCCAATAATGTTTATCATGGCATGATCATGAATAGTTTGTATTTTATCTCTTATGTAACTCCTTGGCTACAAAAGGAGGTGTGTTGTAACATATGGACTCAGAGTGAATTGAAATAAAACCTTAAGTGTTTTTGAGTATAAACATGTTCTTCTAAGTTTTCTCTTCTTCCTGAAAGCTCTAGCTATTATGTTCATATCATAAGTTCCCTGTAAGAGATGCAAGTATGCTCTACACTCGCCTTAGAGATGAGGATCTTGTGTATCAGAAAACATCTGACTATTGATCCTTGCTACGGTCATTTCTATCATGAGATTTTAGGTTTAATTGATAATTTGTGCCTTGAGATTTGTAAGCCTTGGAATGGCTGTTTGTTATCTCGGTTTGATGATGATTCAGTTAAGACTATATCTCATGATATGGAAGGCTCCCGGCCAGCGTGGTAAAAAAAAAAACTAGTAAACATAATAGTAAAGTATTTATAAAAACCAAGTAAATATAATACTAAACTACTATTAAAAAAAATTGATAAATAGTAAATTACTTATAGTATGACGAAACAAAATCTTCTAGAGCAAAATGGTTATGCCACACAGGCAATTGGATGACAACAAGGAACACCAATTAAGTCCCACTTTGTACTAGCACATGTCTTTTGGCATAAATGGTCCTCAAATGTGTTAGTTTCGGTAGACACATAAACCACAATTGAGGATCATCATCCATCCAATGTGCACTCCATCCTTTAGAAAGTCTCTTAGTCTTTTTTAACATATGTTGTATACTTGGTCATACGGGCTCGTTGTGAATCAATCTTTGTTGAAATGTACCTCCTTAAACCTTCAAACATTGTAATTATAAGTTTGCCTCTATGCTCCAAGATTTCTCTATTGAATACTTCACACATATTGTTCACTTGTAGGTCACATTGTGTATTGGTAGTAAACATAAATCTAGTCCAAGTTCCTAGTGGAAGCTTCATCATATCTACCCAAGCAGCTTCATTCATTTCCTTTATTCTTTGCATAGCTCTCTGCCAAGCTGGCACTGTTGGGGCTCTTGTTGCCTACCGTATAATTTCTTTCATTTTAGCTTTAGAATATTTCTTCTTCCAATATCCACAAAGATGTTTCACACATAACCTATACTCAATACCGACTCTAATACTTTGAATTGCAGGTACCAAGCCACGGAAGATTTAAAGTTTCATTATCAAATGATGTGTAAAAAATTATGCAAAATAATATATTAATTGAGTTGATGTAGTATATCTTTTGTTCATCTGAAATAAAAGGCCCACTGCTTCTATTGTATATTATCTAAATCTTCTAAGAGCAAGTCTAGAAACCACTACCACAATTCTCTTGTCTTTGCCTCTACCATGACATATGCAATAAGTATCATTTGATTATTTTCGTATTTATCCATTGTGGCCATGAGTTGTCCACCATACTCACCATTTAAGAAATATGCTTCCAATCCAATTAAGAACCTACATGTGTAAGCAAATGTTGCCTTACATGTCTCATGCACACATATATCCTTTCAAATATGGAATTGTCATTCCCATAAGCATATTCGATTATAATTGGTTGTTTCTATTTGATATCCTTAATGCCCTTGCATAACTTCGTAAATGTGAGTATTGTTCATTAATAGCTCCTTGTATTATTTCACTTGCTCTTCTTTTTGCCCTCTACGCTTTTCATTTCAGGTGTACGACTTACAATATCCATGAACTTCTTTGCCAACCATTCAGTCTTGGTTCGCCTATTTTTAAGTCCCCTAATGACATGTGTGATCTTTGGTGAAACTCAAAATTTTCCAATATTGTGATGCAACCCTCTTACCGAACCTCAAATGAAAAGGACATTCATTCTCACAATTTACAATTATCCTCGTCCTATCATTTTTCTTCAAATACAAATTTTTAATTTTTTTTCTATAGCACTATAGCATACTATTTTACAACATCTTTTACACTAATTTAATTTTTTTTTTGTTAAACTTCATTCCTAACTCAAACTTTACCCCCTCATCACTTTCAAGCATCTTAAAGTTTGGAAACTTTGTCCTTAAGTCATCATCCTCATCGCTATTTGGAGGTGTTTTAAGTTGATCAAAATCATCAATATCATCTTCACAATATGCTACTTTTTTAGAGTCCTGGTCAAATGAAGGAAGTACATTAGTCCAATGGATATCATTTTCACTTTCATAAAAACTTACATCATCTTTACTACTATCATCTTAAGTACTCCAAACATAGTCACAATCTTCATCCTCTTCAACTTCATGTTCACCTTCTTCAACTACAGTTTCAGTTTGCTTCAACAAAAAGGTCAATATCATATTCTTCAACAACAAATTTAGTTTCTTCAACAATAGTTTTAGTTTATTCAACAAATGGGTCAGTATCAGATTCAGATTCAATTTCACTTTCACTTTCAAATTCATCAACATCAATCACTACTTTATTTTTAACCGTTTGTCCTTTTCCATTGTTGTTACTTTCAACAACAACAAGAGTTTCAATAAGATGATCCACAAACACTTCTACAACTTTAAATCCTTTCACATCCAAAAAAAATTGTATGACATCAACATCACAATTCAAAGGACTCAAACCACAGGTAAATGACAACTTTAAATGTCTATACCATAAAAATTTAAATTCATTATATCTCAAACTTTTAATAAGTTTTCCAAAATCAAAAAATGACATCAAGTTTTCAGCCCATTTTCAATTCATTTCATCAACTTGATCTTGAACAATCAACTTAATGATATGACTTCCATAATATAACGTAGAGTTGTCTACATCAGCCAACTAAACCGCATCATAATTAAAATTGGGTGAAAAATTCATGAGTGGACAAAATTTACTAATTTTAAAAGAAAGAGATTAATTTCACAAAAAATTAAAGTGATATTGAAATTGGTGATTTGGTAAAACAAGAGAATAAAACTATATTATTCATCAGTGGACAAAATTTACCAATTAAAAAAAAAAGACTAATTTCACAAAAAATTAGAGTGATATTGAAATTGCAGATTTGATAAAACAAGAGAATAATAAAAACAATTAAAAAACTTTATTTGTTTTTAAAAAGGGATAAAACAAGCGAAGCTTACATACATTTGACAAGAAAGAAGGTGCATCAGACAATGGCGACGGTGGAGGAATCATCGCAACCTGAGACAACCCCTGTGCCTGTTAATCACTCCACACCCACAACAACCCAACCTCAAACCCTAGATGTAAAACCGTTTATCGACTACGCTGTTGGGCAAGCCTTGTTCTACCAAAAGGCCTTGAACGACGCCATCGAATCTTCAATCGAGGCTTCAACATCTCGTTTTTCTCAAATCCGTTCAACTTCTTCCGCTCATTTTCATCAAACATTGGTAATTCCTCCTCCTCCTCCTCTCTCTCTATTTATGAAACACAGATACAGATGGATACCGGATACGACACTTACAGTGAAACTAACACGTGTAATAGTTTGAGATTTCGATAATAATTTGAGAAAATAAATTAATTGATTGTTATAAGGCGTCGGTGTCAGATACTAATACTGATTGAACACAGGGACACACCTTTCATCAGAGGTGTCAGTGCTATAAAACATGTTTCCCTATAATTTGTTTTGTTTTTTTACGTTTTAGCTAAAATGAAAAAATCACTGGCAAAAAGAAAACAGTGAGCCAACCGTACTGGAATTTGATTTACCATCATCCTTTTCAATGAAATCATGCGTTCTATGTCAACATTGTGCGACATAAGTGGTAGATGTTTGGGTCCCTTGACCATTTGGTCGAAAGTTTCTGGCAGTTGCTTATAGAGAGCATATGTTGAGAGATGTGAACCCCTATCTCTCGGGATTAGTCTCTGTAATTGCGCATGGAAATATCTTGATTTACACAAAAAAATCACACATTGTATTGGACTTTTTAGTCACTTGTTTAGAAGATGGTAGAAACTTGGCTTAGGTGGTTTGGGTACGTGGAGAGGAGACCTATAGATTCTGTATTAAGGAAAGTAGATCAAATGGAGGGTAGTCAGATTGTTAGATGCAAGGGAAGACCTGAAAAATTATAAGATAAACTGTTAGGAAAGACCTAGAGATTAATGAGTTGGAAATAGATATGCTATATGATAGAGTTGGAAAGAGATGTGAACCCCTATCTCGAAAGAGATGTGGAAATACCTTGGTTTATCCAAAAAAAAATCACGCTTTGTATTGGATTTTTTAGTTATTTGTTTAGAATTTCATTGAATATTTGTTCAGTTATAATTTTTGTTTGTTTCTGATGAATGCAGCATTATTTGGATGATTTTAAGTCTCAGTACGATGCTTATGAGGATCTTTTGTTTGGAAAGATCAAAGGTTTGCATTTTGTGACTTTATTTTACTTGAGAATGGTTTTTGAGTTTCCAATTTTTCTAGTTTCTAATGTTTGGGATTTTTGTTTAATCTTCTATTGCAGAGGGTGTACTTGTTGCAGCTTCACATCCAGTAATTACTTGTGGAGCCACTGCTTCCATGGGGCTTCTAGTCTTCAAAAGTAAGATTTTTTTATGATTAGTAGTTTCATCAAATGTTGCATACTTGCATTTGATTTTCTATTTCTCATTTTTAGTTTAAAATATTATATATTATTTATATTTATATTTATATTCTGTTACTGAATCTTGTTCCTACTGTACAGTTATTATAATTAGACGAATTTTGTAGAACATTGTATATATT
The DNA here is from genome assembly GCA_037974775.1 of Cicer pinnatifidum. NCBI lineage: Eukaryota > Viridiplantae > Streptophyta > Magnoliopsida > Fabales > Fabaceae > Cicer > Cicer pinnatifidum. The sequence goes on from JBBPBR010000006.1 coordinate 35,254,958, forward strand.
ATCATTGAAGGCAGTAAATTGCGATAGCATTTGAATATCATATTATACTGCTACTTTTGTCATTGGTGGCAATGATATTGACCTTATTTATATTGTAGGAGATATCACTCTTGATTAATTCTTGTTTGCACTGTAATGCACAGAACTGCACCTTAGTCAGTTAATAGTTATAGTCAGTTGTTTAATTCAATTAGTTAGAGGTGACAGGTGTCGCACTCCTATTGGTAGTTAGGAATCTTGCTCAGCAAGATTACAATAGTAGGTACAATGACTCAAGGTATATAAACCTAGAGTCATCTTATTGTAACTAACTTTTTGATCATTAATACAAAACTCAGATTTAGTTACATCCATTTTTCTCTGATATCAAATATGGTATCGAGAGCCTGAAAATCCTTATGGCCTCTTCTACGCCACCACCTTCCCCTTCCCCTTCGCCTTCAAATCCTCCACCGTCGCAATCGATCCTGCGATGCCGTTCACTCTATTCCTCCAAATGTTCTTTTCACATTCAGTCAATACAAAATTTCTGCGAAATTTGATGAAGACAATTTCTTGATCTGGCGTCAACAAGTTGAGCCTATCATCAAAGCGCATCGTCTTCATCATCTCCTAAACAATCCTGTTATTCCTTGTCGATTTTTCATTGAGGCGGCGCGTGATGCTAACTGCATTAATCTTGAGTATCTGGAGTGGGAAACGTAGGACCAAATGCTTCAATTGTGGCTTCAGTCTATGCTATCAAGTGCGATTCTCTCAAAGGTTCTTGGATGTCTCCACTTATTCGAGGTTTGGGACCGGATTCATGCACACTTTCGTCATCTTATGCGAACACGTTGCGTCAACTCAGATTGGAACTTCACAACTCCTCAATCGATAGTCGCGCTGTACACCAGAGTTCATCACTCAAGTTAAAGGTTTCGTTGATCTCCTCGCCGCTATTGGTGATAACGTCTTTGAATAGGAGCACGTTGAAATCTTACTTGAAGAACTTCCACAAGAGTTTGATCCTGTGATTACTCTAATTGAAAGCAAAACGTGTTATGCTCCGATCACTGTTGAGGAGGCGCAAGCCCTAATCCTTGGGCAAGAACTTTGTATCGTCAAGTATCACAAGCAAAATGTCACCAATTCGGCCTCCGTTAATCTCGCGCATGCTGTACCTTCTGGATCTCTGGTTAATCCTTCCTCCATGACACCCAACACTGTAAGTTCCATGTCCTCCTTGCTTCAGGTTCATTTCTCTGAGAATCAGAACCCTAATGTTCCCTGCTCTGACAACCGTGGTGGATTTACCTCTGGATATGACTTTGGCCGTGGTCGCGACAGTCGATTTGGTCGTGGCTGTGGTGGTCGTGGCTTTGTCCAATGTCAATTATGTCTTAAGTTTGGTCACTCGGCTGTTAAATGTTACCATAGGTTTGACTATCAATATCAATCCTCCTATGCTCGTTGTGCACCTGGACTGGTTCCTTCCCTTTTTAGCTTGCCATATACTTATCCACTATCATCTGCTATTCCACCATGGCTACTTGCTCCTCAAGCTCATGTTCTGTCACCAAAAGCCGCTCCTCAAGCTATGCTCGCTGGTTTTTCTGTACATCACCCACGTGGATCCCTTATAGTGGTGCCTTTTTTCATGTCACTAGTAATGGACAACATATCCAACAAACTTAGTCCTTTGATGGTCCTGATCACATATTAATAGGCAACAACCAACTTTTGCCAATTCACACTTCTGGTTCATCCTCTCGCATTTCTACCTCTAATCCTTCTCATGCACACCGTCTAATTTTCTTCATGTTCCTCAAATTACAAAAAATCTTGTTAGTGTCAGCAAATTTGCCTAGGATAATAGTGTTTACTTTGAATTTCATCCTAACCATTATCTTGTCAAATCTAAGGATTCACATGAAGTTCTTCTCCATGGTCCTCTTGGTCCTTATGGTCTCTACACATTTCCCACTCTTTGCTTTCAGCCACAAAATAAGGATCCTGCTCCTGGTGCTTCACCAAGTCAGACCATCACTTCTAGTTCTAGGCCTAGTTCCGTATCCCTTGTATTAGCTGATGTATCCCCAAGTGTGTACTATCAATGGCACCTTAGGTTTGGCTATCCAAACCATTATACTATGCGTATTGCTTTACAACAATGTAATATTCCTCTATCAAATAAAGAGACTACTTTTTTTGCTCCGCTTGTTGTGTTGGCAAAGCTCATAGATTGCTTTCATCTTTGTTACTACAGTTTATGATGCTCCTTTACAACTTATTTTTAGTGATCTTTGGGGCCTTGCCCCCATCACATCCTCCACTCACTACACTTACTATGTTTTTTTTTTTTTATGCGCATTCCAAGTTCACATGGCTATATCTTCTTAAATCCAAGCCTGACACACTTTCAGTTTTCAAACGGTTCAAAACCATGGTTGAATTACAATTTGATGCTAAAGTTAAAGCATTTCAAATGGGGAGGTGAATTTAGACCTTTCACTAACTATCTTGGCATTTTACACCGTTTAATTTGTCCTCATACTCATCATCATAATGTGGTCATTGAAAGAAAACACAAGACATATTGTTGATCTTAGCTTGTCATTACTCAATCAAGCTTCTTTACCCTTAAAATTTTGGGATTATGCCTTTACCAATGCTGTTTATCTCATCAATAGACTTCTCACTGCTGTATAAGCAACACCCTGACTATAAATTTTTGAAAGTGTATGGCTGTGCTTGTTTTCCACTTAGGCCATATAGTTCCTATAAATTTGACTTTAGGTCCCATGAGTGTTTGTTCTTAGGTTATTCAACTACTCACAAAGGCAATGTCTCTCTCCCTTGAAAGAAACAAAACTTGGACTCTTGGTCTCTTACTCCCTAACAAGGTTGCCATTGGTTGTAAGTGGGTTTTCAGGATCAAAGAAAATCCTGATGGGACTATCAACAAGTATAAGGCACGACTTGTTGCCAAAGGCTTTCACCAATACCAAGGTTTTGATTTCAATGAGACATTTTCACCTGTCATCAAACGTATTACCAACTCATTCTCACACTTGCACTTACCTTTCATTGGGAGTTATTACAATTAGATGTCAATAATGCCTTCTTAAATGGGCTTTTGAGGAAGAGGTGTACATACCTCAAGGTTTTAAGGCATCTGGAAAATCACTGGTTTGCAAACTCAATAAGGCCATTTATGGTCTCAAGCAGGCACCCCGTGCCTGGTTTGACAGGCTACAATCAGCTATGCTGCAATTAGGGTTTGTTTCTAGCAAGTGTGACTCTTATTTGTTCACATACTCACACAATTCAGCCACTGTGTATCTTATTGTTTATGTGGATGACATTATTATAATTGGTAGCCGTCTTGTTCTCGTCAATCAAATGATTGCTAGGCTTAACTCCATGTTTTCCCTCAAACATTTGGTGACACTTGACTATTTTTGGGAATTGAAGTCAGGAAACAGTCCTCTGGGTCTATTGTTCTTACTCAAACTAAATATATTAAGGATATACTTGTCAAAACAAATATGTTGGAAGCTAACTCTTTATCCACTTCCATGACCTCTGGTGTTAAGCTGTCAAAATCTGGGTTTGCTGATCCATCTCTTAATCATTCTGTGGCTGGTGCCTTTCAGTATGCTACTATCACCAGACCTGAGCTCAGTTTCTCAGTCAACAAAGTGTGCCAGTTCATGGCAAATCCTCTTGATCAGAACTGGGTTGCAGTTAAGCGCATTCTCGGATATCTGAAGGGGACTCTTCATCAGGGCTCTTCATCCTGCATCCTCTCTTAATGGTCTTTCTCTGCATGCTTTCTGTGATGCAAAATGGGATGCAGATCTTGATGATTGCAGATCCACCTCTGGGGCTGCAGTATTTTTAGGACCCAATATCATTTCTTGGTGGTCTCGTAAGCAAACTGTTGTTGCTTGTTCAAGTGCAGAGGCTGAGTACATAAGCCTTGCTCATGTTACTGCAGAGGTGTTATGGTTACAAACTCTATTTCAGGAGCTTAAACTTCCACTGGCTGCCCCTAAATTACTTACCAAACCCTTAGCTGTCTCCAGGTTCTGCACTCTGAGGGACAAGCTCAAAGTGGCTCCTTTGAAATCTGCCAAGTCCTCACCATGAACTTTTGGTGGGGGTGTTAGAGATGTCACTCTTGATTAATTCTTGTTTGCACTGTAATACACAGCACTGCACCTTAGTCAGTTGTTTAGTTCAGTTAATTAGAGGTGACAGGTGTCACACTCCTATTGGTAGTTAGGAATCTTGCTCAACAAGATTACAGTAGTAGGTACAATGACTCAAGGTATATAAACCTAGAGTCATCTCATTGTAACTAGCTTTTTGATCATTAATACAAAACTCAGATTCAGTTACATGCATTTTTTTCTGATATTGAATATATATGTTCCATATGTCATTCATTAACAGGCATTATTTTTAAATTTTTTTGTTATACTGCAGGGCCTCGTCGGATGTTGTACTACAACACTAAACGTCTTTTTGTTAGTGAAGAGGTGAGTGATGACCTGATTTATCTGTCTATTTAACAAGGACAAAGATGCAGTATTTTGAGCTAACTTAATTATGAACTCTATATGTATTCTAATCTATATATCTCATTTTATTCTTTTGAGCTTTGTTTTGAATAAATACTGGGGAGTAAAAGTTATAAATATGTTATGCTTGTAGTATGGAAACAAGGGAGAAAATGTCATACAATCCTCAAAATAAAAAATAAAAGGAAAAATAATGAAAAGAGGTTAGAACTTAGAAGGAGCATAATTTGTTTGTCAATTTTTTCTTATATAGATTTCTGCTTTTGTTAATTAGAGAATATACAGGTTTTCTCCTTTGTATTTGGAAATAATGACGACCTTAGAACTTTTATCTGCAAATGCTTAGCCTCATATAATTTGAAGCAAATAAGGTTAAAAGATCTTGTTTGTTTTGACTTGTGATACAGATGAATGTTATTGAACTCAATTTTCTCTTTGTATATTGTGAAATATGCTTGCATTTTGCTCACTAAAAATACTATTATAAGTGCTTTCCTAACTGTGTCAATGGCTTCACCAGCATGCCATAATCCTGGACAAAGCAACTGCCATATGCCAGGATCCTTTAACCCCATGCAACCCTTTCAACCCCTTAACATCATTACGAAATGGCCACAAGTAGCTTTACATGTTTTGCTTGATATATTCGCCAAATATTTTTCATTAGATTATATTTGAATTGCTTGTGGAGGTGCATAATAACCACCTGTATTATTGCTCTGACATCGCCTTTTGATGCAGTCTTTGGTTTCCAGAGCTAGTGCTGAAGTTAAAGAGTTGCGGCAGTCAATTGATATTCTGAAATCTGAAGTTGAAAAGATGGAGGTAAAATACATTTAATCTTTTATTGAAGTAGTTTTATATATTTTGTCATATTTTTTAGTTATTTCACGCATTAAGAATTCCGGATATCAGTGAAACACTCACATAATAAAATGAGGAAGTACGATCATTATATAAGAAAAATGGTCAAATTTTGTAATGTATGAAAGACTAAAATACCATCTGGTTGAATGACCAGTGCTAAATTACATAGTGTAGTAGCTCAGTTAGCCCATATTTAGCTCTTTTGTCTGTTCAGGTAGTCTGTTAAGGACAATTGTAATTCACAGATGACACATAAATGATAACCAACAGAATCTACTATAACTAATAACTGTCAGAATCAGTTGAATAACAACACTAATATAAGTTCTTATCATGTATTGATATTAGTGATGATGAAAACTCAGAAATATTTGTTATCCTGACCAATGACCTATTTTAGTCCATTCATAAATCCGGAAACTTCATACTTCCTCTTGCACTCGAGTTACATATTTATACGGAGAGAGAAATGGTCTTCAACCAGGAGGCTTTGGAGAGGGAATAACTAGGCCTGTTCAAAAAGTTTAAAAAAAACTGAACTGAATTGAATAACTAGGCCTCTTTTTCTTTTTATGAAAATGTTTTTTAAATAGTTTAGACTCCATTTTTTTAATAGGACTTCCTAAAATTAACATTGGATGTTTTTAACTTAATATTCATTTTGAAAAGAAAACATACTATAAATCAATGATACGGCAACCCTAGGTAGTTAATCCCACATAGCGGCGTGTCGCAGCCAACCCTGAAAACTGAGATAGCGGGTAGCGGGATACGGGCATTACCTCTATTTTTTGGACAAATTACATGAATAATATAAACATGCAAAATTAAACAATGTCTCAAACTCAAACATTCATAAATAGTAATAAAAAACCCCAAGCCTTTTTCAAAACATACATTTAAATATCAAATATCATTATCTTCTTCAACATAGAGTAATAAAATAATAAATATTAAAACTAAAATGCATGTTATAGAAATCCAAGATTATCATCATCTTCAACATAGTCTTCTTCCTCCTTCTCTTCCCCATCACAATATATTCTTTGTTTTCCTCCTCCTCCTCCCATCATCTTCAACATAAATAGGTTCAATTTCTTCAACATCTTCTTCTACCACCGCTTCTTGTGCTATTATCCTAGATGCACTTGCAACTGCTGGCCGCCTAGTTTAGACTGCCGGCTCATTAGCTCTACTTGCATTGGCAACATCAATCCAAGTTAGATAAACTAATTCTTCAACAGGTTCACCATCTACCCCCATGTCTCCCACTTCAAATTCATTGGTATAATCCTCATTCAAGACAATTGAATCAATCACATCACGACAATCACAAAGCTCTTTCAGAGCCTAGTTATACTTAACGAAAACCAAGTCTTCCAACCTCTTATGCTCAAGTCTACTTCTCTTCTTGGAATGAATCTACGTATTATAATTTAAAATGTTAGTTTACTAAATTAATATGAACCTACATTGTAGAATACTCTATAATTTAATAACAAGTATTAACTTACATACTCAAAAGTACTCCAATTGCGCTCACTCCTGAAGAGCTGCATGTCAAACTGAACACTTTAATGGCCAATACTTGCAAACGTGGAGTTTTTGTTCCATAAGTCTTCTACCACTCAGCTGCAATGAAACAATCATTTTCATTATTTTTATGCACAAGTTGTGTGCTAAAAGTTTTAAGAAATGAACTTCCAATTACCAGGAGCTAATGTTGCCCTTTGTCTTATTGCTCCACTCAATCCAAAGAGGCCATTAGAAATCTTATATTCTGCCAACTGTACTGTAGTCATGTCACTAATTTGATGTTTTTCACCAAAGAGGCCTTTATTCCTAACTAATGTTGGCTTGCTCTAGTAATTCCTCTAGTAGTTTCACGTTTACATAAATCACATGTCACGCTCTTCCTATTACTCTTGTCCTTTACACTGTTAAATTGCCATGCTAGGTCAATGTTATCACCGGTTGGTTTAAACATTTCACAAGCAGCAGTACTATTACTTTGTGGGATTGCAGATGGTGTTGCCATGAGTATTTGTAGAACAAGCGAAAAAAATAGAGAAAGAAAGGAAGGAAGTAGAAAAGAAATGAGAAAGAAGGAAGTAAGAAAGGAAAAGAAAAACTACAGAAAAAAAAAAGAAAAAACAGAGAAATGAGGTAAGAAAGTAGAAAAAAACAGAGGAAGGAAGAGAACCTGGGTGGTTATCGTAGCTGGATGGCGGCGCGGTTGGGTGGTGTTTGAAGCTGGACAGCGGTGTGGCTGGGTGGTGTCGAAGACGCTCTCGCACCCAGCAAAGGAGAAAAAATGAAATAAGAATGAAAGAATAGGAAGAAAGAGTACGAATACCGAGGAGGCAGATTGGAATTAGGGTTAAGAGCAAAAATACCAAAAATACCCCCATAACGTTTTAAAATTGAAGGGCAATCTTGGTTTTTCCTGCAAAAACATTTCACGTTTTCGTGGATCTAAAAAAATGCATTCCTGCAAAAACATTTCACGTTTTTGTGGATCTGAGAAAACGCGACCCGAGACCCGTGAACGCGTCCAGAACGGCCGCAACCTTGATTCGCACTGCAGCGCACCACACCACTGTGGCCAGGCCCTGCACCGCACCTCCCTGGCGAGCTCTTGTCGTGAACTGCCGCGATTGACTACCTAGCGGCAACCTCCAATATTTTTAAAAACTTATATTAGGTATTATAAAAAATTAACTATTATTAAACTTATCAAAATTACTTTTGTAAAATATTCGCTCAAAAATTTAATTAACTGCTGGCCTGAAAGGTGTGAGTAGTGGGAGGGCGTGCCTGTCAAGGGTGTACAGCACATACCTCAGGGTGATCAACACTACCTGCACTTCACACCTCGTCACAACCTTTCTTTGAGTACTGTGCCACTTCAATTCTTAGAAAAATACTCCAACCCCTTAAGAGTTTTAGTCTAAAACTTCTTTGCTAAACATTGACTCATACTTGTTGTCTTGTTGATCCTTCCAATAATTTTCATCCCTAATGATATCATCTGCATACCAACAATACAGTCACTCCCTCTGAAGTTGAGTGTTCAATGAACAATGTGTGAACCTTAGTGAACCATTCAAACCATGTTTAGGGTGATTGTTTCAAACCCACTGCAAACGATATTGGCAGCAATATTCTTTAGTAAATTGTAGTGGTACCTCCATATAGAGTTCTTCCTTAAGTTCTCCATGTAGGAAAGCATTCATCACATCATATTTCTTTAAATTCCCAACCATAATAGGCAGTAAGAGATAATGTTACCACACTATACTCATTTTTGTCACTGCGATGGAAGTCTCTAAATAATAAATCTATACTATATTCATTTTTTACTGCACTACATTCAGGTTTGTGTTAAACCTTTGGCGACCGGTCATGTGTTGTACTTTACAATTGAAGTTAGGTTTCTGGGCAATTTCTTGGTCTGAAAGGGGATTTATTCCCCCATGAAGTTTTATTGATAAAAAGCAAAAGAATAAACCAGGGAGACTACTCTCCTCACACTGGAAAGTTTCCAGTCAACTAAAACAAAATAAAAAAGATTCCTATAACTGTTCCCATCCCTTATATATATATAGGGGATATATCTGGTGAGAATAGTTTTTATTTTATTTTATGTTTTTATGTGAGAATGAGAGGAATATTTATGATTTATCAACTGTTAGATTAGAATGAATGACTTAGATTAAAACACTCTTAAATAAGTCACGGGCACCACTCTCTTCTAATTTTTTCTCTGCAATTCATTAAAATGCCATTATGTGGTTCATCTTCTCCTGTTGTGTGCTTTGTAATTCTTCATATCACTTTCACATAATAAAAAAATGGACACTAATAAACTTAAGTGTGTAAACTTCTTGGTTCTTGTTAGTTCTTCATAAATTTATTTAGGTATTTATTAGTAGATTCATACAAAGCCAAATTGGTTCTTTTAAAATTTAAATTGTGGAAATCTCTATGCATTTTCTGCAAACTTGTATCATAAACCCAGAAAATTTCCTCAATCTTGAACAAATGGAATCTTAAAAATAGACACAAATTCCAATTCGGGAAATCAATCAACATGTGGCTAATAGTTTGAAATCGAACGGGGTTGAAAACACAAAACAAGACTTGAAGGAATGAAATCGGTGAATCAAAAATGAATTTGCAGAGAGAGAGAGAGATAGATAGATGGTGGAAATGAAGCATTGGAGAAATATGGTGGAAATCGGTGATAATGATAATAAAACAGTTGAGCTAGTTAGAAATAAAGCAGCCTTGAAAACATTGAAGAAATAAATGGTGAGTGCTATTATTCAGGTTGAGTTAGATGTTAGGCACAGTGTTGGAGTAAAAGACAGCAAGGTTGAGAAAGTCAATTTATGCAGGATTGGTGGATGAGGGTGGGGTTGGAGAAGATGAAAGGGTTAATGGAAAATCAGTATTGATACACTATGAAAAGCACACGTGTTATTTAAAATGAGACTTTTACTCTGAACCGTCCATTTTAATCTAATGGTTGATAAGTGTTCTTTTCATTCTCATATAAAAAACCAATTCTCATATGGCCCCATAAATATATAGTTTATATATTTAAGGATGAAAACAACAATACGATAACAAAAATTACTAACTAACTAACTAACCAGGAAATACTAACTAACTAAACAAAAAAGCTAAACATAAAACACAACTAATTTCAAAATTAACCGTTATTTGAGCTTTTCTCCCTTTTTCCTATAATAGATCTTTAACACTACCTTTGAAGGAACATGTTCAAGAGAATTAGTACTAGATCCAGCAATTGACCAATCAACTAGACTTTATTGGTATACATCCACTTACAACCTACTGATCTTTTTCCTTCTAATAAAGTAACTAGCTCCGATGTCTTAATTTTTTCTCCAATTTCTCCATTTGTCTTGAAACTATCTTTAATCCGAAAATGCCTCAGGTATTCTCGGGAATGAAGGTAGTCTATAGGCTTGCAAGGTTGTTTTGTGAGTTGGTGATAATTTTTTAATTCCACTTCCTTATTAAGTTCAATTGGGAGGTTTACACCCACCAGTGATCCATTGCTTTATAGAAAATGCTGACGTTCATTTGGGATTGACTTATTTTATAAACTTGAGATAACACCTGATCTTTTGTTGCTATTCAAATATTCATGGCATATTTTATTTGAATGTTTTCAGAAAAGTGCATTACATGCAGAAGAGCAATTCTTACATGGAAGGACAAAACTCAGGTTTGCAACTTATAGATGTTGAGTCAATAACATTGGTTTCATATTCATGCTTTGATAAATTGTGATTTATATGCATATATATTTATCGCAGACAAGCAGGAAAGCAAATCCGAAATGTGATTAGCTCTGCATGTAAAATTGAAAGACGAGCAGGAGGTATGCAAGCAAAATATTATATTTTCTATAATTAGGAAAAGATAGTTCCAGCGAATGAAACGTGCTGGCGATGAGACCTTATGCTTTTGATAAGTTGGTTTTCTTTTTGGTTTGGTACATTAGGTTTAAAAGATATCCTTGGAGAGCTCCCTAAACGAGAAGCATCCCACTTTCGATCACAGGTAATCTTACTGCGTAATCGCATCTTAACCTTATGTGCATTACCATCTCTCTTTGCATAGAATGAGACAGAAATTTCAAGGGTTGACCCAGTAAATGGCATCATGAAAGATGTCATTTCTATTTTCTTAACACCCATAACATGGACCAATAAGAAACTATGGTCTTTAGATTATATGGGGCTAGCCTTAGAGCATTTTGATATTATAAGGGGCTAGCTCCCTTCCTTTCCCCAAAAAATAATAATATTATGATATATTGTATTAGAGTATCTTTGGTTATCTGTTAGGACTCCATATGAGAGGGTGGGCCCAAATAGGCAAGTAGCTAATTAGTTGCTCAAGCCCATTTTGTGGCGTGCGTCCAATTCTGTTATAAGACAGTTTAGAGAGAGTAGGGTGATTCATTCAAGTTAATGCATGGAGTTGTTTAGAAGAGTATTTTCCTGAATAGGTGCTGCTGAGGCTATGGAACATTCATCTTTGTACAAGCATCATTGCTCTTTTCTTTGATTCCATGATACACATACAATATATTTTCACTCCGTTGTTTCCAGTGTCATTCCTAATTCTACAATTGCTCTATTGATATTTTTCTGTTCTCTATATTGAATCAAAAAAAAGAATAGGTCAGTGCTACATCCCTCTATTGTTTGATCCAATATTGATCGGGGATGAGCCCCAACTTCCATAGGGCCTTTCCTTGGTTTGACCTTCCGTAGTGGTCCTTGCTTAAAGCTCCCCATGGCTAATTTATTCCGACTTGCTGGATATTTGAGAATTAGCCAACATAACCTAAATTTTCCGCGCCATTCAAGATTGAAGAGATAATTGACACATTGGAAACAAGAATGGGAGTTTGGGGAAATCCATCAAATCGTTTGTGGCGCAGTTTTGCAACGGTTGGGGCGTGTTGTCGAAAGTGAATCTAGATGCAGAGTGGGAGAAGTCTGCAAAGGCTTTGATAGGAGGGTTTTGGAAGAACAACAATGTGGGTGCTTCTGAACTAATAGAAGACGATGAGACCATCAATATATGCTGGTGAAGTGAGAAGGAGATAGATATCTCCAAACTGTAATGGGCTTGAAGGTCAAACTCTCAACTCTAGTGATGCAAGAAAAAAGGTGATAGCCGTCTATGCGGGCATCACATCAAAGGCATTGGAGAAGATGAAGGCCATGAGCCAAACGCTACATACTGGAGCAGAAGTATTGGTGGAGAAGAAGCTTGCGCCAGTTTGAACAAGAAAGTATTGGAGGAGAACACAATGAAGCTAGATGAAGGACTTAAATGGGTCGCACGATCGCATTAGAGAGGAATGTTAAGTGTAGGTCCCGTAACATACCTCATTTGGACCCACCAAATCCGCCTTCATCTGAACCACCTCTATCAGAGTCGTCAATCTCCAGCCAAGCTACATCATGCATTCCACAGAAAGCACTGCCTTCCAAGCTGCCATACAGTAGTCGTTGGTAACATCAGACACAAACCTCCACACCTATTGCTGGAAAGGTTCTAAAGGTGATAAGAGTAGAATGGGAAATCTGTATTGAATCCTAACATAAGCCTAATAGGCCTAGCCTAAATTTATAGTAGGGGCTCAGAATAGAGTTGACTTCATGAAGCCTAATACAAGATTAATTCATTTAGAAATTGACAACGACTTGTGCGCATATTTCGCGACTATTACAATTAAAGCCCAAAATGAATAGAATTGAATGCAGCGAACTTTGGGTTTTTATTACAACAAAGGCAATGAAAGCCTTTGAAGCTCAAGGGAGTCATCATGAAGGCAATTGCTCCAGTGAAAGCTATCAATTAAAAGGTAAGACCAGGTAGTGGTAGTTAACCGGGGGAGGGAGCAGCTCATCCGTCAGGATAGGATTCCTCTACTTAACATTTTTGGCTTATCTTTTTCTTGCGTTGTTCTATAGTATTTGTCTGAAACTGTGCTCCATGGATTTCTTTCAGTCTCTACTATTAAAAGTAGGGTTATCTCTTGGTAGTCAAGTCCTCTCCTTTTCTTAAACCCCTTCGTACTGCTATTCAATCAATTGATCAAGAGGCTAATCTCTTTTGTATAGGCTGGTAGCTAAAATTCTCTCTTTGAGATGTACTCCAAATATGGAGGCATGGAAATTGCAAGGTTACTGTTTGATAAAATGTTTGTGAAGGATTTTACTGATCGGAGCATTATGATATCAAGGTATGTTAAGAATGGTCAGGCAGGGAATACTTTCAGGGTTTCAGAGAACATGAGAAGAGTTAGTGTTGTTGGAGATGGAACTACCATGCTTACCCTCCCCAGTCGTTTTGATGATCTCATGGATCTGAAGCTGAGGGAAGCATTTCATGGTTATGTTAGTAGGAATATCGGTGGTTTTGATGATCTCATGGATCTGAAGCTGAGGGAAGCATTTCAGTATTAGACCTTATGCATTTAGAAGATTGCCATACTGACAAGTCAAAACTGGGCAAGGGAAGTTCTAATACTGATGTATACTCTTTAGAGACATGTTTATTCCAACCTGATGGAGTTGGTTTCTTCTCGTTTGGAAGATGTTTTGGATGACTTTGGGGATGATATTCTTTAAGTTAAGGCCTTGCTTTCAATCACGGATGCCTAAGGCAATATTTGAAGGATGGTTTAATGTTCCAACTATGGAACATGCTGGTGAAGATGGGGATGTCCATATTGAAGATGAACAGGTAGAAGAGTATGCAATGGAGGTTGTAACTAAAGTGGAGGTTATTCCAGAAGCTAGCATAATAAATAATTGTTTGTTGACATCATCATGTAACTAATCAGTTGCCCAAATCCATTATGTGGGGTGTGTCCAATTCTGTTATAAGGCAGTTAAGAGAGTGTAGGGGATTCATCCAAGTTTATACATTAGTTGGTTAGGAGAGTATTCTTTGGAATAGGAGCCGAGGCTCTGGAATATTCATCTTTGTACGAGCATCACCACCGTTGGTTTCTTTGATTCCACAATACGCATACAATATATTTTCACTCCATTGTTTCCTGTTTCATTCTTAATTCTGCTACTACTCTGTTGCTACGGGGTAGTGAGAAATTCCTACCACCTAGGGTTTGACCTTGAGAGAGAGTACAGCGATATCAACTTTATACAACAAAGCTATCATATCAAAGAGTAAAAGGAAAGAAGGAAAATTACGAAAGAGTTAAACATAATTGAAAAATACTTAATAAGTAGTGAATTGCTGCTTTACTAGTTGAATAATGGAGTAACTACAATTATCTTTGTTAGATAAAATGAACTATAGTCTCACTTAGTCACGAGGATGAGTATTAATCACTGTTACTCCCTCTATCCTCGATCTTTGGTCCTTTAAGTTACTTTTGTTCTAAAACTTTGGTTCTTTTAGAAAATCGAGATACAATTGATGATGTTTTTCTTTTTATACCCTTAAAATCCTAAAAACATGCATGAAATGAATTTTGTTTTTACTAAATGAATGAAGGGTAAAAAAGACTAAACCAACCTAAATTTATTATTTTTTAATATATGTGTTCAAGGCCGGAAGGACCTAAGTTCAGGGACAAAAGGAGTACTAGATTAAACAAATTTCCTTATTGAGCCTTTCATCTTTGAACAGCTATGATGCAATATAGAAAAAGAAACTCATTTAAAAGTTATTTATCTAATGCAATATTCTGATCTTGTATTCTCTGGTTGATAGGTTTCCAAACTTGCTTCTGAGGCAAAGCGAGAAAAGAATTCCTTGAACAAGGAGGTCTCTAAAATTAGCAACTATGGCATCTCCGTTTGAGAAACGTAGCTTCAGCAAGCTCAAAATTTAATGTGCAACCATCATAGCCTTCTTTTTTTCTAGATGCATCCTTTGGTTTATTATGTTTGCAAAGGAAGGATGCATCCTGCAAGTAGAAAGGAATTATTTATAGGAAAATATGTGAAACAAGAAAAACACATTAAGGCTGTATACCTTAAACTCAAAATTGATTTTGTTTTTTGTTTTGTTTTTCAATATACAAAGGTCAATAGTGAATGACATTTCACTACTAAACATCTGTATAACTTAGTTGATAAATCTTAAAGGAATTAAATTATTTTGAAGTGGTATCAAATCTTTGAGAAGTTGCTATGTTCAACAAAAGTCAGGAAATCCACTCCCATGAATTTGTATATTGTCAATTCTCATGAAACACTTTCTATGGAGCTAATGAGCTTGTAATTTAATTGATAGAGCTCAAGTTTAAGATTTAAGTCTAATATGGCAATTAAAAAAAAGTAAAATATGTTCAGTTCAAGAAAAAAAACAATCATCATATAATATTGTTCATATACAACAAGAGAAACCAGATGTTCCTAATCAATACAAGTTTTAATGTGCTTATTTTTCTGTTTATAAGCAAAGTTCAAGAATATTCAAGAATGCTGTTTGTGTGAATGCCTTCCAGACCAGCCACTTAAAATGCAATCCCAAATTAATCTCACCTTCGAGCATGTCTATTTTCACGTGTTTATGCTTTTAATAAAACTAAAAAAAAAATTATAACTAGTTGAATAAATTATACTTTTAGTCTCTTAAGTTATTAAAATTAAAATGAAGTTTTTTTTTTTTTTTTGTTTTATTATGGTCACTTAAGTTATTAAAATTAAACACTTTAGTCTTTCAAATATTTTTTATTTTATTTTAGTTCTTTTAAGTTATAAATATTAAATATTTTAATCTCCTTTAATTGCAAACCTTTAAATTATAAATATTAGACATTATTGTCTCATTTATCATGATCTAATGTTTTAAATTAAGAAAAGAATATATTTTATGTTAATAATTAAATAGACTAAAATGTTAAAGTTTATAACTTAAAAGCCTAAAATAGAAGAAAAAAAGTTTGAAGACCTGAAATGTCATTTTAAGTTTATAATTTAACCAACAAAAAATATGGAACGGACTAAAGGAAATCCAAAAATACCTCAAGGACCAAATTTAGCCTATTTAGTTTTACTTTTTCTTTAGTAATGTTACTTTAAAACTTATCCATAACATGATGCTAAAACATTGTAGTTCTCGGAGATAGTGCAATAATAAAATAGTGTTCACATATTATCGGTTCAATCACCTTTTTCTATTATATATTTTCTTTACTAGTTCTATACTTCTATTATATATATATATATATATATATATGTGGTTGGATAGATACAAATAAATAGAGTAACATTGATATGTGGAACAAACTTTTCTTTGGGCTATAACCTAGATGATTCATTTCTAGCCAGATGAGTATCTCGTCTTTTTCTTCGATAATCACTACCTAGGTACGTGCAGTACACATAGGAACATGCAAATACACATACACAGGGAAAATGCGAATGATAAAAACAAGACATTGATAATGTGTTGTAATTAATTTAATGCCACATTACTAACTTACTAACACAAGACATCAACGTCTCCATCCATAACACTGTTATGCACCATAAAATACATATGCTTCATTTACAAATATGAAAAATGAGCACCTTTTTTCAAATATAATAATGACACTTCGTCACACAATCTTTTAGAAACCCGACGATTGAACATGTATTAATTAGTAAACTAAATGTGTGGTGGTCGTTTCGTCCCATGTTAGACTAATTTAACACTACAAGTGCTAAGAGTTGACATTTTCTTGTAATAATTATAACTTTGTCATGATCATATGCCATCCACGTACTTTCTATATAAATTTATAAATAACATTTTTCCCCACAGTTTGTCAAAGGTTATTGACTTTTGTTAATTAAATATATTTCTAAAAAATATAATAGCATTATGGAGCAAATCCGGTTTAAGTGTTTATTGAGAGTAAAAACCATCATGTAAATGAGAAAAGATAGATTGTAAATTTATTTGACAAAAACATTGAATTAAATGAAGGCTAAAGTGGCTAAGTTTACTACTGAGGTGTTTAAGTATTTAGTAAGGTGTCTAAGTAATAGAAATATTTTATTAGTAATATATATTAAAGATATTTTATGAATAATATTTCTTAGTAAGGATATTCTCTAGAGTCATCAATATTTTATTACTAATTAGTATTTCTAATAAAGATATTTTATGAATAATATTTTTTAGTAAAGGCCTACGTGAAAAATAGGATTTTACAGCGCTTTTTTAAAATCATTTACAGCGTTTTTTCAAAAAAAAAATAAAATAGCGCTGTAGAATCGAGCGCTGTAAAACGATACAATAACGCTTTTTAAAATAAAAAAGCGCTATAAAAAATGTAGATATATTGCGCGCTTGTTATGCACATTTTACAGCGCTTTTTTGAAAAAACGTTGTAAAATGTGCACTCAATATATGCATTATTGTGCACCTTTTACATCGCTTCTTCAAATAAGCACTGTAAAATGTGCATTATAATGCATATACTGAGTGCACATTTTACAGCGCTTTTTCAAATAAGCACTGTAAAATGTGCACTTAGTATATGCATTATAATGCACATTTTAAAGCGCTTATTTGAAAAAACGTTGTAAAATAAGCGCTCAGTATATGCATTACAAATGCACAATTTACAGCGCTTTTTCATATAAGTGCTGTAAAATGTGCACTCAGTATATGCATTATAATGCACAGTTTACAACACTTTTTCATATAAGCGCTGTAAAATGTGCACTCAGTATATACATTATAATGCACATTTTACAACGCTTATTTGAAAAAGCGCTGTAAAAGGTGAAATTTTTTATTTATTTATAACTTTACACAACAACAGAACTATATTCATATACATATTCAGATATTGTACAACAACACATATTCATATAACTATGTACATATCCATATTCAGATATTGTACAACAGCACATATTCATATACATATTCATATATTGTGCCCTATTCATATACATATAACTAACAGAATTACACAGAACATAACTAGCTACCATATATTCAGATCCTTTGCAACATACTATTTCCCAGCAAATCAAATAATTTTCGTTTCAATCACATACTGACACCAGTCTTCCTTTAATTTCATTAGATCTTTCTCAGAGTATGTTGGACTGGAATTCTCAAAGTATTGTGCAATATAAAAATTGAACATATTAAGTTAGAATCAAATATATAGATAATTTATATATGAAAATCATATAATGAAAATACCGTACCGTTTCTGGGATAATAGTTTGATTCCTATCAACAATCTCCTTCATGAATCGCAATACATAGTACCCACAGTCGATGTTGTTAGTTTGATGAGGGCACTATAAAATAAAACATATAAGTCAATAAAATATTTGTGCATTGATTGTAAACGCATATATTTGTAAATGAAAATTTAAAGGCATATATTTCAAACCTTTATTGGAATCCATGTGATTAGACTTTTGCTTCGACACTGTAGCACCTCTTTGAGCTCGAAAAACTTGTAAAGCACTATCGAATAAATAAATGTGATTATTATAGCATTAACAAACATATTATTTATATATATATATATGTAAGAAATAAATGAATATTACTTACATGTCGAACATAGTCTTTATATCGGAGTGATTGATGTAATTGTCATGCAAGGGATCTAAATAGTATATAACTTCAGAGATCGCATTGATTGCAAATAGCACCCAATGTGCCCTACAACAACAAAAATTTGGTTGACAATTTTGTTTACACAACTAATAAATTAAGATCTCATAAATTAAAAAAGATATAAATAAATAATATATAATTACGTACCCTGAATTATATGGTGCAAATAACAATTTATCCTTCTCTATATTTCTTTATAACATATCTACAATGTATTTCTTTACATTTACTAGATTGAGTTTACACATTAAAAGCTTATGCGGTGACAAGAATGAATATCTATTTGACAATCTGCGCGTGCACACCAACTTCTCATACAAAAACCTTCAATGAAAATTTCAACTTAGATTAATTACGAATAAATATAATTAATTACCAATAAATGCAATTAAAAATATTTTTTTACCTAATGTACAAGCTGACGACAGTAGCACTCAACTTCTTATGGTTGAGAAGTTCGTATATGTGCTCCTTTTCAAGAAATTCTTCATACTCATATCAGAATATAGCTTTATTCATGGTTATGATGCGTGAATCATCGTTGCTGCACATATTCCTTTTTACTTGGATGTCAAGGCACGCCCCGTATTTAGCAAGACATGGCTGACTTATTTTAGGAGCAACAACGACTGATTTTTCCCGATCTAGTTTTTTAGCTGCAACTTTGGCAGCTTTATTACCCTCTAGCTTTTGTAGTTTTCCAGCTTTATTACCCTCCAATTTTTGAGGTTTGCCGACTTTATTTTGCTGTGCGGGTGGTTTATTTGATTGAACTGAAAAAATGAGGTTAAACGTTAGTTTATTGAATCTGAAAAAATGACAAACCTTATGGAATAAATGTGACAAACCTTTTCGGGCGATTTAATTGACTCGTTTCTGGGAATCTTTTTATCATTCCCTTTAGGCTTTTTCAGAATCTAAATATAAATGTGAAATTAAAGTTAGCAGCGGAAAAAAATCAGCAATTAAATATACATATCAACTAAACATACATTTCAATTAATTAAACATACCTTATCAAGGGCAACAAGATGTGTGGGCCATGCCACGTAACTACCAACTGCTTCGCCCAAAAGCTTCATATATGCATCGTTGTCCGGTATAGGTAACGGTGCATTTGGTTCAAAAGCAATAATTGGTGATACTTTGACATGGCCCGCAGGGATCGGTGTGTTGTGCAATACTTCTCCCGAAGTATTGTACAATGTTCCTTTTCCGACCTTCCGACGAGTAGGGGAGGATAAGTACAACACGCAAGGAGTGACACCCTAAATCAATGGTTAATACATAAGTATGGTTAATATATAAGTATAGTTAATACATAAGTAATTATATAATTAAGTAATTAATTACTTCGGGAAGAGTTTTGAGACCAATGTTGCAACTCGCGTTTTCACTCTCCATTTGTATTTCACGTTGGAGCTGATCTGGGAGTTGCTTGTCTTTATTCGTCTTCACCAAGAGTGCCACTTGCTTTGATAGGAGTTTGAGCTTCTCTAATACTTCCTCATTGGATAGATTTTGGCGCTTCTCTTATGAAAAATAGCTTTTAGGAGATACGCCAAATCCTTTCCCCCTCACGCGACTGGAATATTCAAGAACATTAAACACTTTACCGAGAATGTCCCTGCAACTAGCTTTGTTGTCCTCTTGATTTTTCGAACTTTGTTCGATATTCTCCTAAAATACATGTAGGATTAAAAAGATAAGTTCAATATCATTTTTAAAATACAATATTATAAAATATTAAAGTGATAAAATACAATATTAAAAAATATTAAAGTGATAATATACTTACACAAAGTTCTATTACTTTTTGAACATTTTCGTTATCAACCACTACATCCTTATTTACACGAGCTTCCTTCCACAAGATATGACGACCCAACGGTTGATCGGATTGAGTGTCTTGTCGCTATTCGTTAAGATCATAAACAAAATATTAGTTAGAAACTACAGTTTATAATACAAATTCCTTCATTATATAAAAGTGATGTTTAATTACTTACAAGTTTTTGTTCTAGACGTGCATATCCCATACGTGATTTTTTGTATGGGTGCGTCGGATTTCTTGCCCTATCGCGATTTGCCTTACTTATATTCTATATAAAAAAAATAACAATCGTGTAAAAATTTAAAATACGCTATGAATATGAATAATAAAACACAAATGCTAATAAATTAATCACTTACCACAAATGCGGGGTTCGAACGTTTTGATACAAATGCACTCCATTCTTCATTTGATATATAATGTTTATATATTCTTGGAGCTTCAACAATCATATTTCCTTTTGATTACTATAAGGTAAAAATCTACGATGTCAAAGAAACACATTCTTCTTACAATGTTTCAACCGCATCCAGTTTGTACTCTCTTCACATATAGGACATGCACATTGACCTTTAATGCTATATCCTGATAAATTACCATATGCTGGAAAAACATTAATTGTGCCGAACAACATAGCCCTCAAATTGAAACATTCTTTCCTATACCCATCATAAACTTCCACACCTGTCTCCCACATAATTTTTAAATCTTCAATTAAAGGAGTCAAGTATACGTCGATATCATTCCTCGGTTGTTTGGGTCCATAAATTAACGAGACAATATCATAAACTTACGCTTCATACATAACCATGGAGGTAAGTTATAAATCAACAAAATCACAGGCCACGTGCTGTGTGAGATGCTTTGAAGACCATGTGGATTCATTCCATCAGTAGAAAGTGCAAGTCTTAGATTTCTTGACTCTATCCCGAAATCAGGATACTCGTGATCAATTTTTTCCCATTGTGGGAAATCTGCAGGGTGTCGAAACTTTCCATCTCTAATTCTTTCATTTGTATGCCATGTCAAGTGTTTTTAATCTTCTTCACTGCGATACATGCGCCTAAATCTTGGTATTATAGGAAAATACCACACGACTTTTGCTGGAGTAGATTCTTTCTTCTTATATCGAAAGACATTGCATTTCGGACACGCCTTTAGTAATTCATATTGGTTTCGAAATAAAATGCAATCATTAGGACACACATGAATCCTTTCGTAACTCATGCCAATAGAGCACAAAATCCGTTTAGCCTCGCAGGTTCGACTGGGAAGTTCATTATCATCTGGCAACATATCTTTTAAGAGTGTTAATAATTTTGTGAAGCTTTTATCAGACCATCCATTACTAGCTTTTAAGTTGTACAACTTTAATATCGCTGACAGTCTTGTGAATTTAGTACAACCATTATATAATGGTTTCTCTGCATCACTCAACAAACTCTCAAACATTTTAGGACAATCCTGAAGATCTTCTTCAACTGCTTTTGCAATCTCCTTAACTCAGTCCGACTCATATGTATCTGTATCGAAGTAAGTTAAAGCATATGTCGAACCATTCTCAAAATTAATGTTTCCTTTTTTTTTTCTCACCATGTCTTATCCAACATGTACAGCTTTGATCTAACGCGTTTTCCAAAACAACATTTTAAACAAGGACAAACGACTTTATTTGGATCTTTTGCATTCTTCACTGCAAACTTAACAAACTCCTTCATTCCATTTTCATACTCTTTTTACAATCGATTGGCAGACATCCATTTCCTGTCCACATTATATGACCTATATAAATCCAGGTACAAAAATAATAAGCTACTGATATTCGAAAATGGAAACCAAGGTCCATTATTATAAGCTACTGATATTCGAAAATGGAAACCAAGGTCCATTATTATGTAACAATTTCAAAACAGAAAGATTTCAAAACAGAAAAGATTTCAAAACAAAACAGATCAACAAATTAATAAATACAGTACCTAAGACAACGTATCTAATTTTTTTTAAAGGAGGAGCAGTAGATGGCCGCACAATACGTAAAGGAGATGAGGGTTCCTAGAGTAGAGGTGATGAGGGTTCGTAAATTTGTTTTTATTTATTTAAAGTAAATGATTTTTATTTAAAGTGAACGATTTTACAGCGCTTGTAGAATAAGCGCTCTAATAGGTCCTTTAATTATGTGACCTTTTACAGCGCTTGTAATAAAAGCACTCTAATAGGTCATTAAATTATTTGAAAGCGCATGTCTTTTACAGCGCTTGTAACAAAAATGCTCTAATAGTTCATTTAATTATTTGAAAGCGCGTGTCTTTTATAGCGCTTGTAAAAAAAGCGTTGTAATAGGTCATTTAATTATTTGAAAGCACAAGTCTTTTACAGCGCTTATCAAAAAAGCGTTGTAAAACATTATGTGATGGCGCTTCATTTTACAGCGCTTGTGAAAAAGCGCTGTAAAAGCCTTGTAAACATTATGCGCAAACGCTATATGATCCTACAACATCGCTTTTTCCACAACGTTTGTCAAAAAAGCGCTGTTATATGCTCCGTTATTTTTAAAATATATTTACAACAACGCTTGTATTTAGTAAGCGCTGTAAAAGGCGCGCTATAGAATGTCATTTTTGGCGTAGTGGGTATTTTTTGAAATTATCTATATTTTATTATTAATTAGTAATATATAATAAAGATACTTTATGTAGTATTATTTAATATGAAGTAAAGGTATTCTTAGTAGTATTTAAGATTAAGTTCTAGGTTTTTAAAGGATGATAGATTAATTTTTTTGTTAAAGCAAGAGTATGATTCCTTTATGTGTTGGTGCTTTCGTTTGGAGTAGTTAGAGAAACACTCTATTACTCTTATTGTTTACTATCAATAAAACACTATATTCCTTAATTGCAATTTGTTTCTTCTTTTTGTCTGTGTTGTGTTACTATTTTCAGTTGTAAGGTCCATTGGTTCTTATCAATTATGAGCTAAAATTTGTCTTAGTAAAGGAAAAATGATTTTATAAGTAATGTTTATAATTAAATATATTTTAGCATGTTTAGTATTCTCTCAATCAAGTCGTTTGAATGTTATATTTAAAACTTAAATTGATCATTTTTCCTTGCCATTCACCACTACTTCTCTTATTCCTTGAATAGTATAATCTCATGCTAGACATTCCAATACTATATCAAAGAATTTGCTTGATACCCTTGTTCTTCTTGAAATGATTCTCCCTTTAGATCCATAAATGGTTCTATCAAAGATTTCTCTAATACTAACATAACCACCAAATGCATTTGTTTCTTACTTATGGCATCCGCCACTACATTAGCCTTATCTAAATGGCAATGCAACTCAAAGTCAGAGTTCTTTATGAATTCCATCCATCTCTTTTGTCTCATGGTAATTTCTTTTTGAGCAGATAAATACTTTAAGCTCTTGTGGTCACTATAGATATTGAACCTTGATTCATATAAGTGGTGTCTCCAAATATGCAAAAACCAAATTGCATGGGGTAACTCATCTCGTGAACCTTTAGTTGCATGGATACATACTCCACTACTTTTCCTCCTTGTACAATACATAACCTAAACTTTGATATGATGCATCACATTAATGTCAAAATGATCCCAGCGGTTTTGGTAGAATGAACACCAATGATAACTTCAACTTATTCTTTAATTCTTGGAAACTACAGTCACATTTTTATATCCAATGAAACTTCTTTCATTTCCATATCAGTTGTGTCATGGGTAATACAATTTTAGAAAATTCTTCTTTAAACCTCATATAGTAGCCCGCTAACTCAAGGAAACTGTGTAGCAACCGTACACAAACTCTTCCAATTTAACACTTCATAAACCTTAGCGAAGTCTATTATTGCTATTCCATCACGATTAATCATGACTTAAGAATTGTACTTCCTCTCACCAAAATTCACAATTTTTCAATTTGGCATACACTTGTCTGTCTTTCTACACTCTCAATGCCATTCTCAAATGTTCCTCATGTTCTTACTTGCTTGTAGAGAAAATCAGAATGTCATCGATAAACACAATAATCGATCCGCCTAAATACGACCTAAAGATTCAATCCATGTAATCCATGACTATCGTTGGAGTGTTGGTCACACCAAAAGTCATAATCAGATACTCGTAATGTTTGTAGCTTGATCTAAACATCGTTTGGGGAATATGATATTGCTTCATTCTAATCTGATGATAATCGAACCATAAATATGTCTTCAAAAACAAGTAAGCTTCATTCAAGTTGTCCATGAAATCATTAATTTGTGGTAGTGGATAATTTTTGAAAAATTGAATGTTTTCTTTTCACAATCTATTAAGACATGGTTAACAAAAGTCAATTTATGCCCCTTTACAACTATTGTGGAAATCTGGGCTTTGCCCTCAGATGATAGCCAGGACTATCCTACCGATTCATACCCTGTGGATGGGGATGTAGATGGGAATGCTTGACTGGAGCTACGTTAGGAGGATCTCACGGGGCGCGTGGAGATCACTCAGGGTGTTTAGTGGTTTTGTAAATTGATCAGACTAGATTGACACAGTGGGAACGAATGTCTTTCTTTTGGGTTGTTTTTATTTGTAAACTAGAAGACTGTACCACTTTTGATATGTAAACATTTTGAATTCATATTTTGTGAACTTTTTCCGCTGCTTGTAAATTGTAATGACTTAAATGTTTGTCCAAGGGTATTTCCCTTGGTCATTGTTCTGTTTTATTTTAATTACTTTCAAAAAAAAAAAATACACCCTCGCTTTGAAAAACGGGGTGTTACATTGTGGTATCAGAGCTTTGGTTTGGTTTTCTTTGGGGGCTGTGGAACCTCTAGTTCTAGATTGTAGGTTAGAAGTTGTTGTCTGATCATGTGTCGGTTTAGGTGGTTTGAGTTGTCAAGTTCATAATAATTATTATGTGCTGATGTGGTCGGAAGTTATTTTTGGAATTATTGAAGTAGTGTTAAGACTCTACTTTATGATGGTTTTATAGGAAAACCATGCTGCCAAGGAGGAATGACGTTTCGAGAGCCAATGCCAATAGAGATGATCGAATGGCGGAGGCTATGTGTAACATGGCTGCTTCTGTTGCTGCACAAACTGCTGCCAAGACTCAACGTGATCTCGAAAAGAGGGGAAGAGAGATACGTGCTGCAGAGTCAAGAGGATTAAAAGACTTTCGTCGTTACAATCCTCCCAAGTTTGAGGGGGCTGAAGGTTCAGAGAAAGCGGATCAATGGATCCAAGAAGTGGAGAAGATCTTCGAAATGGTTAACTGTCAGGCGGGAGTGAGGGTCAACTATGCCACTTATATGCTACTAGGAGATGCTGAGTACTGGTGGAGGAGTACAAGGTTGTTGATGAGATTAGCTCACGAGGAGGTGAACTGGGAATCTTTCAAAGGGAAGTTTTTAGACAAATACTTCCCGATGAGTACCAGGACTAGACTGGGTGATGATTTCCTGAAACTACATCAGGGCAACATGACCGTGGGCGAATATGCTGCTAAGTTTGAATCACTATCAAGGCATTTCAGATTTTTCCGTGAAGAGATCGACGAGCCATTCTTGTGTCATCGTTTCCAAGACGGACTAAAGTATGAGATTCAAGACTTTGTCTTACCCTTGGGAATTCAACGCTTCCAAGTTCTTGTGGAGAAATGTAAAGAAGTTGAGGATATGAAGAATAAGAGAGCTAGCCGAGAATGGAATTTTAACTCAGGAGGACCTAGTCGGGTGAAGTATCAGAACAAGGGAAAACAAGTTGTTAAACCTTATAATCGACCATATGATAACAACGGGGGACAGAATAACCCAGGGAACCAAGACTTTGGGAGACAAGTGGGACAAGGTATACGATGTTTCCGATGTGGAGAAGAGGGACATTATGCTTATGCTTGTACCTTTAACAGTCCTACTTGCTACAATTGCCATAAACCAGGGCACTTTGCAAAGAATTGCAAGGCTCCGAAGGTGGAACCAATGGTGAATGTAGCTAGGATTACTCTTCCTACTACTAGAGGTCATGTTTATTGCGTCGGCGCCGAAGTTGGAAATGTATCTAGCAATCTGATTCAATATGATTGTGCGATTACAGGTAATCCCCTAACTACACTTTCTGATTCGGGGGCAACCCATTCCTTCATTACTATGGATTGTGTGAATTATTGGAAGTTAACTGCATTGCACTACCCTTTTGATTTGGTTGTTTTTACGCCTGCTAAGACTTTGACTAAAAATATTGCATGTTTACATTGCCAATTAATTGTCCATAATAGAGATTTCTCGATTAATTTGATTTGTTTACCTCTACAATAACCCAAGAACATTTTTGGTATGGATTGGAAGTCCTATCATTAGGTAATGATATATTGTACTCAATGTGTCAGTGTCATACTTAGTGTTTAGGTTTGGTACTAGATGGATGTTCCGTACAAGGTGGAACATCAGCGACCTGCTGGGGTGTTGCAACCTTTAGATATATCTGAGTGGAAGTGGGACAACATTTTCATGGATTTTATAACTGGATTGCCAAAGACAAGGAGAAAGAATGATTCTATATTGATGATAGTCGATCGACTGACTAAATCCGCACACTTTTGCCAGTAAAGACCCCCTATAAGGTAGATCAGCTAACGGAGGTCTACATTGTCGAAACTGTGAGATTACACAGAGTACCATCGAGTACTATATCTGATCGTGATCTGAAGTTCACATCACATTTTTGGGGAGCATTGCACGAAGCATTGGGAACGAAACTACGGTTGAGTTCAGCTTACCATCCCCAAACGGACGGACAGACTGAAAGGACGAATCAGTCCCTGGAAGATCTGTTGAGAGCATGTGTGTTAGATGATAGAGGAAGTTGGGATGATGTATTTCCGTTGATAGAGTTCACCTACAACAATAGTTTCCACGCGAGTATTGGAATGGCACCATATGAGGCCTTATACGGGCGCAAGTGTCAAACGCCTTCGTGTTGGTATAAGGACGGTGAAAGTATGATTGTCGGACCAGAGATGGTACAACAGACTACAGCTAAGGTAAGGAAGATCAAAGAGAAAATGAAGACTCCACAGGATCGTCAGAAGAGTTATGCGGACAAGCGTCGCAGACTTTTGGAATTCGAACAGGGTGACCATGTATTTCTAAGAGTCACACCTACTACTGGAGTTGGTAGAGCGTTGAAATCGAAGAAGTTGACTCCGAAATTCATTGGACCATACCAGATTTCTGCACGAATTGGGCCTGTTGCTTATTGGATTGCATTGCCTCCGATACTGTCCAATAATCATGACGTGTTTCATGTGTCACAGTTGAGGAAATATCTTGCAGATCCTTCTCACGTGATCGAACCAGACACAATTCAGCTAAGGGATAACTTGTCATTCGAAGTACCACCTGTGAGAATTGATGACAGAAAGATCAAGCGATTGAGGACCAAGGATGTTTCGTTGGTCAAGGTAATTTGGAACCCAATTACTGGAGACGCGACTTGGGAGCTGGAAAGTAAGATGAGAGAACAACACCCAGAGTTATTTATCGACGCATAGTTTCGAGGACGAAACTAATTTTAGGGGGGTAGTAATGTAAGACCCATAATTTTTAAGTGTATTTTATGTATTTTGGTGTATTTTCGGTATTGAACTCAGAGGCTTTTTAGCCAAAGTTATTAATATTTTGGAGTTTATATGACCAAGAAGATATTTTGATGCCCGATTAGAATTACTCGTCGATAAATAAATTTAATTAACTACGGCGAATCTTTTACGAAGAATTAATGCGTTATGGGTGAAATGGTAATTTAACAAATATCTAGATATTTTGAAGATATTTGTTAAAAGTAAATAATATATATATATTAAAATATAAATATCTATATATATATTTGTTTGGAGGGAAAAAGGAAGGAAAGAGAAAAAGAAGGAAAGGAAAGAGAAAGAAGAGAAATAGAAAGGAAAGAAAGAGAAAGGAGAGAAAGTGACATTTTTCCATCTTCTTCCTCTGCTACCCGCGACCATTTTTCCCTCCTTCTCCCATTTTCATTTTCGTTGCTTTCTTTTCTTCAAGACTAGTAACCCAAGGTTAGGTGAGTGTTAGAACAAGGATTTCGCAACTCCACTCTTCCTCTTTGATTCGAAAACGAAGAAAAACGGTATTTGAGATTCAAACACAAACCCCTCCGTTTCTTCTAGATCCAAGCTTCGTTTCAAGAAGTGATAGAAGGGAAGGTTGCTCACCTCCGTGCTACGGTGCTAGTGGACCAATTTTGGAAGCGGCGTTGCGAGCGGAAAATTTACCGGATTTACTCACGGTGCCGTAATCGACGAAAAAGCTAAAGTGAAGGTAAGGGCTCCTTCCAAACTTTTAGTTTGCATTTAGGGCCTTATCTGTAGTTGTGTGGAGAAGAATTTGATTAGGGTTGGTGTATCGAATTAGGGAAAATGAATTTAACTCATTTATGTATAATTTTGAGTAAATGAAATTTGATGTATTTGAGTGTTATGATTGCGTTGATTTGTGTTCATCGTACGTGGCGTGTTCTTACTTGATGATTGTTGATTGATGTGATTTGGTGTGAATCATTGATTGATTTGGATTGAATTTGAAACATGTTTGAGATGTGTTTTGTGTGGTTTGTGTGGAAAAATGATTTTGTGTGAGTTACGGATTGAATGTGGAAGTACGTTTGAGTTTGTTTCGTGTTGAAATTTGAAAAAAACCATTAAGTTAAACGAGGATTAAGAATGGGGAATCTCTTAACGTCTCGTTTACCTAATGTGTGTTTTGGAAAATCGTTTTAAGTTAAATAAGAATTAAGAATGGGGAATCTCTTAATATCTTATTTACTTGAAGTTTGTTTTGAAAATCGTTTAAGTTAACTGGGCGTTAAGAATGGGGAATCTCTTAATGTCTTGGTTACTTAATGTTGTTTTGAAAATCGTTTAAGTTAACTGGGCGTTAAGAATGGGGAATCTCTTAATGTCTCGGTTACTTAACGTTTGTTTTGGAAAAATCACTTAAGTTAAATGAGAATTAAGAAAGGGGAATCTCTTAATGTCTTGTTTACTTAATGTTTGTTTTTGAAAATCGCTTCAGTAAATGAGCATTAGGAAAGGGGAATCTCTTAATGTCTTGTTTACTGAATGTTTTGTTGTGGAAATCGTTTAAGTCAAAAGTATATTAAGAATGGGGAATCTCTTAATATGTCTGTTTGCTTAAAGTTTGACGTGAAAATCGTTAAGTTAAATGAGTATTAAAAATGGGGAATCTTTTAATAGCTGCATTTACTTAACGATTGTTGTGAATGGAGTTAGTGTATGCTCATGCATTTCATTGGTAAATTGTGCTGAACCCGTGATAGGTGGCACCTCGGTAAACTGTATTGACCCGTGATAGGTGGTACGTTTACGATTTACTTTTTTGTAAGTTGTGCTGAACCCGTGATAGGTGGCACCTTGGTAAGTTATACTTTGGCCTGTGATAGGCGGTACCCTTACGACTTACGCTTTTTCTTTTAGTAAATCGTGCTGACCCGTGATAGGTGGCACCTCGGTAAACCGTACTGACCCGTGATAGGTGGTAGGTTTATGATTTACGCTTTTTAGTAAATCGTGCTGACCCGTGATAGGTGGCACCTCGGTAATTGGTACTTTGGCCTGCGATAGGCGGTACAATTATGATTTACGGCCCTTCGAGGAGGGTTTTGGTTTGGAATTCCGAGTCCATGCATTTTGGCATATACACATTGCATTAGGGTGCTTGGCACACGAGTCGTGTTTGATTCAAATTATGATTGTGTTGATTTTGCTAAGTGCTATGTTTTGAAACTATGTGTAAGTATGTTTGAATCAAATTGTGATTGTGTCGATTGTACCAAGAGTTATGTTGGAATTGTGTGATAGTATGTTAGATTGTAAAACGTTTTCGAAACTCGTAATGTCGTGGTGATTGTACGTGTATTGCTAAGTGTTAAGGTTTGGAGTGGTGTTGGAATATGATTGAGTTGGTTTATGTATTTTTGAAAGAATATACAGGGAAATCGATTTACCCAATCGATTTGATGAGTTACAGGGGCTCTGTTTTGCACGAAATCGATTTGCCCAATCGATTTTGTAAGTTATATTTCAAAATCATTTAAGAAATCGATTTGGTAAATCGATTGGATTCAATTGGATTCAAGTCAGGGGCTTTGTCTTCCAAAAATCGATTTGTCCAATCGATTGGATTCATTACAGGGGTTCTGTCCTGTCTGTCAATCGATTTACCCAATCGATTGAGTCAATCGATTTACCCAATCGATTGATTTAAGTCCAGAGTTCAATTTTCACTAAAAACTTTCAGGAAATTGATTTCCCCAATCGATTGGCTCAGTGGAAAATCTTATCCTGAGTTAGATAATTGATTGCTCAAGTGATTTATCAATGTTTTGCTCAATTATATATTACTTGATGGATTGAGAACTTTATTTTGATTTCATTTTTATTTGGCAAGTATGGCATGAACTTTTAGCATATGGAAAAATCCTTTTAAGGTGCATGCTTAGTTGAGAGGATATTTTGTGCATTTAAAAGCTTAAATGTTATGTGTTAACTGTTAATTTCGGTTGGTGACCCTTTACAACTATTGTGGAAATCTGGGCTTTGCCCTCAGATGATAGCCAGGACTATCCTACCGATTCATACCCTGTGGATGGGGATGTAGATGGGAATGCTTGACTGGAGCTACGTTAGGAGGATCTCACGGGGCGCGTGGAGATCACTCAGGGTGTTTAGTGGTTTTGTAAATTGATCAGACTAGATTGACACAGTGGGAACGAATGTCTTTCTTTTGGGTTGTTTTTATTTGTAAACTAGAAGACTGTACCACTTTTGATATGTAAACATTTTGAATTCATATTTTGTGAACTTTTTCCGCTGCTTGTAAATTGTAATGACTTAAATGTTTGTCCAAGGGTATTTCCCTTGGTCATTGTTCTGTTTTATTTTAATTACTTTCAAAAAAAAAAAAAATACACCCTCGCTTTGAAAAACGGGGTGTTACAATGCATCACATTAATGTCAAAATGATCCCAGCGGTTTTGGTAGAATGAACACCAATGATAACTTCAACTTATTCTTTAATTCTTGGAAACTACAGTCACATTTTTATATCCAATGAAACTTCTTTCATTTCCATATCAGTTGTGTCATGGGTAATACAATTTTAGAAAATTCTTCTTTAAACCTCATATAGTAGCCCGCTAACTCAAGGAAACTGTGTAGCAACCGTACACAAACTCTTCCAATTTAACACTTCATAAACCTTAGCGAAGTCTATTATTGCTATTCCATCACGATTAATCATGACTTAAGAATTGTACTTCCTCTCACCAAAATTCACAGTTTTTCAATTTGGCATACACTTGTCTGTCTTTCTACACTCTCAATGCCATTCTCAAATGTTCCTCATGTTCTTACTTGCTTGTAGAGAAAATCAGAATGTCATCGATAAACACAATAATCGATCCGCCTAAATACGACCTAAAGATTCAATCCATGTAATCCATGACTATCGTTGGAGTGTTGGTCACACCAAAAGTCATAATCAGATACTCGTAATGTTTGTAGCTTGATCTAAACATCGTTTGGGGAATATGATATTGCTTCATTCTAATCTGATGATAATCGAACCATAAATATGTCTTCAAAAACAAGTAAGCTTCATTCAAGTTGTCCATGAAATCATTAATTTGTGGTAGTGGATAATTTTTGAAAAATTGAATGTTTTCTTTTCACAATCTATTAAGACATGGTTAACAAAAGTCAATTTATGCCTAAGATAACATCTAAGTCTTGTAGTAAAAAAATGAGAAATTTTGCAAATAATTTCTTATTTTCTAGAATGATTGGACATTTCAAACAAATGAAGTACGTAGCAAGGGTTTTGCTAACCCTTTTGACTGTCTGCAAAGTCTCTCATACGGGTTCCTAACTCCAATTATTTAAACCTCTTCTAACTCCTATACCGATTCAGTTACCTTGAGCGTGATTATTACGAGCCATTGTTTCTTGAAAAGAATAACATCCGCTCAACATTCATAATATTTAACAATCATACAATTATATGCATATACCTTATGAATGAAATAGTCGAAGGGAAAAAGATCAGATCAGAGTTACTTCCTAAATTTTTCCTTCATACAATAGCAAATATAACGAACACTTTAACAGTTTTTAGATTTGTTTGTATTCGAGGTGGATCTATCTTGACTCAACAAGTATAACCCTAGTTTCACAGTTCGATTTGAACATACCTTCTCTTATACCACTAGATGAGACGCCCTAACATCCCATCAATTAAACTCTTGAAACCAACCTATCAATTGTTATGGAAAAAGTAGATAGATTTAAAATTTATACAATATGTCATAGAAAATCACACGTTATATACATATCATCCAATGTTGTGGATTGTGAAGGCACCACTTCTACATAAAATGAAGGAAAAAAAAAACATCACAAAAGAAAACTTCGAATTACTCACATGTGACACCAAAAGGTCATACCTAGCGACTTGATACACTGGCTAACCAAAGAGTGAAACAAAAGTACTAGGAGTACTGTACAAACATCAGACTACTTTTGTCCACCTAGCATTCCCCCAGTATGTTCACTGATGGATAAACATTTCCAATCATATGTAAGTCACTCACTCATGTGTTGTATCGAATTCCCACCAATCTTTGTCGTTCTCACACATTATCTCTACGTCGGTCCACATGAAACTCTACCTAAGGATTTGTGATGGCTGCTAATTCACTATTTGTCTATACTGAATAGTTTACAAATGAATGTTTACAAAATACAAATATACAAGTACAATGAATCACACATAGGCTAAGATTTTAGTAACATAGGAAAAATGAGACAGTAGTATGTAAAATAGGTAAATATGATGCCAAACACTTGCAACCTCGAGTCATATCTCATATCGAAACATATCTACCCATATGTTCAACTTATATATACAAACATTTTTGCCAATATATATCTGATGCCACAAAAGCTCCAAATTAACGGGTAGGAAAATCTCCATTAGACTTCACGTGGAGTCTAGACTTTATAAGTCAATCACAACATTAATAGTCCAGGATGACCTAACCCTAAATGTTGTCTAGATTAACAGACCAGGATAACCCCACAGTAGCCTTATCTAGGTTCCTATCAATGCTAGTAGTAATAACATAGTATCTCAACTAACTAAGTCAACAATAAACCTCGTGTATTCATACACACGACAATCGACTTATCACAATATATGCAAACTATATGTTTGTAATTGCTCAGCCTTACCGTTACCGGTATTATTAGTCACGACCTTCTCGCCCCTTTTTTACCTAGTGGAAATAACGAGTTTTTGCCTTCCATGGGAATCAAACCCGGTACTTAGGAGATAAGTACCAACATCAATTCATTCGCACTATCAATTGAGTTGTATAACAGCCTAGCCCTTTTGTGCTATCATAATCGCGATATGAAAGGTTAGAACCTATCTAACAAATCCAAAAGGATATGATAAAAAAAACCATATTGTGGAATAAAACCCTAAATTGATAACTGATAACGAAGAAATGAAAGATATATTAAGAAATATAAGAATAACATTAGAACAATAATAAAAGTAAACTTACAACAAGAAAGTAAATGCTAAAAACTATAAAATCAAAACCCTAGCTTGTACTAAAATGCTGACAAACACAACGATTTGATTGATGAATGAACCAAATGATGGATGGATGATGTTTTACAAATGGGAATAATCTCTTATGGCATGTGTAAAATTTTTGACAGAGTTTGGATAAAGGAAAAGTTGAAAATGAAGTCTATTTATAGGTGAGAGAATTTTCCTATACCCAAAACCGCCATTTGCCTATCTTCCTTACGAATCAAACTATGCCACATTTGAAAGAAGTCATGATGTGAATTGGAGTGCTTCAACATGAGATGGAAGATCTAACCAATTGATTTATTGAGATAAAGTTGTAAAGTAAAAAGGAAAAAAAAAAACAAACAAACACGAGTTAGATGGAGAAGATGAAGAATGCACCACAATCAAGGATAATTGATAAGTCAATATGGAATCGCCACGATGGTAAGGAATCAACTGATAATATTCAAGAAAGTTCTATTCCAAGAACTCAAAGAGGAGACACATCTCACTAACAATTCTCATTAGAGAAATTCTAATTCATTTCAAAGTTATCCAAAATAAGACTCATACAAGGTATTTAAAGAATGATTTACCTTATTCCTAAGATGGGCCAAAAGTCAATTCTCTAGACCCATATTAGGCTTAGACCAGTTGACTAAAATTATTACAGTTCAAATTAAACACAAATAAAATTAAAAAACTATTATAAAGTCTTGACTTGAAATATTCTTTGTTTTTCCTCCTAATTAGCTCATTTAAGGTCCTCATCATTCCCTCCTTCTTAGAAGAAAAGTCGACCTCAAATTTAGCTCAATCATAACCTACAAGAAGAAAAATACAAGTCATAGACATGAAGAACAATGTTAATGCTACCACCAGGATCAAATGGAAATAGTGAAAACCACTAAATGTGTTAAGTAGGTGAAGCATAATTCCACTTTTTTCATTCAACAATCCAACATATTCATTTCCAATATAAGGAGTTTTCAAGATAGAGATAAAATAATACCTCTTGAAATTGATATTAAGTACCAATGTTACCTTGGATTGAGAAGTTACTTTGTATTTCCAAAGGCTTCAATGCAAGTTGAGCCTTATGGACATTCATTTTATCATAAACAAATGAATGTTCTTTTTTAAAAAAGACAAGTCTCTAAAACAAATTAGGAGTACCATATAGAAGTTTAAAAGATTTGTCAATAAAAGAAAAAGTAAGGAAAGGTGTAGTAGTGCAAGTATCAACTAATTCCATATGCAAACATTTACCCTTCTTAGAAAATCTCAAGATACTAACTTTATTTTTAACATAAAAGTACGTATTTAAGTTAGCAAACAAATGTTTCTTAAGAATTCCAACACATTATTCAAATTTTTTGCCATGAACCAAAGTTACTTTAGAAAGCACAACAACACATTTATCAAGAAAATCATTTAAGTCTTGACTCATAATTCTCAAATCAAGTTTAGAAGAATAATATGGATGAAACACTTGATGCATAATGGTTTCAACTTTCAAATGAGGCTTATGGAAATGACACAAGTTAGACATTTCAACATGAATATTTGCAAACCTATCAAGCATAGGAGGAAGAAATTTGTCAAACAATTTAAAAGAAACATGAATTAAAGTAGTAGAAGAATTAAAGTTGCTAGGATTCAAACCAAAGTTTTTCTTGCAAGGATCCTTTTGAGAAATATTTGGCCAATTACCTTTAACTTCAATGGATTGTAGGCATTCCTCTTTTGGAGACCTATTTTCAAACTTTTGAACATAAGAATCAACACCGTTAGGAAAATAGTTAGACTCAATTTCTTGCTATTTGTCTCAAATTGTGTTCCACTTCACCTTTCTTTTCTTTAATTTTCATTTTCTCTCTCACGGCTAACTTATTTTTTTTCCTCTTTCTCTTATTTTCATTGATTTTCTTTTGTTCTTTCAAGGCTAGTTTCTCTATTTTTCTTGCCTCTTTTGTATATCAATTTTCATAAAAATATTTCACATACTCCGAATCCAATACAAAATCTCTTTGCCTCATTGATTTTGCCCTATCTCTCTTTTCATATCTCATTTCATTATCACCATAATTTATATATCTTCTTTCTTTTTCTCTATCTCTCCCTTCATATCTCATTTCCTCCTCATCATAATTTTCACATCTTTTTTTTTCTTTCTCTAAATATCCTCTCATACCTTATTTCCTTCTCATCATAACATCTATATCTTCTTTCTTTCTCAATTTCAAACATATCTTTATTTTGAGAAAATCTTCCATGGTAAGATCTCCTATCTCTTTGATTCACAAACTCTTCTCTTAAGACATTTATTTGAGTATTCAATATTTTTGTAAAGTGACCCATAAGATAAGTGATTCTAGGAGAAATGGGATTTGGTTCACTTTCACTCACGTTTTCAAAAATAATAAATCAACGAGTATCACAATAATCAAGCAAATAACAAGAACAAGATAAAAAAAAAATAAGGCTCTCACCACTCACTAAATGTTTACATTCAAGACATATATCACTTGTGTATATCACTCAATGATGGTTTTTTTCTTTCAACGATGTGCACTCTTGCCTTTTTCCACTCAAACGCCTCTTTCAAGTTCTTAAAAAGAACTCAAATCAAAGAATCGAAATACAATGTAACAATTCCAAAAAAGCTATCAACACAAGATTTTCAAGAAGAAAGACACTAAGGCAAAACTAAGAGAATTTAAAATGACAAACAAGAAAAAAAAAAAAAAAAAAAAAAAAAAAAAAAAAAAAAAAAAAAGGTAACAAGTAGATTATAAAAGAAACAAGATTAGAATTAAATGACTAAGTGATTGAAATATGTGGGAGGTAAGATACTAAAGTCAAACTTGCAATTCCTAAAAGAGGTAAGAAGAATGCAACATATGTTTGATGTTTCATTAAGAACAAATTTGGATTTTTTTTTTTTTGTTTTTCAAAATGTCTTTTTTTTAAAAGTGCTTTTTAGTAGAATCCCTTTTTTGAAGCACTTGAATTTTTATATTTTTCTCTGCATATTTGAATTCTTCTCATTTTTCTAATCAATTTAGGCTTTTGAATTTCTAGAATCGGACTTGTACCAAAGAAATACCATCAAAAACAAATTTACAAGTGAAATTTTGGATCAAATAATTGCAAGTGAAGAAGATGAATACAGAAATTTTTTAATTTTTTTTGCGAAATGTTTTTTCAGCAACAGCAGATTTCGATTTTCACACAAAATTAAGCAAAAATTCATCAAATTAAACCACCCCACACATATTATAACACTTATAGTCAACTAACAACTCAAAATTACACAAAAACACAAAGATCAAATTTCACGAAATCAACCTAAAATTTCAAATTTTTCAAGAACTTCAAGAATATCAAAAAAATTATAAACAAAAATTAAGAAAAAATGTTACCACTTGGTGACAAGCTCTGAATACCAAATGATATGGATTCATGTGCTTTCACATGATATTTAAGATCTAACCAAGAGATTTTTTGAGATAAAGTGGTAAAACAAAAGGGAAAAGAAACAAACAAACATGAGTTAGATAGAGAAGATGAAGAAGGCGCCACAATCAAAGATGATTGATAACCCAATGTGGAATCACCACAATGGTAAGTAATCCATTGATAAGATTTAAACAAGTTCTAATCCAAGTACTCCAAGATGAGACACATCTCACTCACAAATCTCATTAGTGAAATTATAATTCCTTTCAAAGTTATCCAATATAAGTCTCTTACAAGGTATTTAAAGAAGAATTTACCTTATTCCTAAAATGAGTCAAAAGTCAATTCTCTAGGCCCGTATTGGGCTTACACCACTTAACTAAAATTATAATAATTCAAATTAAACACAAATAAAATTAAAAAATATTATAAAATCTTGACATAAAATATTCTTTATTTTTCCTCCTAATTAGCTCATTTAAGGTCCTCATCATACCAAATGATATGGATTTGAGTGCTTCCACATGAGATTGAAGATCTAACCAAGTGATTTATTGAGATAAAGTGGTAAAATAAAAGGGAAAACAAACAAACATGGGGTAGATGGAGAAGAAGAAGAAGGCGCCACAATCAAGGATGATTGATAAGCTGATGTGGAATCGCCACAATTCAAGCAAGTTCTAGTCCAAGAACTCAAATAGGAGACACATCTCACTCACAATTCTCATTAGAGAAATTCTAATTCATTTCAAAGTTATCCAAAATAAGACTCTTACAAGGTATTTAAAGAAGGATTTACCTTATTCCTAAAACGAGGCAAAAGCCAATTTTCTAGACCCATATTGGCGTTACACCAATTATTTTTTAAAACGTTTCAAAAAATTGTTTGTGAATTCACTGAAAAAATTAAAGGATATTAATTTCTAAAAATATGTTTTATATGTTGAAAATGTGTTGTGGTTAATAGTACTATTAGTCCTTACTCATTGTAAACTCTTTTAGTAAAATATACTCTAAGGGGGTTAGGAGTAAGAAAAGATTTGTAAGGTA
The DNA here is from genome assembly GCA_037974775.1 of Cicer pinnatifidum. Classification (NCBI taxonomy): domain Eukaryota; kingdom Viridiplantae; phylum Streptophyta; class Magnoliopsida; order Fabales; family Fabaceae; genus Cicer; species Cicer pinnatifidum. The sequence goes on from JBBPBR010000006.1 coordinate 35,293,608, forward strand.
GTTAAAGTTTAAGGGATTAATTTGATTAAGTCAAACACTATTTAATTAAAGGTGTTGATACAAATGAAATTTTTCGCTGTGTTTGATTGTGGTAGTGATAACCGTTAGAAAAGCTATAACTAAGTTAATGGCTCATTCCAAATTTTCAATTTGCATATAGGGACCCTCTATGTGTGATTAATGTATAATTGATGTGTGAATGTGTGATAATTAATTTTGATGTGAATATATATATATATATATATATATATATATATATATATATATATATATATATATATATATATATATATATATATATATATATTTGAGTAACAATATGTGTTGTTACATGTTATGAATACGTGTTGTTATATGTTAAGAATTTTATCGAGGAAAATCTGTCTTGAGTGTGCTGTGTGATAAGTATGAAAAATTATCAGTCTTAAATGAGTATTAAAAGGGAAGTCTTTTAATAGCTGAATTTACATAACGATTATTGTGAAAATGGTCAGAGTATGCTCATGCATTTCATAGCTAGTGGTGATCGTGATGGGCCACAATATTTGTGGTGACCGTGATGGACCACAATGTTAGTGGTGACCGTGATGGGCCACGAGGTTAAGTGGTGACCGTGATGGGCCACAGGACGGTTCCATGAGTTGATTGGCCCATCTTATCCTTACGAGGATTTAACTATCGTGTAGGTCTGTGATAGACTACACTCTAGTAAATCGTGTTGATCTGTGATGGGTGACACCTCAGTAATTAGTATTGGCCTGTGATAGGCGGTACATTTATGATTTACACCATTCGAGGAGGGTTTTGGAAATTCCGAAATCATGCGTATTGACATATAAATATTGCATTAGGGTGCTTGACACGTGAGTCATATTTGTTATAATATGATATTGATATATACATACTTTGTTATTATTTGTTATATCATGTCGTAATTGCTAAGTGTTATTGCTTGTTTTTATGACGTAACTGTTAAATGTTATTTGTTAATTTCAGTTCGTGGCCCTTTACATTATTGTGGAAATTGGGTTTTTCCCTCAGATGATACCCGAGTTTGTTCCACCGACTGTTACCTTGACGACGGAAACGTCGTTAGACTTCCCTAACCGAGACTCGCCGACTACTTGGGTATACGACCCCACCTCAAGCAGGGCTACTTATACGGGGAGGGTAGTGAGGACAAGCAGGAGAGTTGGGCAGTATATCTTGTGGAGCTCACTCGCGAGAGAATCGGCTACCCGGTACTTTCAGGATTAGTGCTCGGGATGAGTGGAGCATGAAAAGATGGAGAGGATTCTTCAGTTAGAGTTGAGACGGAGGCCACCGTAGGAGCTGGAGATACAGTGGTTGCACCGGGGAATGCCGGAAAGGATAAGGGGCCGATATCGTTGGGAAGATATATTGCAGGATTGCTTAGGCGGGTTGAGCCAGATCATTTGCTTTTAGTGAATGATCTCTTACCGACTGTCGCTGAAGTAGCATATTGTTTTGAGATGCCAGCGCTGCCGAAGCCACCAATCTCGTGGGTGGATCTGACTTCTGAGGAGACTGATCCTTTTATGGATGTTGATGAGGAGGAGGTTACTTCGAAGAGAGATACTGCGTTAGATGGGACTTGTGCAGTGTGTGGAGGTCATCCTTTTTATTGTAGTTGTTAGTGGATGATCATATTAGCTTTTTGTTGTACTTATTTTGTGTTGGGATGACTATATCTATAACATATATTATCAGTTGAGTTTTGTTTTTGTGGGTCCATGTTCTATTTTTTGACGTGACCATGGAGGGATATCATTCTTGGAGTAGTACTTTTGCGTAGGTGTCTGTCGAGAATACCCCAGGAGTATGAACGATGTTTGATAGATCTTATAGCCCTAATGTATTTTTCCTATTTATATACTTTGGATTATCGTCTCAAAAACTATTTTAGCTGGTTTCTATATATGATGTAGTTATTCAAGACTTTTGTCGTTTGTGTTACGACATGATATTTCATTAATTTGTTTGTTTTTTTTTAAATGCACTCGCACTGTTAAAAATCGAGGTGTTACAAACACCATTCCTAAATCCTAAACCTCCATGAATACAAACACATTAAAACATCATACGCACCAACTAGGAAATGAAAAACAAGGTATTAGAAAGGAATTACTCCCACATTAGTTAGAATTTCTGCACTTAAATACCCCTAAGATCACGAGTGAGCATCCCCAAGGCCCAAAATAGTGTACTTCCTCGTCACAACACTATGTTATTTAACCCTTATAACATCATGAATATAATACACACAACAATCTCTAGTTTGGGGTCTTAGCCCATCGTAAGCCATTCTTTATTTTTAGAGGACTATCACTACAAGAAAACATGAATTTTGTGAGGGCCAAAAGCCCTCACAAAGGGGAAAAAACAGCCACAAAGGTGGATTTTGTGAGAGCTTTTGGCAGTCACAAAGAAGCTGGTCACAAAATTTTGTGAGGGCTTTTGTAGCCAAAAAGTGTCTGAAACAGGTTGGCATTTGTGAGGGCTTTTGCAGCCACAAAAGACAGGCATTTGTGAGGGCTTTTGCAGCCACAAAAGTCTGTCTTTGTGAGGGTATAGGCCGCCACAAAGGACAAGCTGAATTTGCCTGATTGGACCTTTGTGAGGGCATAGGCCGCCATAAAGGACAGGTTGAATTTTCCTGGACCTTTGTGAGGACTTTTGGCCGCCACAAATGCCAACGTAATTAAAAAATAATATATTTTGTGAGGGCTTAGGCCGCCACAAAATAATTCGTATTTAATAAATTAATTTTTAAATTCAAAATTAATAGTTTATTATAATATTATATATAATAAATTAATATAAATATAAATTAAAATTTAAATTATAATTAAATTTTAATTTGAATTAAATTTAAAATATAATGTAATTATAAATTAAATTTAATATATAATAAACTAATCTTAATATAATTAAAAATTTAAAATAAAATATTTAAATTAAAATTAAAGATTAATAATTAAATTAATCATTAATTAAAATAATAAAATATTAATAATAAAATATTTAAATTAACAATAAAATATTTAAATATTTAAATTAATAATTATAATTATAATTAAACATTAATTTAAATTATAAAATAAACTTATAAAACTGCATATATAATATAATTTAAATGAAGCTTAAGAGTAATTTTGTGTAGAGAGAAGGAGGAGAGAATAGTTAGAATGAGGTTTTAGAGAGAAGTTAGATGTGAAAAAATGAAGGAGAAGGGGAGAAAAATATATATAGTGTTACCTTGAGCATTTGTGGCGGCCAAAAGCGGCCACAAATGTCAGCTGGATTGTACATTCTTTTGTGGCGGCCTTTGCAGCCACAAATTCTACGTGGTCATTCCTTTGTGGCGGCCTTTGCAGCCACAAATTCCACTGGTCACATCACTCCTTTGTGACGGATTTGGCCCTTACAAAAGTCATCCTTTGTGGCTGTAAAAGCTCTCACAAAATCCAGAAATATTTAACTGGATTTTGTGGCTGCCTAAGCCCTCACAAAATCACAATGTTGTGATTTTGTGAGGGCTTAGGCAGCCACAAAATCCAGTTAAATATTTAAAAATTTGTGAGGGCTTTTTCAGCCACAAAAAATGACCAATTTCAATTTTAGCCTTTGTGAGGGCTTTTTCGGTCACAAATTTGTGAGAGTTTTATTCGGCCACAAAATATTTATAAAATTGGCCACAAATGAGAGTTTTTCTTGTAGTGTATCATGAACATGGGTCGTATATTTTAAACATCAACTTTCATAAACAAAATTATCATCAAATCATTTCATCATCAAGTTATGCATAAATATCAACTATACATATATTAATCTCATTACATCAGTCTCTTAATAACACCAATCGAGTTAACATTTTCATGGTATAACTATTGGAGTATAATGTCTCTATTCAACAAGCATTTCTCATACTCATATCAACTATTTAAACATAACATTTCAATATACTCAATCAATGCATATTCACAATAATCAAATTTAAACTCTAATCATGATTATTAACATGTAAACAAAATATGTCTCGATGCTCATTTTACTCTTCGTCTAACGATTTCCATCTATTTGGATTTTGCAATAGCGACTTTAAAGGAGATATAGATGATAGAAAGAGAATTAGTGACTTTATATATTTCATGTGTGACTACTCTTTTTCTAATGATTTCAAACTCTTTTGAATTTTGTATTAGCAACTTTGTTGAAAATATTGATGTTAGAAAGATCCCCAACGACTTTATATTTTGGGTTAAATAAGTTTTTAGTCATTTTAAAATTTCAACATTTTGTTTTTACTCCTTATAAAAAATTTCTTAACTTTTTAGTCCCTAATAATTTTTTATTTTTATATTTAGTCCCCTTTTTTAAGTAAAACTCATGTGGACTCTTATAATTTTTCAATGATTATTTGCAAGAATATTTAGAATATTATAAGAACTTCTGACACAACTTTAGATCCTTTTATCAATATATGAATTAAATATGAATTTTTAAGCACTAAACATTTAAAAAATGTATATTTAATTATATTTTGTTTAAAAATTCTAAATATTTGTAAAGAAGATATTTATAATGTCTTAAAGATGTATGAAAAAAAGGTATGAACCAAAAGGAAAAATGATACTTTTTTGGGGACTAAAAAGTTAAGAATTTTTTATAGAGACTCAAACAAAATTTTTGAAATTTTATAGAACTAAATATTTATTTAACTCTTATATTTTTAATGGGTGATTGTGCTTGTGTTTTTCTGTGTAGCTCAAAGAAGCAACCCTATTATCACACTTTCTCATGTGAGTCGGAGTACGTGAAAATGACATCTTGCACTTGTCATGCTATTTGGCTAAGGAGATTGTGGAAGGAATTTCATTTGCCATAGAAGGAAGCTACAATATTTATATAGACAAAAGATTTGCACAAGAAAAAAATGTTTTTAAGAGAAAACATTGCCAACAAAAAAGTTGAGCTTAAATATGTGAAGATTCAAGATGAAATTGCAAATATTTTCACAAAGCAATTGACATTTGAAAACTTTCAAACACTCCAAGCCATGCTTATAATGAAGAAGAAAATTCCAACTTAAGGAGGAAAACACCATTAAAAATTTAAAATTCAAAAAGTCTATAACTAAAAAATTCTATATAAGAATCTAGAGGTGTCTTACTTATAGAAAATAAAATAAAATGTATTTAAAAGTGTGTATTAATTAAAAAGCTCCTGAAAATATGTGTAGAATAATCTATTTATAATTATAAATATTTTCTTGTATTTGACATTTAACATAAAAAAATTGTAATTTTTCTCTTAGAGATAGTTCCATTGGTCTAATAAATGATCACTCAAACAAAAGAGTGCCTCTTCATATAATCACCTAAGAATGGAGATACTTCACATCTTTTATATATATATATAGCTTTGTGCGTATTAATTTTCTTTCATTTCAAAATACTTTCACTTCATAATAGTGGAATTCTCCAAAAACTTAAAATTTCAATTGATTTCCCAACACTAATTAACCGGCTAATCAGCTTATTAAAACTGCCTCTCTTATAAAGAAAGAGCAATAAAAAATACGAAAAAGTTGAGACAAACATATGTATATAAAAAGATTCAAAAAGTTCATAATTAATGCTTATTACTAGCTACTAGTTGCATCATGTGTCTAGAAAGTTAAAATTAGAAGTATATTATTAACCGAATGATACTATAATAGTTTTTTTTGGTGTTTGCCGGAAAGTGTGAAGAATTAAAATATATATAAAAATATATTAGCATTTTACCTTAAATAGTTAACAATGAAAATATTCGGTTGGTATATTGATTTAAATGATAGCATTGAAGAATGAAAAATGACTCATAAACTTGCATGTGGAATGAGCATTATTGCATGCTTAAATATGTGTTAGATCCTACATTTGGAAAGTTGCTTGTAAGTTGGGACAAGGAAAGGTAGAGGGGATGAAGGGAAGGAAGCCAATGAAGCATGTGACTCATCTTGATGATTGATTAGAAAGAAAGGAAAGTGTGGAACACAAAGGAGACCACTACTTGGGTCATCATGTGTTTTTTCTATAACCAGTTAACTTAACCCCCAAATTAGGAGGATCACATGAATTTGAGACAAGAATATGAATGAATAGAAAGAGATGATGTAATAGAGAGATAACCAACATGATTTGACATACTTAAAAGATAATATATATACTCTCTTAGAGACATAACTAACATGATCTCTCAATCACTATTAGAAGATGTTAAAATAACATGAAGTATTAAAAAAAATTATCAAATTTAATATATATTTTTTTATATGTGAATTATTTTTTTTAAAATTAAATTCAGGCAAATTATTTTTTTATAAGTGAAAGTCTAAAATAATAAAATTGATTATCAAATTTGACGTTTCTAACAATTATAAATCAAATATAAATTTTATGATTTTCCATCAAACTTTCATTGCTATTTTAAATTTTTCTAATAGTATGTTGTTTAAAAAAAAATAAGTTTCGAACTCTCTATTATTGTTTTATTGTTCTAATACACCCTAGAACATAACAGATATAGAGAATCTAAATTCAACGAGTGATAATAAGAAAACATCCAAAAGAGAGGGATAGTTTTCGATGAAAAAAATTATTATAAAGTTTTTAGCCAAAAGTGACACAATCTAAAATTGTTAGGGCAAATTTAGAGAATCTCTAATTGTCTATTTCCTTATTTTTTTCCCTTTTATTTCACATGAAACTGTAGATGATTTGGCCTTTGTTTATATTTTTATTACTGGCACATAGATTTCATCTCTTTGTTGTCACTTCATAAGGTCCCCAACAAGGTAGGAAGCTTACATGAAGGTCAAGACAAAGATATAACATAAGGAGATGAAAGTGAGAGATTTTATCCAAAGTGAAAAAAATAAAAAATTAGGTGAAACTATTTAGAAGGAAAAGGTGAAATTAATAATTGTCCACTTTAAAAAGCCCAATGAGAAAGTATTTGTTGGTTTCTAATAAATGGGTAGAACAGGCACAGTGAAGGAGGCCCTGTCATTGTGTACTTTGGAGATAATTCACAAACTAGGGGTCAACACTGTACAAAACAATTGTGAGGAAAAATATCACACATGACATTAATGTATGGTCTACAAACAACCACCACAACTAGAAACTCTACTTCATCTACTCTTGTAAAATCTTTTTTCCACTCACTTTTTTTTTTCTCCATCCATATATAATATATTAATTAAAGAAAATGACATACAAGAAATATTTATGAGTAGACTTTGACCTATTTTAATAAGAAATGGTTTCTTGGGATTTCCGGGTACCTAGGTTATAATTTTTTTTTATAAAAAAAGTCATACTTGGTAACATATTAAAAAAGATAATATTATAAAAGTTTTATGTTGAAACAATTATATTATATTTTTTTTAAAGTGTTGAATGTATTACTTTTAATACTATATTTTTATATTTGGTGTTTTATCAAATGTGCTTAGGGTACTTTTTAATATTTTTTAGAAAAAAATATTTAAAAATTTAAATAAAGAGAATGAAGAGATAATATTTACCTTGGAGCTTACGTGGTGAAAATCTTCCACTTCTAATTAAAGAAGTCCTTCAATTTCATTGACATGGACAATAATAGAGAGGGCCTAGCAATTAAAGGTCTTCAATGAATATCTGCAACAAGTTATAAAGAACAGGATTCTAGTACTATGTAATCTTTGCCCGAAAGCAAACTCATGCATTCAATTCACCCAAGAAGATTCAAGTTATTAATTACTAAGAAAAATCATAAAAAAGATGAAGAAGAAAAAACACTTTTATAATTAATTTGCTTTACATTTTTTACCGTACAAAATAAATTTTAAGATTTTTTATTTTTGTAATTATGTTTGTCAATTTAATTAACCTTTGCGTCTTGAAGTTGAATTCCAATAAAATATAATTTTTCTATCATTTCTCATGCAAGAAACCTTTTTCATGTCATGTGTATCATGCATTACACACAAAAAATTTAAGAAAAATGAAACGAATGAAAAATCATATAGCTAGTTTGTTTTTTGTGGAACCTATATTTGCGAATGGTAAACTATAATAATAAAATATATGTGATTGAAGAAAGAAATATTTATAATTGGTCAAATAGAAAGAAAGTGGAGATAAGAGCTTGAAACTTATGACATAGATTGAGGGACTAATAGATATTAAAGTTACATAATTTTATTATTCACAACTTGCTGAAAAGCCACTCAAAACAAAAGAAGTTGAGAAGAACACTCAAAAAGAAACACACTCTTTGTTGCAAACCCACTACACGCTATAAACACAAAATACATCTTCTTCTTAACACAAAAGTCACCTATTTTTCATCATCATCATCTTCATCTTCTTCTTCACGATTTCGCTATATCTAACACATTACATCCTTGAGAAGCTTGTACCTACGTGTGGCGGTTCGAGGCGACGGAGAGGGACTTTTCCCTTTCTCTGAGCCGCCACTATCTTCCCGATCATGTTGCTTCACGGTTTTTTCAGTGGAATAATCCGAACGATTTGCGACGATCTCATTACCGGTCATCGGTTTCTTTGAGTTGGAGCCAATATGTCTTGGGTTCTTCTCTTCACTTTGGCACCAATCGCACAGTTGTATCTCCTGTAATTCTCCATAGTAGTTGCTACAATACCTGAAAACAACGTTAATTAAACTCTAAGCTTAATTCACACCTAATAATATCATAACACAAAACACACTCATAATAGAAATATATACTATATATCGCCATAGCCCGTTGAGTTCAAACCTGATAAACTACTAAATCGCTAATTTACTAATATTTGTCTTAAAGTAATGAAGATAAAAGTTATAAAAAAAAAAAAAAAAATTACACATGATTAAGATCTAGGGGCTTAAGAACTAAACCCAAAAATCTAATCTAAGATTAAATTTTTTTTTGTGTGTTTTCAAATTAAACAAGATTAAACAAATTCCACTTCTATTAATTTGGATATTAACTTCACGTAACTTAAAATTGAATACCCGAAACTCAATGATGATAATAAAATATTGAAAAACTACCCCAAAATGAAATATGTATACAAAAAATAATATATGTTAATGAATCTGATTCATTATAAAATCAGATTTATTAACGTTTCAAATACTATTTTCTTTTCTACTTATATTTGATTCTACAAGAGAATATATACATATATAATTTATGTATAATAACATGTAATTACATGTATGTTTATATGAAGAAGATCGAAAAGAAAAGAAGAAATAAGAGAAAGTGAAACATACGAATGTTGAAAGCGGTGGTTGCATTTGTTGCAGCGGAAAAGCTTGTCAAGGAAGCCAACGTCACCGCACATGCAGCAAACGGTTTGATGATCCACCATTCTTATGGTGTGGTGGGTGTGAGTTGTGACGATAGTAAAGAGAAAGAGAGGAAATTTGGAAGGTGTTTGAGAGAAAGAGAGATGCCAAAGACTTTACAAGAAGGAAGAAAGAATGTGATCACTGAGGTAAGAGAGAAGCTAACTCAATAACAAAAACAAAACAGTGAGAGAGAGAGAGAAAGAAAGTTTATACTTTATATATACACAGAAAAAAGATTCACCAGTGCGTATTAAAGTCGGCGTCAATTTTAATTCAACTATTGTATTTAAACGTTTTTAATTCAACTATCATATTAATTTTATCAATTTTTTATTTTTACGTATTTTTATTTATTTCTTTTCATCTCAACTCAAGGAGTCTATGAGTAGTTTGGATGTTCATTAATACTTTTTTTTTTTAATTTATTCTTGAAATTTACTGAACTTTTAAGTATTAATAAATAAATAAAAAATTTAAATCTTTGTTGTTTTTGAAAAACTGTGAATAATTTATATTTTTTTGAATTTTAAGTTTGAATGGAGCAAAGATGACTGATTTTAATTTTTTATTGTTTGTAGATAATGTAATTATATTTTTTTTTTAAGC